>CM057820.1:117999545-118557045 GCA_030067965.1 Latrodectus elegans | reverse complement strand
ATGTATTTTTCTGTGCCAAAGATTGATTAAAAAAAGTACAATATATATGCGTAGTATTCTTACACGTCTTCATTAGCAAAAGTAAAAAAGCGATATTTAAAACAGATTAAATGATTAACTATTACTTTTTTGCTTTTTTTTGTTATTTATAACCAATAGAACATTATACCCAGAGTTTAATCATTTTCATTATGTTACACTGAAATGGATGAAAAATACAATACGTTATTAAAGATTTTATTTAGTTTTAAAAATTATATAATAAGTAATATAAGCATTTGTTTTTGTTCATATATAAAACCTGCTTAATTTGTTACTGATATAAAAAGTTTTCTTTGTTCAAACTATGCATATATTTTTTTTAAATATTTTAAATTCCTGATAGTTGTTGTACTTGAAGTTTAGTATTTTTTGATAAACTAACTCCACTGCATTTTTATAAAACGTACTGTATTAAAAACCTTACAAATTGGTTAATTGGGATGAACATAGTAAATAATATGAAAAAAAATATTTAGTACAAAAAGTAATTACAAAGATGACTACTAGTCTGAGAAAATAATTTTTGAAAAAAAGTTATAAAATATAGTAATTTTTTAGATAAAAATTTAAGTAAAAGTGTTTTTGAAGGCAAAACAATGTCTAACCCCTTAACTGTGACATATATTTCAGAAAAATGGAAAAATATTTGACTGTTTAATTTTATTTTTTATATTATTATAAGAGTTACAAAACGCTTTTTTATTACAAAAATAAGGTTTTAAATATAATAACTACTCTATTTATAATTTTTACATACACATAAAATATTGATTACACATACATGTTATTCATATTGAGCAAATTAAACGAAATTTTGAAGCTAAATATTACTAGTTTAATATAAAAGCACAACAATATGATTTTCAATACATAAATTTTACAAATCATTTACAGTATGGTATATACCAAAACAGGGTACTGCTCAAAAGCCTATATATTGCACTTTTTACTATGAACTCTTGTCTCGTGTCTTATTCTCTTCCCTTGTTCATTGGTTTTACGACAGCATATAAAACACTGGAGCTGATTGGAGTAGAATTTTTCCCCATTGATGAGATGTGTTCTGGTAAGTGTCGACCTGTGAGGCGCAGTAAGATTACACTAGGACGTCCTGGTCCTGATAGTTGAACATTTGGTTTATTTCGTTCAACAATTGATTTTCTGAAGTTCATATTTTTCACACCCCCTGCTGAAGTAGGCAAAATAAAGAAATTCTTTATATAACGCCTGGTGTAGGAGATGGAAAAATATTTTCTGGTAATATTTTTTAACTCCTTTTCTAGCAAACGGGAAGTCTGTAAGATGTTTATCGACTTTAACATCACCTCCCCTAGTGTAGTTGTAGTCATGGACTGCCTTCAGAACCAAAGTTGGAATTGGTTAAAAAGCTAGGACTACTTGAGTCATTTATTAGGAAAATAGGAAATTAAGTATCCTAAAGTAGAAACGAACTCTGCTCGGACTTTACTAAACAGACACGTTAAAATTTCTTCTGCCGGAACTGAGTTCGGACATCACAAATACTGCACGTAATAATTGCCCAAACTGAATTCGGGCGACACTGGCAAGGGGCTAAAATAAACTTTCCACGATATTCCATCTCATTTAGCAATGCAAAGCATTCCTAAAAGTCTTTTTACACATGTGTTTTACTACACAATTTGCTGCAATTCATTGAATCTTAATTCATAATATAAGTTTTTAATTTCGGCATTTTAACATTGGTAGTACAATTAAATCAAAATTTAATTTTTTTTTCCAAATTATCAATTTCTCTCAGCTACACACACATAATGTTTGTACAAGCACTAGTTTATGTTTTGTTGTTGCTGCGAATCCCAGGTGGTGTAGTATCTAAGCTAAAACATCTCCTTAAAACCAAAAATCCTTAAAAAAAATAAAATAATAATAATAATAATAGGATTCTCCAAAATTTCGTTCACAGTAAAATTCAGACATTCTAGAATATGTTTCGGGGAGGCCTTTGTTTATGTTTTTTTACATAAAAACAACAGAGAATTCTGGGAAAAGAAAGAGAAAAACCATTTTAAAGAGCCCTGTAAAATAATTTTAGAAATGTGTATGGTAAAAATTTATTCCATAAACTTGAGGTATATATATATATGTGACCATAAAGATATAAAGTTATATAAAAAATTAAACTAAACCAATAAAATATTAAAATCCAAAGATTTTGTCAACGAATATTCTGAACAAAAAATAATGTTTGATTATCCACCATAATTTTACAAGTCTATGGTACAAATTGGTAGCATCCGTTGAATTCAAACGCTTAAGTTTGAGTAGAATTTTTTAAAAATAATTCTATTAATGAATTAAGTGTGCTTAAGTCAGATAAAAGTAAATTATTCGCGTAAAAAAGTAGGATTCATCAATAGTTTCTTAAATTTCAAAATATTAGGGCATCATGTTTAAAAACCTTCCTATCTTTTGCTACAATGAATTTAAACTGATAAACTGCATATTATAAAAAGGTTCAAAGTGCCTTAGTTCTCATTTTCAGAATTATCTAAATAATATGCGCCTTCATTTTAGCAAATTTTGTAATTGCATTGTTTTTTTCGGGTAGCTGATAGAAAGTCACTCTTATTAAGATCAAGTAAATAGTCAAACCAAAGTTAACACATTTAACTAAGATCAGACCATAGTTATATGAGGAATTCATAATTTTAGTATTTCCGGAATGCTTCACTGGATTTGTAATATGTAGAGGAGCACCATCTTTCATAAAAATGATACCGTCCACACATCTACAGTAACAGAAGAGCTGGAATAATGTGGTTGTGCTAAAGACGCATTGCCTACACGATCGATTTTTAAGTAAAAATATGACCCGGATTTAAATTATGTTTCACAACCCCACCCAACATGACTTTTTCAAACTGAAAAGAACTGATTGAAGGTAGAGTAGATACTTTGTTCCCCAAAGTAAGCAATTTAATGTATTTACGTATATTTTCATTTAAAAATAAGCTACGTCTGCTCACTAAAAATACACTGTCATTTGGAATACCCTAATAGCATGATATTCTAAGACAAGTCAGAAGGAAGCAACACTAGTCCATGGCTAGTTTTGTATGAACCATAATGGTTGCTTCACATACACTATGATTACAATCATATATTTACAGCTGTCTCATTTTTATGTGCTTTGTAGTGCCTTACACACTGCTGTTACCATTTTTTTCTGATTTCAAATAAATATTTCTCCTGCCTTTGTGAGATTATACATAAAAAATCCCTTTTCCGAATTTCTTTACCATTTTGTCAAGATCCACAGCAGTCGTTTTAGCTGTCGTTTCTTCGTATTCTTGAATGTCCGAAATTTCTTAAGAATCAATAGAGTGCAATCTCATCGTTCGTGCACAAATCTTATTGTAAAAAATGTCTAATGATTTTCTTCTCATTTAATAAAATCCCGATAAAAATTGCGGGTGAAATTGATCAGAAATATTTCTTAGTGTTTTAAAATTTATACTTTAATCTTAATATTTTTAGGTAATATATAGCATTCATATCATAAAAATAAAAGTTAATTGTACAGTTTGTTATATTCCATATATTTTATTTTCAAGATCTTCTTGTTAGAAAAAACATATTTTTATAGTTTTATTACCAAAAGCTCTGAATTTTATTTCCATTAATCTAGATATTTTCTCAATGATTTCCTAACCAGACTTATACCACTATGTTTTTTTTTATGGTAGCCAGATTATGAATAAGAACTAAATACAAATATTTCGTTTCCTTCATTTTAATGGTCATTTTTAACAATTTTTATTTATTTATTTATTTGTTATTTTTTTATTTTTTTTTATTTATGACAAAAAATTTTATTTTATATTTTTTTCATTATTTTATTCAATGTGTTAGTTTTTTCATTTCGTTTTGTAATTTTCATTATGTAAGATTTGTTTCATATCGAATCTGTAATCTGTAAGAAAATTGCAGAAGGCTTTCTGAAAATAAAAATTACGTTTCAAACAAATTTCAATTATTTTCGAATAATTTGCTTTTTTAAATCTTATATTTATAGCTGATTTATTTTTCATTATTTTAACAGCTATGTCAAGTTATAAATGTAAATAGTTGATATTTTTTTCAATCAACATGTGAATTATTTCATGTAATTTCATAAACTTTCGTCAAATATTTAATATGAAATTTATTTTTTAATATGAGCAGCATGTTAAATTGTAATATATTTTGTATAAAGGTAAATTTAGCTCTGTTATATACATTATTATATTATACGGATATGATCATTGTACTGAATTTCCTTACTGATATAGTAAATTCCCCATATATTTAAATTTTCAAAAAGCTGACATAATTCAGATAAATTTGATTAAACTGAAAAAAAAAGTGTTGACCTAGTTTGATTTTCTTATCGCTTTCATAATTAATTATGTGTATATATTTTTGATTATTATTATTCTCTATATAACATGCATTCAGAGATTTTTATCAAAAGTGTTTATTAAAAAAAAAGATGGCGCTAGTGGTCTAAAGTAATTAAGAGTAGAAGCTAGACGTGGTAATTTTGCAGACTGCGTAGGAGTGAACGAGATAGCATCTGACATTAATTGATGACTCAGAATATTATTTGAATTCATAGATCTTATTTGATTTATACTTAATATGTTAAATGAAAACTTCTACTCCATTTTTCACAATAAATAAAATCGGTTTAATAGCGCAAATTACAAGTATAATATATTTTAATGAATTTGCAGAACTTTTTTTAGTTGTTTGGAAATTTTACATGTATTTTCAAAAATCTGCTTCTTTATCTGCGTTTTTCTAATTTCAGTTTAGAGTTGAAAAGGCAACCAATTGTGATTTTTTGTATTCTCAAAACATTCATCTCACTGAACCAACGAGATTTTGAAAGAACCAAATTTTTATAGCTCTCAATTAATTTTTTTCATATTTTTTGATAGCACATATTTTTATTGAATTCTAAAAGGAAAAGTAAATAAAATGTCATTTATAAAATAGAGGCAGAGACAAATATACATAAATTAGCAAACACATATTTTACGTAATACATTTTATATTAAAATTTTAGTGGTTATCTAATATTACTTAAGAGAATTTTCTAAATCTGTAATAAAAAATCTGTAATTTTTTTTTAAAATCATGAAATCAAGATCATATTAAATTATGAGAAATAATAATAAAAAAATATTGCCTTGAAATTTCAAAATTTAACGTCATAAATTAATAACTTTTAATTTTTTAAAATAAACATTTTTATTCTTAACTGTAACATTTCTATCAGTAATTTAACATAATAATTTACGTATAATTTTAATGAATTATTAAGCTTTTAACTCAATGTAACAAAAAATGAATTTATTTAAATTCTGTAATACTGAATATTAAAACGCGAGTTTGGTCTTTTTGTGCAAAAATTAAATAAAAAAATCTTGCTTACCATATTGCAGAAATACTTACTTATAATTACTTATGTTTGACGATAACTTGGCTTGAATATTCTATTATGTTATTTGCATAAAATTAAACGATCTGCTTCATAATATTTATTTTTTATTGAGGTAAATATCATTGCCTCCATAAGAAAAATAGCTATGTTAGAATGTGTTCACTGCAAATTTTTTTATGAATATTCTATAAAATTAATTTGTATTTGACCATATGTGTTCATGTTTTAGCTGATAATTCAATTTATGTACATTTAACATAAGGAATAAAAATATAGAAATTAAAAATATAAATATTCTCTGAGAGAGAGAGAGAGAATACATTACCAGTACAAATTTTGTTTAAGAATAATTTACCCTTAACAATCCCGTGTAAGTTCCTTTTTCAAAATTATATATTTTATGATAGTTAAATATTTTAAATCGCAGAAATTAATGATGATCAGATAGAGAGAAAAATATAGCACTTACAGATTTTTGAATCATTAAGAAATTTCAAATTCATATAGTTTTTACAGCATTATTGTGAAATAGTTTTCAGCAGTGAAAAATAGAATGTATTAAAATAAATAGTATGTACAATGTTTACTTTCTGAACACTATTTGCGTTGAATTTTCTATCTGGTAAAAATCTTCTGTGACGCATGTTGCAAGAAAAATAAATATTGCCCTCATGTTCCTGATTTAGATTTTGGGCAAATTGCAACTTGCTGGGATGGCCATTTTTGAGTTGCTGTTCTCATTGGTGAAGTTCTAATGACTATAATACGTGTGAAACAGAATAGCCAAGAACTGTCTTATAAAATGTCATGATTTATATTAGCCTTCCAGTATTATTTATGATTGAGGAAAAAGAGGCAGGTGAGGTAAATTAAATCAACAGAAATCAAGAAATATCATTAGCACTGGGTCAAAAAAAGGCAATTATTTGTAAGACAATGATAAATTATTTGAGTAATTCATCGATGCATATAGCAACATGGACCCTGATTTCGATTATTCTTACGCTACATAAATAAAGAGGAATGATTTCAATTATGAACTTGACAACTAACCTGGCTATATGAATGGCATGAGCTCATGTTATCAGAGGAATCAATCTTCAATTTCTATCATTATGGTAGTTACTTATCTTGGTGACAACGTATGAAAAACATATTAGTAACGTTTTTTTGATACTGTTAAACTGTCCTATTGCACACAATAATGGTATAATATTATTTATTACATAACTGTTCATTTTAACCACATTAACAGAGAAGTGAATATGCTGGCTATTTAGATATTTTTGCTATAATCCAGAGCTTGAATGTTTGGATCCATATCATGTATTATGTTTTACTATAGTTACATAAACACACTTTACCTATACTAACCAAGCATTTTTTTAAACATATTTGATTTCTGCCATAGCGAACACATTCTTTTGATATGTAATCAGCAGAAAAAAACATTTTTTTAGAAATTGCTGAATACTAGGTTCAATTCAATTTACTATTCGATGCTATCTGGCACCATTTCTAAATTTCAAGGACAGATGTACTTATTAATATACTCACTTCAAAAGCACTTAAATTTTGTTTTAGATCAATGTCTAATGTACATCAAATTTAAAGTTATAAGCATTTCAATTTAAAAAAAAGAGAAAAAATGAAGATTTTATGCGAAATGGGAAAATCAGCAAAATTACCTTCATATGACTAAATTACTAATTTCATATGAACCGAAGATATAAACCATAGTCAAATTGCAGAAGAATGAGAAATTTGGAAAAATAAATATATCAAACATTTTTATAGAAAGTTATCCAAATCACATCGTTTTCTTAAAAAATGACTATGAAATGCTTTCCAAGATTAAAATAAATACAAGATAATTTATTGAAGTAATATCCACATGTTTAATAAACAACAGTTGTCTCTTAAAAAATGAACAATAAAAATAAAATATATGAATTTTGTTTTTTTAAATTGCTGTTAAGTAATGTTACACTCAATTACAGGTATCATCATCATGGGGAAATAAAAAGCAATAGAAATTGTGAGTTTGTGCTTCAACTTAAACAGAGTTATACGTAGGCAGAGGTTTTGGGACACATTTCATACTTAAGTTCTTATTTGTCTTGCAGTCATATTTAACAAAAATCGGTGGTCAAAGATACAATTAGGTATCTGGTTTATAAAAGCTAACATAGGTAACCATCTTAAAATATCTTATTTGTTGTCGGTCAATTACAGCAACTTTAATTCTTACCCCTAAACTGTAGGATTTTAAAATGCATTTAGTCCCCACTATTTTTTCATAAGTTGTAGTAAACGTTCATTTTGGCTGACTAAACAATTTTAACCTTCTCATATAATTTTCCTATTTAATGAATATTCAACATCAAAGACCACTAAATATTAATATAATGATAATCAATGGACATTATAGCACACGTATTTCTGAACTGTACTAAAAAACTTTAAAATGATGTTCTAAAAATGATTGAAAAGATGAGAGTGTTTTAGTATTAAAATGCTGAGTGGTGCCCAATATTCCAAGAGGTATGCAAGACAGGAAATTTAAATGTCATCTACGATCCAGTTTTTTAAGAATATAATGAGTCCAATATACGAAAAAGGATGCAAAAATATCTGAATTTTATAGCTTTCCAAAGAGCGAAATTTCTTATCTTGATTTTCTTAAAAACTCAACTGGAACACACTTTACAAACGAATTTTTTATAATAAATATCTTCATATGGTTAACAATTTTGTAAAATTTTTCCATAAGACACATTCATTAATATATGCATTACTCACAAGCAAACAGGATTTATACAGTCAAGAGGAACATTAGTGAGCTACATTTAGAATAAAATTTAGAATTTCACTCAAAGTGGAATTATTTAACTGTTAACTTTATCAAATTCAACTTTACGTCTTCATCACCATTTTACATAAACCATTTTACATTAAAACCATCACCATTATACATACACCTTTTATCAGAAAAAGATATGTCTTCTCTTGCAGCAAATTATTTTGTTTTACATTTTTTACACCTTTGAAAACAAAAATGATTTGTTTTACCCATTATAAAAGCTTTTACTGTAACATTACAAATTATATGTTTAACATATAAAAATGTAAAATAATACAACTTATATCAAACCCATTTTGTGAAAGATGTTAACTTACTCAACAAAAATCTTTAAATATTCATTTCCAACGCGTAATTTTTAAATCTATGATACACCTATAAAAAATTTTACTTCTAGATGTACTACCTAAAATGCTCAAAATACACAAGAGGAGTTTTATCTAATAATCAAACTATAAATGCTTATAAAAAGTGATAGTTTGCACACAAATATAATTTTAACTCATTCTTAAGATTTTAATTCCTTAACCAATATCAATTGCACATAATTTCCTTTGCTTACATAATTTAGCTCATATGCTAATGGTATCTTTAAAACATTTCAAGTATCTTTAGGAAACTTTTAAGGCAATCATGCATTTTTAATACCTTAAATGATCTTGATAAACTGTGTAATATGATAATTTTCATGCACCATTTACCAAGGATGGTGAGAATACCTTCATGCAACCTATCATTTACAGCATTATCAGGTATGTTTGTCTTACTTTCAGTGTCTATAATTTGATTCACATTAAAGGAAAATACACTTCTGGAAGAAATTATGTGATCGTTAGGAGAATCACTGAATATAGATTAATCTTGGAAAATTTCTCTGATTGATGATGAGGTAATTATTTTTGCCTTGAAATAACTTATTCAAAAATGATTTGCAAGTCATAATGACATGAATCTTAGAAGTTTATAATGCAGACTCACCAAACACGCGTTACCAAATCTTACTGCAGATACAGTGATGAAATTTCATTTATGAATTAAAACAAACAAAAGATATATAAAATGAGCATTTATAATAAGTTCCAACTTCAGGTTTGTACGAAAACTGTGGTACGGGGGATTACTTTGTAGACCACCGAAACACTTAAAGTTCCAACTTTGTAATCAAATATTCAATTAACATCTGGTTGCGTTTCCAAGTGGACTCACGGCACGCTGTACTTTGTTTCCATTTCTCTATATATGAAGAAAGGGATAAACCTGATAACCTACAGGTATAGACCAGGGCCTTTCCTTCTCATTGTCTGTCTGTCTAGATGTAAAGAGAGGGGGGTTAAAGAATTTACCACAGAATTAATGAAATATAAGTTTGGGATATTAGAATTCACACGTGTTTCCTCATCGTTTTTAGTGGAAAAGTAAATATCAATGAAAAGAGCTTTTGTCTCAAAAACTTTCTGAAAATTTAAATTCTAACTTACAAATATGATTTAATATTAATTTGTAAAAGCCTACCTCTTATAAATAAAAACTAGAATAATAACTGGAGATAATGAATAAGATATTTCTACTTTATGAATATATGATTTACGACAGTATGTTTTTTTGTTTTCGTGTACTAGGAGAACATTAACTCTGTTCTTTACTTTCCCCACTTCTTTTGATAGATTAATCATTCATATTTGATCTTAACACTAAAGAATAAGCTAAAGAACTTAATTTTTTTTCAAAATACAATATAAATTAGATGAGAATGTGTATCAGTATGAATGAAATATTATATATTGAATAAATTAAATGTTAAGGAAGAAAAACAGTACAAAAGTTTTTTTTTTTCTTTTCTATATGTTGTGAAAGATTAGTTTCCGTGGTAGAAGACACAACTTAAACTTCAATAAACACTTTCATTATTTTCTGTGATAATAGTTTATAATATTTTTTATGTTATTTAGTCATTAAAATTTCGAAACTAATTTTACATATGTAATATGTAATACATAGTTTTGTAGAACTAGTCTTTTGAGTATACCTTTTAAACAAAAGACTATAATTTTGCCAAATTCATAAACATCATTTTATATGCTTTTATGAAATTTTATAATGACAAACAAAAACAAACTTTATCTTCTTTACAATGCGCAAAAATTGTGAAATGTACAACTGTACCCATTTTCTTTTCTTCAAATTTTTATTTATCCGTTACAATATTGTACTGAATCTCTCATTTGAAATTTTTTGAACAAATTTTACATTGCTATGCTTTTTGCTTTGAATATTAATTAAAAGAATCTGCAAAATAGTTTTCTCAGGACATTTATGTATTGGTCATCCCAATGAGTGTAATAAAGCATATTTACTCTAAATATTATTAATACTACTACCAAAGTATCTCCCGAAATGGCATTCCGGGGATGTTGATAACACATCCGAAACATCCGAGAGTAAAATATGGATGATCTGGTCTTTAGTGGGATGTTCATAACACGATGTTTACTACCTGGGTAATGACACCTTTGAGTTCTAATTTCTCATTACAATTTTTTAAGATATAATAAAAAATTTTTAAGATATATAATTTAAAATTTTTTACAATATATCTTTTTAGTTAATATGAGGGGAAGGCATGCCATAGATTATTGAAGAAAGATTTTATTCATCATGGAAAAAGACTAAGATCAAATGTAGCTATGACTGAACAGTAGGATATGGATGTTAACTTATATTTTTACAGGTTTTACACTTTTCAAAGTGAGTTCTTGCAGTTTGATATGATTTTTTCTTCCAAGCTTAAAACCTGGCTTAATATTTATGTAAAGTATAATTTTAAAGAAATAATAAACATATTATATGTTAATGCTCAGTTATTTAGTTATCTTCTTTGCAATTTTAAATGTTACGGTATATTTTAATTTAAAATATGTAATAATAAATTTATAACAACATTCATCGTATTGCATTGTATAATGCTGTATTTACAATTTTATTAATAATTTGAATATGTTTCGATGAAAATAAATGAATATGTTATAAAATAACATGTTTTTTGCTCTATAAGATAACTTTACTGTATCACATGAAGTCATAGAATGCAGATTTTAAAACGAAATCATATTAATTTCTATAGTAAAGTTAAAATTATGTACGACTTATGTTTCGAAAATAAATTTTATCATAATTTTGTAATCTTGTGGATTAAAAATACTTCGTCTTTTATTTTTTAATAAAAAATAGCTTTATTTAAGCTGTTCATAAGCTCATATATACTATACTAAATATTTTGTGAAATTAATTAATAATATTAATATAATTTATAGGAAAGAGAAAAAGATTCTGAAAACTAACAGTGTTGCAATACGTTTTTTTTCAGTTTATTAATAAAAAACAGTTTGAATTTTTAAACAATGGTTTGATGAAATTTATAGTGCAACTAAATAAAATAAATGATGCTAAATTCAACATAGATAAAAATCTCGGTTCAAAAATAGTAATATTCAAAATAATTTTAAATATTTTTTTTAAATTTAAGTTTTGGTTAATACCTAAACAATGATTTTCTTACCTCACTTATAATCTTCATCTTTGAAATCCTATTTGTAAATAATTTTCATCTTAAAATAATAAATATGAATTGAATGTATGACAGCCAGATTGTTCTAATAATGTCATATATATATATATATATATATATATATATATATATATATATATATATATATATATATATATATATATATATATATATATATATATATATATATATATATATATATATATATATATATATATATATATATATATATATATATATATATATATATATGTATACTTTCTTCTAAGTTTACTGAAAATAATAATTTTTTTCGGAGACGAGGTGTGAACACCCCAATATTAGAATAATAGTGAAGAAGACAATATATATTTCCTGTCCTAAGTACATTATTAGATATAATCTATATCTATATATTTTTCTTAAAATGTATCCAAAATAATTCTTAAGAAACTACATTCTACATACGTCATTAAAAAATAACTAGATATCAGCTGATGAAACGTATCTATAATACAAATTTACCTAATTGAAAACAAGGAAAAGAGAAATGATATAGCAAAATGTGAACAACATTTTATGTCAAATATTTAAATATTGCTATTGCCATCGTTATTATTTAAAGTGAATAATTAACTTTATTAAACATAGAATGCATTTTTTACCACTCTTGTTTTCTGTTCGTATAAAATGTTTTATTTCCCATTCTTTATTTCATTTGAATTTTGGGGCTATAGTTCAATAAAAAAGCTTTTTGGGAATTAAGATTGTAAAGTGGCATATTTTTTATTTTTATTTACGTTTGAAATACATCGTATTTTTTCTAATATGTTAATGCATCTGGTTATGATTATTAATATGTTGTAATTTAACATTTCAGTTAGAAACATACAATGAAAAATAAATAAATAAAATAAAAATAAATCTATGAAAATTTAATTATTTAATATGTTTTGAATTCGCAAAAATTATTTACGATATCTTATAGCAAGCAAATAAAATGTAAAACTTAACAAACGAATGACTTTTCTTTGTATTTAAATAAATATAATGATAAGCACAAATGTTTAAAATGGCAATATAATAATTGAAAAGAAATAAAGAGTAATTTGAAAATCAGGCCATTGTTTCTGAGACATTCATTTTAACTTCAACTGAAAGGGTAAGAGGGTTGCCATATGTAAAAGAAAAAAATTGTATTATATTCTGCTTTTTGAGAGTCTCAGAGTAGAAAGTAGGATTGAAAGAAAATGAAAAGGAAAATATCTAATTATCATAATTTCTCACTTAAAATAAAACGTATCTTAGAACAGACAACTACTGAATGTTATAGTAACTAAACAAATATTTTATTCCATTAAAAATTAAAGAAAAAGTGTCAAAGTCAGCACAGCATGGCATTTTAGGAGTTGTTATTGTGGTAGGCAAATTATGGACGGCAGTAATTATGACGGATAATACCCGACAAAACACATCGCCTCCCTCGGTGGAACTCATTAATTTTCCTCTTTCCCTTTCCTATGTGTTTATTCCACATTTTATTGATGAACTCTCTTTAAAGAGTTATAGTCTTAAAATAAAAACATGAAAATATGTCGTGTTGAAAGCTTTTAGGGAATATGTTTTAATTTCAGAAATTCTACCAAGTGTCGAATAGTTTGTGAACAACCGTACAAATTACTGAACTCTTTTGTTGAACAGGGTTTTCACTAAAAGTTGAACATTTTTCCAATAGGGAATTTTCTGACACATACTACATATATTGGGGTAATTTATCTTTATTTATAAACCTATTTAGTTTTCTAAATAGTAGATTTATAATAGAATTAAAATATTTCATTTTATTCTCTGTAGTTATTTTGAGAATGATAGATTTTACGTGACATATAAGTTAATGAAATGAATTTTGTTTAATATGTACTACAGAAAAATAATTATTAAGATTTTAAAGTAGTATAACTAAGTAAAAAAATCGTAAGCACTTATAAACATTTTATATGTTCAATCATTATTCTCGCGCCGATTTTCTTTAAATAATCTAAATTTAATTCGTTACAGTAAAATAAACACAATGAGGATTTTAAAAATAATAATATATAAACTTTAATTTAATTGCTTAAAAATCAAATAAATTGAATAAAACTTGAAATTAAGATTTTTGTTGAAAATCAATTTTTCACTATTCATTTTCGGAAATTTGCTCATGAAGCTGATTATTTTTAAATGAAACTAATACACAAGCATCTAATGTATTTTATTTCTAACTCATTATAATAACGTTCACGATAATTAGATAATTTCATTTGGGATTTACATTTTCTTAAATAATTTTTAAATTGTATTCTCATGAGCCATCTTAAAATGAAACGCAAATGAAATTAAATGCTTCTTAATTGTAAGCAGCAAATTAAAATACCGGAACTTCGTTTTTTGCATATAAATCACTGAAAACTATGTTGCTTATTGCTTCATAAAATTTTTTCAGCCTAAATTATCAATATTAATACCATCATTATATAAACAAGTAAATGTGTGAAGGATGATGTGATAAAATTTAAAAAGATAAGTAAATTTTTGCAACTTGAATTCGCTCACTCTTAGTGTTCCTATTTTCAAATAAATTAATTCGTTAAATATATAAAAAATATTTAAGTATGTCTGAATTTCTTATTTAAAGATTGGATATTATTTTAAATAAGTTTAATTTAAAATCAAAATGTTAGTTTAAGATGAAAAAGATTTTATTTTTTTTACATGCTGCTTATTTAAGATAGATATCTTCATTAATATGATATTCACGCACATACGTCTAATTCAATTAAATAAAACGTAATATTTCTTAAGTATGTCTTTATTTAAAAAAAAAAAACATTGCTTTATAATTGAATATTATTTCTCAGTACATATATATATATATATATAGTTTATCTCAGTGTATTAATACATGAAAAGTTTGTATTCTAATCATAACTTCAAAAATATGATTTATACAATATGTCCCCAAATATTACTAGCTACCCTTTTAATTTTAGTATCGGCTGCCTCTATATTTATAAACTAGATGTTTAGATATAATGAATTAAATATGGGTTACCGAATGAGAGACAACTCATAGCACTACCTAGTGGAAAACTGCAAAGTTAGATTTCATATCTGGAAAATGGTACGACATTATGGGAAAATGTGAATTACAAAGATGTAATGAGATATATATTTAGTTGAAAAAAACGCCAAAATGCCTTATTAACATGGATGATAAGAATCGAATAGCTAAAACACGTATTTGTATTTTCGTGATTTACTCTGCTAAGGCAACAAACGTTCAAACACAAAGAAGGAAACAATTACTTATAACAAAATAACTTTATTTAAGATTTTCTATTTTTACATTGTGACCTGCATTGCATATTTGAATCCCCAATTGAATTTCACATTGTACACGTTGGAGCAAAGAGTGGAACACGTTGTCACAAGCGTCCGTAATTTGTCGTTTAAAATGGTGCAATGTTTGAGTATGAGACACACGTTTCTGCTCTGTTTTAAGGATCCCCACAGGAAAAAAAAATCTGTGGAATTAAGTCAGGAGATATTCGCTACGCGCGTGAGGATATTCTATAAAATTATCATACCCAATCATTTGGTTCTAATTTCGTGACGAAGTACTGCTTCACTAGAAATGTCTTATGTGAAAGCACTCCATCATGTTGAAATCATACATAAACACCAGCAAGTTCTTCATATGATTGGGCATTAAGTTCTGCAGCAGTTGTAAATACCACGCACTTATTAGGGTACCATATTAAAGTATTAGGTAGGTCAACTAGTAACTGTAAACGGCACAAAAAATGTTAATACTAAATCGTGCAATGGATGTCAAACGTCGGTAAAACATAGTATTTTCTAGCACACCGTATTTGGGTGTTATCTATAGTACATGCCATTCCATGAAATGCGTGCTTTTTCCGGCCATCTTCTGAGAATGTGGGTTGGACATATACCTGATTCATAACGAATTTGCATTATGAGTAGCATTGCTCGAAAACGCTTTTCAGTATAACCTATTGAGGCGTTGTCCGGTAAGGATAAGTGGCTGATTCTTAGAAGAATTTTTGCATCTAACTTTTTGAGAAGCCACATATTTCAATAATCTATTTTATACTGCATTTCGAGCGTGTTAGATTATATGGTATAAACTCATCTGATTGAACTCGTCTTTCTATCTTTGCTGGTCTGCCAAATCAGGTTAGAATATTCAGGCAAATTATCTCCTTAAACTTTTTACAATAGATAGAATGGTTTGATAAGAAGGGTGCGAACCATCAGAGAAATCTTTCCTTTGCAACCATGCAGCATATTGTGTCTTGCTTCCATATTCAACGTATAACAAAAGTATTTCACAATACTCATGGTTGGAAAATCCCTCCATGGCAATTATCTTCAACATTGTAGAAACCTAAAAATTATTATTTTATACTAGTGGTCTCAAGTAAACAGATGTGATGTTTCTTAGATATTTGCATACTGATATAATTCCGAATATTAAGAATAAGTGTCATTTATTTGATATTCCTATCATTACAATGACTAACTTTTTGAAGAATTTGATAAAATAGATAATATTGTTAAGATGCATTTAGAAAACGGTGCATGTATAGATTTATGCACCATCCAACAGAAAATTATTAAGATCCCACCTTTTTAATGTAAAACATTGCTGTTAAAAATCTTCAGAAATACAAAAAGAGTAAAAATTTTAAATCATTGCTAGAAAAGGCAATGCCTATCTTCAAAACTAATGAGAAGGATAATTTTACGTTGCAAAATAAAATGTTTATAAAAGAGAAAAGTGGATAAAATTACAAGATTGTTATTAATGGTTTCACAATATTTCCGAAAAAAATTGATGTTTATGATTTATAAAGATACATTAGTACATCTGAGTTTAGCCAAATCAAAAGAACGTCTATTGTGGCATATTTTCTGTTAAATTTGTTTGAAAAACATTGAAAATTATGCAAAAACATATGATCCTTGCCAATGGTCTGGAATGTGTAGAGAAAAGAAAAATGCTCCTTTAGAACTAGTCCCTATCGCATCAGATGTTTTCGTTAAATTTAACCTAAATACTTGTAGTCTTCTTCCTGTAACTCTAAGTGAAAAAAATGAAATAAGTGGCATGTGCTTATATTTTAAGTATCCTAATGCTGTTTCGGTAAAAAATATATTTCACTATTAGTTTACTTCCTTTCGCAAATATTTAGTAGAATGGTGTTTCCAAAACAACTACACTGTGTCCTATAAACTTCATTTATGAACTAATTATCTTCGAAGTTTTTAAGAAAATTTGGAATAGAAATGAAACGCATCTCTCCATACCATACTTAAAGTAATTCACCTGAAATATTGCATTTTATTTTAAAAATGATTACAAGTATTTAATGTTTGGAAATCATACATCCGTGCTGTATTGCTCACGTTACGAACTGTAACCCAAAATATATTTTTTCATCAGAACTAGTTCATAGAAAATGCCTAAGGTCGCTTAGTAAGTAACTTTGTGAAAAATAGATGGAATAACCAGAAGGTTGCAGCATCGAGGCAGAAAATGCTTTTCAACTAATAAATAGATTGAGAAAAATGACAAGGACATGTTATTAAGAATATGGAAAAAATTTAAAAGAAAACTTTGGTACAACAAAAATGAGAGATTTTTTTGAGCGAGATAACTTCGTTGTAGTTGGCATGGCTATAGTAAATAAATTTAATTCTTTGTTCAGATAATGTTCAGAAAATATATCAAAAATTGATTATATTATTTTGCTTCCCGAGAAAAAACATACCCACAATTTTTCACGTTAATATGCTTAAACCATATTAGAGAAGATCGGTGCTCATTAATTGTTTAATTGCGAATAAAGAAAGAGCAAATGAATTTGAGAATACCACAAATAGATTTTGATGCAAAATAATGTGATTTTGATGATATTTTAAAATAAAGCTAACATCAAGAAATATTTGGTACACAATATATAGAACAGTTTGAATTAATGCTTAATCAGTTATTTTCTACATTTTCGAATGCTCATGTTAAAATACATCGAATCCAACATGAAGTTCAACTAATTGATGTTAACTGTGTAAAAACCTTATCACTAATCTCAACGACAGACAGAAATATTACGTACAAAGATTAAAAAATGCTAAATTTAAAAATGATCAAAACTGAAGAGCCAGACTGTACTAGTCCTATAATTTTATTCGAAGTTCTATGTTGGGGTCCTCTTCTTTGTGTGGATTATAGATTACAAAACTGTGGCAGCTTCTAAATCATTGACATTGCTAAAGAATATTGGCAAATACCTCTGAGTCCTTAAAATAATGTGACTGACTGCCTTTGTGACATCCTTCGGAAAGTATAGACCATTACAGCTTCCCTTTGGACTAAAAAATGGTATGTTTTGTAAATTAATGGCTGAAGTCCTAAGCGGTTGAGAGCAATATACATGGTAATGCGATATTCTCCGAGTCCTGGAATTGACATTCACGGCATCTAAGCATTGTTTTGACAAAAATAAAATCTGAGCAATTGAAAATAAAAACGTCCAAATATAGATTTATTCAATGTCACGTGACATATTTTGGTATTATAGTTGGGCGTGTCTATAGAAAACTTGCCAAAGTAAAAATAAAAACGGTTGCACAATTTCTGCGACTATATTTTAAACGGATTTTTGAGCATTTTGAGACTACCACAGGCACATGCCTGAGTATTCTGTTATTTCTGCTCATTAGTAAATGATTTCGAGTAAAAAGGAAAAGTGAGAGCTTTACTTGGACAAAAGAAATTAATAATTCCCTTAAAACATTGCAGAAAAATTTGGGAAAAGACGTACTTTTTTCCCCAGATTTCGATAAAAACATTTAATAAACTGACTCACCGAGTAAAGGCCTGAAAGTTGTTCGTGCTCACTTAAATGGAAAAGTTAAATAACTTTTAATTATGTTCCTGAGCAAAAAAAAAAAAAAAAATTAAAACTAAAAAGCATTTTTGTATACTATTGAAAAGAAATATTGTATTCGTTGTGAGAAAGCTATATTTTTACACAAATTTAAACAAGGTTTTAATCCAAACTGATCACAACCCTTTAATATGGTATCAAAGAAATAGTAGCAATATTCCTTTGTTGAAGAGATAGTTACTCTCTTTTTTTACATGCTTTTTAGTTTGAAATCGTGAAATGGTCTGGTAAGATAAACTTACATTCAAATGAAATAAGTAAAAACACTGTACGTATATATATATATATATATATAATATATATATATATATATATATATATATATATATATATATATATATATATATATATATATATATATATATATATATATATATATATATATATATATATATATATATATATATATATATATATATATATATATATATATATATATATATTTATATATATATATATAAACTGATTTTTGCTTCATGATTTGATTATTTGAATTAATGGCAAAATTTCGTAAATATATAATTCTATAAATACAATTTATTTGGAGTAGCATGTTTATTGGATATTGCATTGTATTTGTATACTTGCAACTTAATATAATAGCAGGTTAATATTAGTTGAAATTTTCTTTTGAATTCTCTATAATGCTTAAATTATGTGTTAAAAATTATAAATGAGTCTGTTTAATTTAGAATAAATTAATGATATATTTAGAGATTATTTTTTTTAAGTAAATAATTTCTAAATACGCATGAAATGTGTATTATGTAATTTTAATACCTATACTTGCTTCAAACATCTATATATACGTTTTTTTCGTACTTATTTTCTTCTAATAAAATTATCATTGTACTTTATCTTCTTGCTGCATTATGATGTGTAAAAAATAATCAATAATCAAAAGTAAATGGAAGCAAAAAAGTACTCTAGTCTCATTTCAGAATAACTTTCC
This sequence comes from Latrodectus elegans, assembly GCA_030067965.1. NCBI lineage: Eukaryota > Metazoa > Arthropoda > Arachnida > Araneae > Theridiidae > Latrodectus > Latrodectus elegans. Next base: position 118,537,155 of record CM057820.1, on the reverse strand, counting down.
TCAATGTTCTTCGCAGAAAAGTCTTTCAGGAGAAATTACTTCTAAGACTGTAAAGAATCCCTACTTCAAATTTGAGAAAAGCGAAAGTGGATCTCTAGAGGATTAGTAAGAAAATCTGGGAGTTGGTCAGTGAATTTCCAAAAAGGATGAATGACTCCCTCGGTGTTAAGACATTGTAAATTTTAATTTCCTTCTATGTGATTATTGCTAAATATGAGAGAAGTGCTTAAATGCAATAAACAATTGTTCTTATTTCAATACTTCACATAATTTATTATAATTATATAAAATATAAATTTTATGAAAATTGTGCTTCTAACTTTGTATTTGTAAAAGAAAATATTTTCATTTGCAAAAACATTTTATCAGACAAACATGTATGTGTAAGTATGTGTTGATTCCACGAATTCAGTTTTCAGTAATGCAAATAATTATTATGTTGTAAAAATGATTTTCTTGAATTGAAATAAAAACATCTTATTTTTAAGCCTGCATTCAAAGTATTTTAATTATATTTTTAAACTAAAATAAATATTAAATATGTTAAATAATATTCAATACATTTTAAACTGAACATTAAATATGTTTAAGAATATTGCTCTCTGGATTACTTTTAAAAATCATAATTCAATTCTTTAATTGCAATAAATATCTCTAGAAAACTGAATGTATGGTAATTCCTTCAGAAAACCTTGATACAACAAAAATAAAAAACGAAAACATTGTGGAAGATGTTCTCTTAAGTATAATAACTCAATGTTGTATTAAGTGATATTTTATTGTTTTCAATATTACCATCATTTTATTGAAAAGATTAGTGATTCATATATGTTTTATTTATTTAAACAATTTGACAGTAAGTTATTGTGAGTAAATTATAACCAACATAATAATAGTTATGTTACAATATAAAACTATATTTTTTCACTAAAAAGTTATAATTCTAATGAATTCAGTTTATATATTTTAATATTTTTGTCTGAGAAAAATTCAAGTTACAAAAATAATGGGGCCGGAAATCAATAATCTGCAAATTTTTTCTACCATTGAAACAATTCGCTATTAAATTTTATATTTGATATTATGATATTATTAAGGATTTCACAGTGCAAATCAATCATCATTTTTGATGATATATCTATATGCATACATACATACATACATATATATGCATATAGATATATCATCAAAAATGATGATTGATTTGCACTGTGAAATCTGTTGGACTCATTTGATTATTTATCGAAGTATAATCTCTTGTGTCAAATTGAAATTTAATTTACCAGGGAATATACAACCATGGTACAGTAATCAATCATTCGTACATAAGTTGTACGAAATATAAAATGTTTCAGAAATTTAATTTTACTGATAGCTCTAGAAACATTCATAGAACATTGAAGTTGTATTACTATTTTCATCTTTGAATTGAATATCGGTTTACTGTATGTGTGTATTTTAGCTAAAGAATATAAGAAAGATTAGAAAATATTTAAAGAAAATGTAACTTTAATAAAGACAAAATTTTTCACACTCATTCAAAAGAGGTGGAGAATTTTTCGCACGTAAATTATAAAGATAAGATCTATTACGTGCAACTGTAAATTTGTTTGCTTAAAGTGAAGTGGTCTTGAGAAAATCATACTATAGAAAGCTTAATATAACAGAGCTTAGCCCAAATGATAAGATTAGTTAGAATATAAATTGATAAATTGGATTTTTTGCGATTATTTGTAAAAAAAAAAAAAAAAAAAAAAAAAAAAAAAACGAATTTAAGGTATTTTTTTTATAGCGTATGTCAACAAAGATTGTCATTGACACCGCATCATAAAAGCCTAAACCTGAAATGGTGATAGTCTTCTCAGATTAGTCACAATTCTGTTTCTTCAGTGATAACTGCCACGTAGTAGTGTGTCATTAACGTTGGAACAGATCCAATCTTGAAGCAATTGTGAATTGCCCCACCGAGCGACAACGTGGGCTTATGGTTTGGAGTGCCCTTGTTAACGATTCCATGTCATATCTAGTTCGTATTCACAGGATTATGATAGCCTAACGTTACGTGGATGATGTGCTGTGGCCAGTGATACTTCTCTATCTTCAGAGGGAGCCCCATGAAATTTATTTGCCCATTGTTCACATCAGCTAACATTCCCTGTAATGTTTCCACATGCTTACCCGCCAAATATAACAAGTTTAGGACATAAGTGGATGCTATTTGTGAAAACTGCCACTGCCTCTTTCAAAAGCAGCACTTCCGCAAATGGTTAGCAGGAAATGGAGAGCCATTTCTTAGGACGTCATCTGTACTATCATTGACTTTATGCATAGACGTGTTGCTTCGTGTATCACTGTCCACAAGGAGTCTTATAATCCACTGAGACATCCTTGTTCTTACTCTATATTATGCATACAATTTCAAAATACAAATCACTTATTTTTGTGGCTGATTCTTTCTTTTTGCAAAGATTCTTCACTTTCTGGCCACTCCTTCTTGATCTATAATTTTCATTGTCGGGCAATGTGTATGACTTAGAAAGTCAGTATCTTGCGGTGGTTATCCAATCAATGCGCATAGTGATTTTAAAATGTTACTATAATACGTGTTCCAATATAAAATCAAATACTGTATTAAATAGTAAGCACATCAGACAAAAGTGTGTAATAAGAACCGAACTTTCCAGAGGAAGTTACATCATCAACCTAAGAAGACTAATAATAAAATTAACAATATGTGCTATGGGTTTTTTTATCCTTAACTTATTCTCCAAAAATCTTTAGTTTCTTAAACACAAATGATTTCTTATAAATGAACTTCTTAGAAAATAAATAAATAATATTTAAAATAAAGTTACATTATACATGAATAGCTTACATTTTTTATGTGTTTTTCATTGATATGATTTTGTCAAACATTTTAGAGTAGACACTTTAAATTTACATGCAGAATATCATTATATACCTCATGAAAAGTTGTATAAAATATAACTCTGGATTTAATGTATTTTTTTATGCTTTTTAAACTTTTTATATGTAATATCGCAATAAATCTGTATCTTTGTAAATAAATAAATAAAAAACTATAATTAACAGAAATTAAAATATCATATTCATATCCAAAAGTGGATCAATCTATAATGTCACCATTTTTTCATCAATATTGGTTTCTTTTATATAAAAATAAAAACGTTAAAAATAATACGAAAGAACGTATAAAGATTTTTAAATGTATTTCGTATTTTCACTTGCAATGTTACAAATGTAAAAATGAAAAAAAATATTAAATCATATTTTTCTCTATGAATAAATTTACATTTTAATTAACTTTTATCGTAGTAAAATATTTACATTTTTAATAGTAGAATAATTTTTTTATAAGAAATTATTTAAAATGAAGAAAATAAGTAAAGACAACTGCTTATTTTTTGAGGAATTTTGCTTTCTTCAAAAATAACCTTTCTTGCGGCCATTTTAATGTAAGTCATTTTTGATCAAAATTATCATAGCAATGCATAGTTTTTGGTGAACTCATAAAACATAATAAAACAAAGAAATTTTAAATGTTATTGCATATGTTAGTCTTCCATGTTAACTAACGGATGTTCATAAAATCTAGTACCGTTTGTTAGATGAGCTTGGATACTGTGATTTTTTGGGAAAGGCCCTTTAATTATGTGCATCATTAAAACTGTCTGCTCCGGAGGTAGTTGCCTGAAAATGTTATTTATGCTATCATTTGTCACGTTTACACGTTGTTTTTACAAATTAATATCCACACGAATGTGAGTAGTCAAAATTGACTACTTTTCCTATTCTTTGACATTTGTACGATATTGATGAATGAAAACTCTAGCATGACAGTGAGTCGTATCATGCTACAGTTTCCCTTAAATACTGTAATGTCATAAATCCTCTGAATTCTAGTTAAACACCAGATTTTAAACACTTAAAAACTAATCGAATAAACTAGAACGATGCTAACGGAAAAGGAAACAGCGTGAAGTTTTTACTTGAACTGGCGACTTTCTTACAAGTAAGATACAAATGCTAGTAGTTATATATTAAAAATGTACCAAATGATGTACCACTGCAAATGTAGTATTTTAAGGACTTTTTCTAGTAAATAAGTCGATAAAGTAAATGCGCCATTATATATTTGGTCAATTATTGTGTCAGAGTGAAGGAATGTTGAAAATTTGTAAGTATTTTAGTAATGCACAGAACGTTTAACTAACACTTCATTTAAGTAAACTAGAAATGTAACTTTCTATTGAAATTTCCTTTCAACCACCTTGACATATATATATATATATATATATATATATATATATATATATATATATATATATATATATATATATATATATATATATATGTCAAGGTCAGGGTATTTCTTTGTAAGAATATGTTTTTTATAATCTTTAGTTTAAATTTTTATGCAAAATCTAATAAAAGCAATAGCAATATATATGGATATATTGCTTAGATACCAAGGATATATGGCTTAGATATTTTGTTTTCCATATTTTTGGAGTTTGAAATTTCTACTCGTTTAACATCTAACACATTTTTAGTTATAATATTTAAAGGGGGATTGTAATAAACATAAATTAGTAATGACATGCAAAACTAATTTTAATTTTAACTTGAATAAATGCTTTCTTAAAAATGAAAAATTACTGTTAAATGTTCTTAATGCTTTTATTTTATTGAATACGATTTTATTTTATTAATTATGCAAATAACTTGTATTTACGTGTAATGTTATAACAGTGAAACACATCTCCTATGATATGACATACAAATTTGAAATATATGTGTGTGTCATAGTGTTTATATATATATATATATATATATATATATATATATATATATATATATATATATATATATATATATATATATATATATATATATATATATATATATACATATAATTAAATTTTTAATTTTCTAATCTATTTTTAATCCTAATTATAATCAGAGTAAGCAAATTTGTATCATTGGAAATTTTACTTGAATTCAATATTGATGAAATACTCTGGCCTACAATGTAACAAATAAATATGACACTTTTGTTGGCATGTTTTGTCTTCCCAGCAAAATGTGGATTTGATTGTTTCCTGAAATTTATGCAGTACAGTCTGCATTTTGCAATGCTTAGAAATTTCAGTTACATTGTTACTGTCGATTTAAGTGTTTCTCTCAGACAAGTTACTAAATATTAAAGTTGTTAGTTGAGAAATATTAAGAAATCAGTCCCTTATTTTACATATACAGAATGAGAGAACAGCATTTGTATGATAAAGATAATGGCGGGAGTGCCATTTTAATAATACTTATTTTCCACGGAGTAACAGCATTAAATTTGAATTTTGCAGGTTCAAATATTGTTAACGATCCCATAAAATACACATAAATGTACCTGACGTCAGACATTACTTTCAACAAACCTGGATTCTAGAGACATCTCTTAGATGTATGTTAAGTGGCATCTTGCTGTACTATCATCTAAATTTTTTCTTACAATGAATATTTGAATGGATTATCAGATTTTTCTTCCAATCAATAAATTATTCGTATTTTACTATGAATTTATAAGTAAACGATATTGTACACTACTGGCTATTAAAATTGCTACACCAGGAAAAAATGCAGATAACAAAATGATATTTATTGGACAAATATATTATACTAGAAATAACAAGTGATTAAATTTTCAAAACATTTGGCTCGATAGATCCTGAGAAATCATTACCCAGAACAACCACCTCCGGCAGTAATAACAGCAGTTATATGCCTGGGCATTAAGTCAAACAGATATTGGATTCCATGAACAGGTACAGATGCTCATGCAGCTTCAACACGATGCCACAGTTCATCAACCGTAGTGACTGGCGTTTGGTGACGAGCCAGTCGCTCAGCAACCATTGACCAGAAGTTTTCTATTGGTAAAAAATCTGGAGCACGTTCTGGCCAGGGGATCAGCCGAACATGTTCCGTATCAAGGAAGTACAATACCGGCAACATGCGGTCGGGCATTATACTGCTGAAACGTAGGGTTTCGCAGGGCTCGAATAAAGGGTAGAGCCATGGGTCGTAACACACCAGAAATGTAACGTGCACTGTTCAAAGCACCGTCAATGCGAACAAGAGGTGACCGAGACGTGTATTCAATGGCATCCCATACCATCACGCCAGGTGATGGGCCAGTATGACGATGACGAATGCACGCTGCCAGTGTGCATTCACCACGATGCCGCCAAACACGGATGCGACCATCAGGATGTTGTACACAGAACCTGGATTCATCTTAAAAGATGACGTCTCGCCATTCGTGCGCCTAGGTTCGTCGTTTATCACACCATTGAAGGCGCTCTTGTCTATGACGCAGCGTCAAGGGAAGCCGCAGCCATGGTCTCCGAGCTGAGAGTCCATGCTGCTGCAAACGTCGTCGAACTGTTCGTGCAGACACTTGTTGTCTTCCAAGCGACCCCATTTCTAAACTCACGGCTCGTGACGTGGTTGCACGATCCATTACTACCATGCGGATAATATGCCTGTCTTCTCGGCTGCTAGTGATAGGTGGCCGTTGAGATCCCGCTTGGCGTTCCGTATTACCGTCCTGAACCAATCGATTCCATATTCTGCTAACAGTCATTGGATCTCGACCGACGCGAGCAGGAATACTGCGATAAGATAAACCGCAATCCCGGTACGCTACAATTCGACATTTATCAAAGTCAGAAACTTGTTGGTACGCCATTCTCCTTCTTACACGAGGCATCACAACAACTTTTCACCAGGCAACAACGTTTAAATTCAATTTGTGTATGAGGAACCGGCTGAACAATTTCCTCATTTCAATAGAATGTAGTTGTCGCTACTGGCGCCTGCTTTGTCTGAATGCGCTGAAAAGCTAATCATTTGCATATCACAGCACTTTCTTCCTTTTGTAAAAATTTCACGTCTGTTGCATGTCGCCTTCTTGGTGTAGCAATTTTAATGGCCAGTAGTGTATAGTCATAAAATGATGAAGTTTCAGAAGATCTACATTATGTATAAATGATGTTAAATTTAAAACTGAACGTTTGGATTCACTCTTATTATTTCAACATTTTAGATTATAAAAAAAAAAATTCATACTTTATTCCTAAATATCATTCTTAGATATTTAATTATATTATAATTATAAGGAAGAGATTCATAATATTTTTTCAAAATCAGTTCTAATTGAAATAAAATATGTTAAACTAATTTTTAAATTTATTTACAATTTCAGTGGTTAAACTATTAAAATATTTTACATATTTAACTATAAATTGTTTTAGTCCTATTTTTCCTTGATTTCTCCCTTGTATTATATTAATATACATATTTAATATACATTATTTAATTACTTAATAATATTAAGTAATTAAATAATGTATATTAAATATGTATTTAATTTAATTACTTATTAACTTAATAATAACTTATTAAGTTAATTTTTATGCTGAAAATGTTATTCATTTTTATCCATTACAGCATTTTTTATTTTTACAAACATAGGATTAGTTTGAAATTTAGAAAATAAAGTTATGAAATTTCTTAATTTAACACATTAATAATGATAATTCAAATAAAAAGCAGAATTATCAAAAGGTTCAACATTACGTTATAAATCAAAAACCACTATTTGTTAGATAAGCATTTCAACACATTTTTAATCGTATCCTTAGCCTTTCAGTTATTTGTAATATTGCATATCAATGTCACATATAGACGTGGTTAAATTGCCCGAGATATGTTAATGGAATAAATATTTCTTAGTAAGGCGTGATAACGATACCTCTGAAAGAAAATATGAGGAAAATTGTATTAGTTTTTATAGATACTTAGACATTAGTTTCGTATTCAGTTGTTACATTACACAGAATTAGAAATGGAATATTCAGTTATTTAATTCTCTAATTATATCGATAAATTACTTAACAGTTTTAGTAAAAAATATTATTTGTTTATTAAAAATATATTTTTTATAAAGCAATTTACATTCAAAATTTTAATTAAAGCAACTTTTCTAGCTTCTTATTGTGTTAATTTTAGTATTTGCTGCAAGCATTCATAATTCGTAGTATAAGTGTGTGTGTATTAAAACAATCACGAACTATTCACAAAATTTCCTTCAAAGTAAATGTACAATATATATATATATATATATATATACATATATATATATATATATATATATATATATATATATATATATATATATATATATATATATATATATATATATATATATGTGTGTAGGGGGGGGGTTGGGTGTGTGTGTGTGTAGTGTATTTTACTAAAAGTAGTAAAATATGGAGATAACTTTTATCATATCTTTTTTAAATAGAACATGCATTTTACTATACATAAAGGTACACCTAGTGAGTGCGCTCTCATGTCTTTGAAAAATAACTTTCATAATATAACAGCTGTGACAAAGCAAAAGAATACAAAAGATACGATTTCACGTGGAGGAGACTGCTGCCATGTTTTACAATCCCCTGGAACCATACTTGAAATTTTGGATCTTCGTATAAGTCAATTCTCACTGTATTCGTTTGCGATACCGAACGCCGTGTTCCTCCGAATCCTAAATAAATAAGTAAATCCTTATCCTTTTCTTATTACTGATTTACTCTAATTATATAAATTAATTTCATAAAAAATAATTATTTGAAATAATTTAAATATAAAAGATTAATTTAAAAACTATACTTGCTGATTTTAAATTGCTATCAAACTAAAATGGATGTCTCTTTATGTAGATAAATTCCGAATATTTTGCATCAAAATCAAGAAATTATTAAAGTAGGCATGTAAAATTTAATTTGAAAGTGCTTCTAAGAGAAATTTTCAACATACTTAGTATCATATTTCACAATCTTTTCTCATAAAACTTAGAAAAATAAATAAAATAAATTAATTTAAAATGTCATTAAAGCTGTGTATATGAGTACTGACGGGAGAGTGCTTTACTTTTTAATGAAAATGTTAGTTTATGAGATTAAAAAGTTTACATAAAAAAAATTACATAACCATCCCTTTAAATAATGTTCAGAAATAATTCATCCTGTAAACAAAAATCTATAAACATTAGATTTTTCATGTGATTAAAAATAAATTCATACCTTGTCCTTCATAGTTAGTATTAAAGAATTAATGTTATTAATTAAATTAATGAGAAGTTAAATGGAAACTAATATCTAAAAACTATTGCATTGATGTTTCATAAATCTCAAATCATTCTAATAATATTATAGAATATTTCAGAAAAAAACATTTATCAATAAAACAATTAATATTAAGTAAGTTTTAATGTGGATATAAATTTTATAATGTATATTACAATGACTGCAAAAATTCTAAAATAACTCCATTGCCTCTATTTAATTCATAAGGTAAGCAATTTTAAAATATTATTTTTATACTTTAAACTTAATTGGACGAACTAACGCCCAACTTCTCTAGTGGTCAGCGTGATTGATTGCGAATAGATAGGTCCTGTGTTCGAATCCCGTTTCTTTCAATGATGTACTTTCTCTCTCTTTCTATCCTGTCTTTGCCCTTTTCTGAAATGAATGTGTTGTAAATGGTTGTCTGCCCTATAAACGGGTACCTTGCATGTATTTACTGAGGAAGTTGGACTCCACAACAAAATATAGTTCAGTTGGAAAATGGAGCAGCTAATCCCATTATGCCTGCCCAGCTTGCACACAACAACAACAATTGCACCAACTACAATTCTTTCTTAAAATGAATATAGACATAATTAGACTTTTTGCAACTTTTGAATTGTTGTAAAAATGATTTTTTTATGAAAGAAATATTCTAATTAATTGTTTTCTAAATGAGATCATCTAATAAAAGTAAGACAGCAATCATGAAAGATGCATTTTTTTCTTTTAAAGTATCTGCGAACTTTCGAGGTAACATTTTTCTTAAGAATTAATTTTAATTTTCTTTTACTTTGTTTTTAGGTAAGATAAGGTTTAAAATTATTAACCTAAAATTTTAATTACATATAGAATAATTTTTGCTAATATTTCTGACAAATTTTAGAGAAAATTTAACAAAACGTCTAACAATTCATAATTGCAATGCATCAATCTTAACTGAACTTGAGCATAAAGTATATATTACAATGCTCTTTGGAACAAATCCTATGAAATGTATTCACACAGCACTAAAAAATATATTTAAAAACATACACCAATATGGATATTTTAAGATATTTTACTGAAAATTCCCCATAATTACTTAAAATGAAATACTTTTTCATACATTTTCAAAATGTTGTTTCATTTTATTAATGATATCACTGCAAGTGAAGTTTCATACAAATGACTTCATTATTATTTGAGATTTGGTGTTAACGGTTTGAATATTTTGTGAGAATTGAAGAATAAACTTTTAAAGAGATAGTCTTCCTTATGATGGAGATTCTTTATTGCCAATTATTTTTGAATGTGTAAGCCAAATAAAGGTTTTATACTTATGGCTAAGAGTCAATACATTAGAGAAAAAAAAAACATTTATTCTTAAAAATTGGTAAAAAAATAAAGAAATTAAAATTCCACTTTTCTTTACCACTGATATTAATTTTATGCAATTTTCGGTTTCGTTGTTTGAAATTATTATAATTCTCCAACAAGTTTTCGGAAGTTTATAGTGAAAGCTCACATCTAGAAAAGAGATATATAAATTAAAAAACATCATATGATGACTATTTATTGTTAAATAATAAATATTTCTGTAATATTCTTATTATATATAAAACAGCATGTTTTTCAGTATTGAAATAAAATAGCTCAAAGTATAATATTTTGAAACTTGTAATATTTTTCAGGGAACTACAAATATTTGCCTTAAAGTGCATCAGCTATCCTTAACCTGTGGAGTTACACTTAGGTTGTGTGAGCCCAGTGAAAAGAGGGATTGAGAGAATACGTTATTTAAAAATATAATTTGGTGACTGATTTGAACATACATATATAAAATAAAGTACATATTGATAATTATTTTATTAATCAACGTATTTATTAAAGCAATTTATGAAATCAAAACTTATTACTACTTTACTTTATGTGATAAGTTTTGACTAAGAAATTAATTAAATAAAATAAATTATAATTTCTACCTATAAGAAAAAATTGCTCACATCTATAAACAACACATGACGAAATGTATTTGGTAATCCTGTATGTTCAGGGAAAATCGGAATTTCTCTCGAAACTTCAAGGATGTCTAACATGGTTAATGCAAAAGCAGATACCGGTGCAAAATGGCCCCGGGTTCTTCTTTTGTCAATATTAAAAATCTGTACTACCAAATGACAAAAACTGTCTAACTTTCAGTATGCACTTTGTTTGCAACGTTTAAAATTAAGCTTGTCGGGCAGATTTGGCTACAAAGAAATCAAAATACGTTATTATGGTATGCATCTTTCTTTTCACACGGGGTAGTCGCTTGATCACAATTGTGTTTGAAAATTGGGGCTAGAATAATGAAACTTTGCGAAATGCTGAAGTACATATTTTATCAGACATATCGTTATTAAGTAGTAGCATAAAATATGTAATTCCTCATTATTTCCAAATTTTTCACTTGTTGTATTCTTTTTATTGGTTTTATGTTATAGCATTTTTCCCTGTGACACATGTGTGGCTATTATAAAAACTCTGTTGCATATTTCATCGCATCACATATAACACATGGAAAACCTCTAAAGAAAGTAAGACTTATTTGTTATTACTTATTTTGTAATCTTCATCGAAATTATTTTATTAATTTGTACCAGACACAAGCGATACCTATATTATAATTCTTATTTGTCTCTAATCAAATATATATATATGTATATATATATATATATATATGTATATATATATATATACATATATATATATATATATATATGTATATATATATATATATATATATGTATATATATATATATACATATTTTAAGTATCTTTTATGCTCTGTAAATACATTGAATGTCTCTATTTATTTACAAAGTAAACAAAAAGGTTCTTGCCATTTTTAGGAACGGAAAAGAGCATTACCTCATTACCTATAAAATGTGTATTTTATTGTTAGTCCTTGTATCAATCACCATAAATGTTCAGTGTGCTTTCTTCCAACGTGTCTGAACATGTGTTATCGCTTCGTGGTAGATCTGAGTGGTTTGAGAAGCAAAGAAGCCCTTGAGTGCTTACTGAAAGTTTACTTCATTAATGAAGGATTTTCCATAAAAATGATTTTCAAGAGAAAGAAAGAGAAGATAATCTGATGGTGCAATGTTAGATGAGTAATGAAGATGGCACATAGTCCTAAATCCAAATCGTTGTATGGTATGTAATCTGATGGTGCAATGTTAGATGAGTAATGAAGATGGCACAAAGTCTTAAAACCAAATCGTTGTATAGTATGCCTGGACACCCGTAGGGCAATCGGTCTCGAAGTATCGACAAAGAACAGTGCATCTTTGGAAATAGCCAGTACAAGTTCCTTCTATTTCATGGCATATTGCACACGCTACAATTGCGGTGAGCACAGGTCGGCAGCGACTGTTGTCAGAGACTGGGTCGTTGTTAGTTAATCATAGTGGGCCATTAGATGACAAATTAAACATACACAAAATGTAATCTTGTGTGAGTGTATAGGTGATATTGCGCTGTGGTGACTACAAACGTTTGGAACGCTTGGGAGTTTCATGCAGGACCCATCTTTTGCCACTGGCCAATACATGATTGAATATGGATGTGCTAGAGTGGCGAGAATGTAATAATAAACAGGTTATCATTCGTTATTGCTTATAGACTTTCAACAGCATGTGAGGAACCCCCTTGCTCACCTTTAAGTTTGGTCGTTGTAATAGTCGTTGTAATAGACAGTTGTAAAGCCGAAATAAATAGACTTCATCTGCACCATTGTGGTGCATATGAAGTCTATTTCACCAAAAATGTGTTAAATTGTCTCGCAAGTTCACCTCACTTTTGACTATTGCACTATCCAATGGCTGCTAGCAAGGTTTCGTCATCCAAGGCTTAAGGACATCCACGGCGAAATTCATCACAGAGACACGCATCTCCCGATCTGAATCTGAGAAACCAATGTCTTAACGTACATTCATTTACAGCACTACTCCTCAACGATTGACACATTTCGCGACTTGATATAGCAGTTGATAAATTTATTTTAAATAACACTGAAAGAGCTCTTTTGACACGTCTATTTCTCTTATCTAATGTACAAGTTATGATTGATGAATGTGCGTGGTGGGTCTGCTTTTATCTCAAATGATATTTATAATCTGGAATGACCAGTGCCTCAGCCACATCATGCAAATTGAAATTTTATTCTCATTTCATTAAATGGCAATGCCAAAACGGCTACAATTTTCTTATTTACCTCGTAAATGGAAGATATTGAATCATAACCCTTATGTTTCATAGCGTTACTGTGATTTAGATATATAAAGAAACATTTACTTCATAGCGCAAAAAACAGTTTTAAAAATAATGAATGCATTTCAATATTGGCTGATGCAAGGAAAAATTAAGCAATAGATATAAGTTTTTATATTACTATTTTTATAGACCTTAAATAATAAAAAATGTATCCACGATGGTAGTTAAAAATGTATTTAAATTTTGTATATAAATTTATTATTCATTGGGTTTTTTTCTTTTTTTGTTCCTTTTTATAAAATCCTATATCTTTATATATACATTATTCCTTCTACAATGTTACATAATATAAAACACGTTTCCTGCGTTCGAACTTTAAGCTTTTTTGTTATAAGATGGATATATGCATAAACGTAAAAGAAATATCTATAATCCATAAATATGAAATATATCCGTAAAGAATATTAAATACTTTCAAACGACAAGTAATAAGAAAGACAGTTTAATGGTTTTATAAGAAATACCTACATAAAAGTAAAAATATTTTCCGTTTATTTTGTATTCAAAATATGGTCAAAATATATTAAAAGTTCAAAAGGTGGGATAAATTACTTTTATCGGATACATTATCATTATTAAATTAAAAATCTCATTCTTAAATGTAAAAGAATTGGAGAATATATATATTTGGATAATATATTTTGTAGAGTAAAAAAAAAGCTAACAAACATTAAATTAAATAATTTATTCATAAATCATTCTTAACATTTTCAAATAATAAGAATATTAAGTGAAAAAAGAGTTTAGTATTTATTCTGTAAAATTTTTACTATGCAAATCAAAGGATAAGCAAAAAATGATTTCTATATGAGAATTATTATATTAATATATAATTATATTATATGTAAGTGTAATAAATAATGAATGTAAATACAAATTGTTATTGGAATTAAAAATCCGGGAAAAACAGAAAATCCTACAACTAATTACTCTGGCAACTCTAATTAAGCAAAAACATACAAATGGTATATTAGATTATGTTTTCAAGAATTACAGCAAAATTATTTGAGCCTTTAATAAGTAATTTAAAATGATGTTTATTTATATATTAACTTTAGTTTTTTTAAATGTGAGATAAAGTTTGTCTGAAATAATTACAGTAATCAAGATACATAGACATTTAATAACATTTGTCGTTGGAGTCAACTTTTTTCTGACATTTACATTGATGTAACAGCTGAAAAATAAATAAGTATTAAATCTAAATAATAAATGGTATTCTTCAGATTATAAAAAAATATTTGTATAAAGTTAAATCCATGTTTGTTCACTAATGATTACAATGAGGAAATTGCCATTTGTTATGCAAAATACATTTTTTAAATGGTAATCACCTTGCAAATTTCGATATTAGCACGTTATTTTACCATTTACTACAATGTCTTTTTATTAATGGTTGGCGTCAGCGTATTCTCAATTTTCTTTAAAATAATGATGTTCACATTTTAAAATTGTTTTATTATATTTAGGATTGAATGTGAAACATAATTGTCATAAAAAGACAAAAATTTTATGTGTTATTGTATTCAGATTGTTTATATTTGAATACTAATTTTTATTAAATTATATATATATACATATATATATATATATATATATATATATATATATATATATATATATATATATATATATATATATATATATATATATATATATATATATATATATATATATATATATATATATATATATATATATATATATATATATATATATATTCAGTCAGTATATTGGTAGAATATATAATGCACTGAATAATGTAGCTGTATTCTTAAGTTTAATAATTTAATGACTAGTTATAAATTTTGAAGCTCAGTATAAAATTTTTGAAATAACTGTATGGAAATAACTGTCAAAATGCAATAGGTTTAATCAAAAATGTAAACAATTTTAATAAAAATGATAATTTTTCAACACTTGCAAATAGTTCAAAATTAAATAATCCGAAGGAATAAAATTCTGTTTTCAAGGAAATATACACATATAAAAGTTGAGTTTTTTTCATTGAGTGTCCTTAGATATTTCTTATAATTGGAGATTCATGTCTTGAAACAATTAATCTAGTGATCTGCAAAATTCATGACGATCTTTGTTTTCTTCAAGATAAAAAGCACAAAAAATGTAAATAGCAATGTTGGATAGTATGTCTGCAATATGAAAATACTAACTCGTGTTAACCGTTTAACCTTCCTAAAATAACAGAATGGAATTAAAATTTGACACCCAGCCATACAGAAAATAATTTATAACATAAAATTAAATTAATCGTCCTTGATCAACATTCCATACATTTTGTAGTAAGAGTGCAATTTCTATGAAAAATAATCTATGCTATTTTCTAGGGAAGCAAATGCTGCTCTAAATTTATACTACCTACCTAATTTACATGTGAGAGTCTGTACTGTTTATATATTTTTATAATGTTTTTATATAATAATTTTGATGAAATTATTTATATTATTTTGAGGAAAATATCCTCATCAAAGCTTATCTTTTTTTTACTCTTATAATAAACATATACTTTTAATATGTATTATTTAGACATTATTAACATTTATTTTCATAAAAATTGTGTTTTTAGGAGATTTTATAAATTAAAATGATTGACATACTTTCATTTTACGTTATGGAATAGAAAAACTTAAATATTAAATTTGAATACTTATTGGTGTCATCAATTATGGGGTTTTAATACAATACCAATTAATAATATCGCCAATTATATTATGAAAATTTGAAGTGTTCAGTATAAACAATATATCTAAATAGTCTTCATTTATGAAATAAGACTAAATTATTCTTCATTTATGAAATAAATAAGACGTAAACACTTTATTCACTTTGTTTCTTAAGTAAAACTAAAACGTTATCTTTTTAGTGTAAGAAAATTTCTTCCAATTTTCTTAATAATTTTTCAGAAAAATTAAGAAATACATTTTTTAGAAATCCAGTTGTAATATAATTTTTATCAAATATCTTACTCAGAACAAAAACGACATTATTCTTAAAATAACATCTTATTTACACTCAGGAATTGAAATATATTTCATATTTGTGACATATATGAATAAGAAAAACATTTTTTAAAGAAACAAGTATATTAAATTTATATGACATTTCTTTATTCAAACAAATGTTTAGTTTTGTTAACATGATCAGACTAATTGTAAGAAGTATATTGCGTTTTGTTACTAATTATGTTTCATAAATACTGATTTTAGTACTTTTATCGGTGACCAATTAATATTTCTGTATAAACTGGTGTGTTTTATTTAGAGCATTTGTTAACATTTTATTATAAAAACGTTATCATAACTAAGTATCTTCTTCAATAGAGAAGAAAAATATATTTGTTGTAACAAACTTTAAGTATTACAGGAAATTGATTCCTTCAGATATCACGATTATAAATTTATTTAAGCCAAAAGACAACCGTATGAACAAGTGAATTCAGCTCCAAATTTTCTGTAATAAACTTTTTAAAGTAGAATATTCCTCACCAAGAAAAAAAGTTAAATATACTATTGGTAGAGATATGCATTCTGTTCTTACTATGATGTAATATATCTAAAATTATAGATAAATGGAAAAATATTTTATATAAATTCTTTTAGGTTTGATTATATTTGGCACAGTGTTTAATAAGGTTGTGGAAAATATTGATCCAAAGCATGAGATTAAGATGAAGAGATACGTAAATAATATTTAAAGGTAAATTATGTGTGCATAGAAGTACTCTAAGGCGACCTTAAACTCTATGGAAATTATATGTCTTTCATGATCTAAATTACATATGAATTGATGGATATCATAGCTATTTCCATTTGTATTGATATTTCTAAAGACATTTCTTGATTTTATGTAATAAAGTCACATTTTAATGTTTACATAATTGCAGATGATAATTTTATGTTTTTAGACAATATGTTCTAAATGTCAATACAGTTCTTATCTGTTAAAATACATTACAAATGGAAGAATAAATAAATTTTACTATTCTTCAATTTTTTGTGCTTGTAACTTCAATATTAAATTTTACGTAAAAAGTTAATAAAATTCAAATGAAAAAGTAACACAAAAATATTTTAAATATCATTTTAAACCACTTAATTAAATTATTGCAACAGTAAAACTGTTGAAAAAAACTATAAAGCAAACAAATAAAACATTTATTTAGAGATACAAATAAAATTGAAGTAATCAAATTAAAGCATTAAAGCAAAATCAAATATTTACTACAAAATAGATACTCAGATAGAAAACAAATGATGATTCTTTTATCTGCATTTTGAAATATTCTGCCCTGTAGACGACGGCATTTTACAGTTATTTTTATTTTTAACATTTCTTCCAGTATCACAAACAGGTGCTTTATGCTTTTTACATAGATCTTAACAGAGCGCTCCCATTTCATTCCAGCAATGAACCTCCTGAAAACTTCAAAAATGAATATTTTTTCTTAATCCTGTATATACTTTTCTTTATATTTATTATTTCTGAAGATTATCACCCATCCAACATATTTGAGCCTTGATGATTGAATATCAGCATGGCGTTGCTCTGCTATATGATGTGCTACATTATATTTGATTTCGGGTAGATTCAACGTGAACAGAAATTTCTTGCGAACACAGTTCCAAAGAATTTTTTTTATTTTAAAAAATATATGTTATTGAAAATAAACTTTGATACTCACCTAAAATAATTATGTACATGTTTTGTTAACTCAATAATCAATCATGGGGAAATAATTTAAAAACCACACGTGAAAGAGATAACAATTATAAATAGTAAAACACTATATATTGAAATTTTCAAGATTGACCAGCATGATAAGCTGCAAAATAATAAAGAAGATTTGCTTTTAGTCACAAATACTCATTAAATATAAAAATTAATAAAAATTATAAAATAAATAAAGATGATTAATTAACGTAATAAAAGTAAATGACTTGAATTTATTTACTTAAAATCTATAAAACTCAATTTCCAAATCATCTTACAAACAGTAAAATAAGTTAAAACTGTGAAGTTTTAAATTATAGAAACCATTCAATACTTTATATTTGTCAAGCATTATTATGTAAGTCTATATTTTTGCATCCAATGATAATATAATGAAATTAAATACCATTATTATAAATAAAACTTTAGATTAAAAATAATAAAATACGTTTCTTTATGTATTTGAAAATGAACTAAATCAACTACATTATATGAAGCTCATAACTTTGTCTGTAATCAATATAAAATGGTAAATTAAAAGAGACATTTTGAAAATATCAGAAAGAATCCAATTCATCTATAAAAGTTTTATTTCTAATACATTCTTTGAATATTTATAATTCTAGAAATGATATTTGTATCAACAATTAAAAAATGTATGGTAAGAAATTTATAACAATGCAATTATAAATAATGGATAACTTAAAGATCAGTATTAAACTCGTAGAAGTTTCAATAAATCAATAATTATTGAATTTGAATTTTAAGGAAATATATAACCACAAAAACAGTGTTAAATTCTAGTACTCAGCTATGCTTTTGTAGAAATATAAAAAAATGGAATAAACTGGTAGAAGTTGAGGAGAAATAAAACATGACTCACACTCAAATGTTGTTAACATAAAAATATTTCTTTACATAAATATTTCCTTAATTAAAATATTATTACGATCTTACAGTTGCATATCTTAGGCAATAGAAATTGCATTTACTCAATATTTATTTCAAAGGAATATAATTTTGTTGAATATTAATAATTTTAGCATTACCTTGTAATATAGTATTTCAAAGAATATTTCCATAAGAGTGATGTGTTAATTTAATAAATTTTCAAAGGAATGTGTGTTTCCCACTATTAAATTGAAACCGGTTATAAATTAATTTAAAATATTTGTATAATCTGAAAAGTAAATTGTTATGAATAGTAATAGTTGAAATATAGTGTAATGAATAGTAAAATACTGAAATATTTGCATACTCAAATAAAACCTAGAAAAAATTCAATGTTCCACACCGAAAAATTGATGTTAAGCAAAGATAAAATAGAACAATATTTTTAATTCGAAACGTAAAATTTTATTTTTATTCACATTTTGCAGTAGAGAAAATAATTACAGTTATATTCATTCTAAAACTCAATCTATCAAGTGTACAATATTACTTTAATGAAACTGTATATCATTAAATATTGTTGAAATAATAACCATGCAATAAAACAAATTACTTCAATATTTATGGGTTTTAATGTGTTTATAAAAAAGCAAATGATGTTGCATATATTTTTTATATGTTGCATATAAAAAATATTAGTATTTAACATATGTTACATATAATTTCACTATGATGTTGCATATATTTTTTTAATTTCTTACGATATCTATTCAATATTCAATTGTAAAAATTATTTAAGTGGTTCAAATATTTAATCGAACAATTTTAACCGAATAGCATGCACACTGTACCGGCATTCATTGAATTTGCTTCAATAGTCGTGCATTCATTTCTAATATATTATTATTTTCTGCATATATTTGTCAGAATTCATTGCTTTATATGCTTCGAAATCATTAATTTATTTTATACACTTGTCCAACCTATAGTAATGTTAGAAAGATTAGGGAAACAGCATCAAATGATATTCAATAACTATATTTCAAAGCGATACAATAAAAATGTCACAACATCATATCTTTCCAAATAAAGAAAGTATTTGAACTCATTCCTGCATATCCCTTGTTATTCTAAAATAGAAATTTAGGACAGATAATTCAATATTCTATTCAATATAATCTTTTATATAAATTGGATTAATAAACTTAAAGTATAAGAGATATATCTGATAGTAAAGAAACAAAGACATCTATTAATAAGTTCAATTGAACAGACGTGTAAACAAGAAGAGATTTCATATCTTGTAACATTTTTTGATTTTTTTATTAAAATAATGTAACAATTTGGATGAAATTTTATCTGCATAAACAAGTGTTCATAAATCGTACAAAGTAATTTCATTTAAAAAAGATAAAATATTGGAATAAGAAATGAAATAAAAACTAATTAATCTAGATAAAAAAACGCTTTTTTGTTTAATATATAATTTTAATTTATGCTACAATTTACATTATGACATGAATGTAATTTATAAAATAAAACCTGTGTAGGAGAAATAATCCTTTCAATGAAGTCTTAAAAAATGCAAATAAAATTGTAAAATTATAAAGGGTAGAAAAATCAAAGTCATTATTGTCGAAATAAAAATTATAAAATTATAGAAAACGTTTTCAGAGAAATTTATATTACTGTAAATGTTAAATAATTTATATCTATAAGTTAAAGGAAATATTTTTAATAAATTAATAAATTGAATTTGTGATTACATTGATTAGCTGTTGAAGTTTGTTTTGGTTTTCTCATGAAATATTTATTACATTTTGACAAAACAAAATTGATCTAAAATAAAATAATTAAAATTAAATCGAATCGATACAACAAGTTTTACATTTAACAATTTAATTAAAATTTTATTTTGAAATTTAAAAATTAAGTATACACTTTCGTAGTTATTTAAAAATGTGTACTGAAAAAAAAATTAATGAAACATATTAATGTAAATTAATGCTTAAATATATTTGCACTTTAGAGAAATTCTCTAAAAAGTAAATAATCTATTATATAAATACATGTAAAAGTTCTATTGATTTACTGAAAGTATATAAATACATGTAAAAGTTCTATTGATTTACTGAAAGCATATAAATACATGTAAAAGTTCTATTGATTTACTGAAAGTATATAAATACATGTAAAAGTTCTATTGATTTACTGAAAGTATATAAATACATGTAAAAGTTCTATTGATTTACTGAAAGTATTTTGATTAAGCAGATATATTTTATAATTATTTTTTTTATTAATTTTAAATTTAAACTAATCCAAAAATTAATTTCAAAATAGTTTGCATGAAATAAAATAGCAGTCTATGTCTGTAAAAATTATATTTACATAATAATTTCATACTAATGGCTAAAATTATTTTAATATCATTATTATAATAAAACATGGCCCCCTAGTTTTTATATATATATTTATTTTTCAGAATTTGCTTTATTGTAACATGAATAAAAGCTCATTTTTAGATTTTGTCTGTAGGAAATTGTTGAAGGCCTTTTAAAATAATATATTTCATTATTTTATACTGAAATTTAAAAGGGCATAAAAATATTGCTATGAATTAAAGTAATATTTAATAATATGCTTGAATGTTTAAACATTTAATTCATATTACAATTATATGTTTATTTAAAAAAATATTTTAAAAAAAGATTACAAATTATATATTTTGTAGAAAATTTTAAGAATTAATACACATTAATAAATAATTAAACAAAAATACATTTTGAGTTTAAATATGCTAATTTAATGAAAATACTGCTTTAATTTGAGATAGGAAACAGGAAGAATTTAACTGCTTGCGGAAATCGACTAATTAATTTAAGGTTTCCCTCTCTTACTAAAATTTACCTCAACTTTAAAACTTCTTCAAACCATATTTTATAAGCAACAAGACACCAATAAAGCAAACTTTCCATTATTTTTAAAGGCTAGAAATTAAAGTTTTGTGATAAGAAAACAGTGAAGAATTAATTATTTGATATGTATTATTTTATTCTTTTAATGAATAATTACTAGATATTCTACCTCAAAAACTTAATGCGAAATACTTTTTCTTTTAAAATGCATAAAGCTTAGTTTTCAAGTTATAAAGCATTATGCTTTAGCGATCATTAATTGTTTTCTCCAATTTAATGTATATTTTCTCAATTTTATTCAAAAAACAAATTTAGGTAAAGTAGTTTATTCATGCATTAAATGTTTATGATTTTATTAAATTTTTATATGAATATTCATTTCAGTTTCCATTCCCTGTGGAATAAATTATTAAAAATAATATATTTTTTGCGTAACTAATTAAAGTTGTATTTAAATTTAAGTTAAAGTGTCTTAAGAATACTTTGAAATTTTGTCATTTTTGCTTTCATTTGGTTTCACTGTGAAAAATAAGCTATTTATTAAGTATATATTCAGATGATAAAACTTTATTAGTTTATTAATGTATGTTCTTTGTTAATAAAACAGATGAGGAAATTAACAAGAAATTTCAATGGTACTGCTATCGAATTTAAACAGAATTATTGAGAAAACTTTTTAAGGCAAGATTATAGATTTCCAAAAAGAGTAAAATTATTTTATAAATTTTGCATTTTAGAGTTTAAATGTAAACATTCTAAATAAAAAAATTCTAAATAAATGTAAAATTTTACTTACTACAAATACTTATTAGTAATCAAGATTAAAAGGATATATTCCTCAATGTAAGAATTCATCCATTATCGTGCAATAATGACTGCATTCTTACATTGAAGAGCAATTGCTTGCTTTGATCACAGAAATTTGAAGAGCAATTACTTTCTTGGATGATAAAGTATATTTTATAGTAAAAGTATCTATGTTTACTGCTCACTTCGATTTGAGAAGCGTTTTCTCAGTATTCGAGCATATCCAATTTGGAAACATTGATAAAAATCATGCTCATTTTCAAATATACTTGCACGTTGAAAGAAAATAATATTAGTATTATTATAAAATGCAATAATGTATTTTAAATAAACTATAAAACATAAAGTATAAGTTATATATAGAATTAATTTTAATTAATTTTCATGAGGCATATCTGCCATACAGTTTATTGACATATTGCGCAATAGTAGCTCTTCTTAGACCATACTGATTTGTCAACACAACTTATAAAATAAATAATTCTGGAAAAATCAGCAAAAAAAACTAACTTAATTAAACTTTACACAAAAATAGATTCTGTATTTGAGCTTATTATTAGTCAATCAAACTTCTATATTTTATTCCTTTTCTATACGTTTACATAATTTGGGATAGAGGTAGTAAAATTTACAAGGCATTTTATCCTTCCTATCATATAAATTAGCAATAAAACTTGTGTATTATTTCTCTGGAAATTATTATTTTTGAAAATTCATTCGTCTACAAATATTAAAACTATTTAGTTATCATTAAACTATTGTAAATTATAATTTTAAAAGTTGTTAGAACTGATGAAATAGCATACTTTATAACTTTATATTTACCAAAGTGCATGTCTATATTTATTTCTGTCAATGAAAAATAATTACAATAATTTTCTGTATTATAAGAATAGTTTCCCTCAGATAAACTTAAGGACACTGATTGTTAGTTGAATATTATTTTAAAATAACCAATTAAAAACATGAAATTTTATTTTTAATACACTCATAACGCAAAATCAAAATAATAAATATTTAAGTGAACTCGTTTTGATTAATCTTCATCAATAGTCCAAATGATAAATTCCAAATAGTTTATTTTTGAAATTACAAATGAAAGCAAGATTTTTATTGAATTTGTTAGACAAAAAATGAATTTCATTATTTATTTGAAAAAAAAAAACAGTTAAAGCACAGTTAAACAGAAGATAATAATAAAATGTTGGCTTCCAAAACTGAAGTAATCCTCGGACGGAATTTTTTTCTTATTGAGATAACCAAGATTTCAAAAATATTTACTTTCTGTTACTAAACATTTCTTATATCTTAGGCTTTTTTTAATTTTAAAAGAATTAACATTTCGTCTTCTAATCAAAACGAAAAATGCACTCATATTGAAATTTGATTAAAAATTCCAAAGATATCAATATACTATGCAATGATTAGACAAACACGCAATTCATTAAAAATAATGATTAAGTTTCTCAATTTATAATAACAGAAATGTATTTTAATTAAAATCTTCATTTCTACAGTTTTAAATTTGCAACCTATATTTTATGCATTAAAATTTAAGGTTTAAAATAATGTTAAAACATTATGTGACTAATGATTGTCATACTATTGTTATTTTAATATTTAGTGAAAGTTATTTCCAAACATTACAAAAGCTGGACGTATATTAGTAATTGTCATGTGACACTTAGCTTATAAATAATTTGCTTCCAATGATGACTTGTGTTGGAGTTTTTTTATTCATTTTTTTTCTACTGATATAGTTGTGGCAAAAGAATGTTGTTTTAAACGGGAATTTTGAATTTTTGGGAGCCTGGCGTGGGATTCAACATTGCGACGTTGAACTTTTTCTAGTCCAAGCTATTTTTTTAAAACCAAACTTTTGGCGATATCTTCGCCTTGGTAAAACTTCTTTTTTTATTCTTTCTTGTTATTATGTATATTTATTTCTTTTTTTCTGAGATCTCTGAGTTTCTAACTAGGAAATGGTTAATAAATAGTCTACATGGCTATTTTGAAATTTAGGAACATGATGATGTAAAAATCTTTGGAAGACCACTTAAATGGTCATATAAATGATGTTCAACCCTTCATGAGTGTCCTCACTGAAGAGGGGTGAGTCAATGTTTTCTCTAACAGGGTTCCGAAGAATTTTTAGTGGTTTTTATATGCAAAAATACTGAGTACACCATTTATTACGACCTAGAACTAGCACGATTTCTTGTTTTGAAATTCAAGTTTCCAGTTTCCCCAAGCGACATTAATGTTCATCACATAATAAACTGACAAAATTATAAAGTGTTTAGTAGTTTATAGATTACTGGTGCTTATTAAGAAATTTTAGCCATGCAATGTCTTAAAATGATCATATTTTTTAAAATCATATACTAAGCTGTTTGAGAATAAATTTTGAATATGCAGAAAAAATATAAAAAATTCAAAAATATAAGAAAATATTTGTAGTTTTACAAAAAATATATAATTTTGAAAAAAAAAATATTCAAATGGTTTTTTTTTTTTTTTTATATATATAATTCAATTTATAAGGAATTTCAAAGTATGATTTAAGAAAATCAATGCATCTAAATAAGATAAAATAGGATATACTATATAGCTAAATAATAAAACAGCATTTGTAAATGGTATTTTTAAAAACATTTCGATATTAATTTGCTTTCAATGAATTTTTTCAAGAATAACAAATATATTTATAAAATAAATTATATCATCATCACAGAAAGGGATATGTTAAGATGCATTAATACCTTTTTAAATGTGTATTCTAGATATAGAATAGGAAAAAAAATAAATAAATAAAAACTTGAATTTCAATTAAAAATAACATTTTTAGTTTTTATATATAATTGATTCAGTTTTATTAGATATATAAATTATGAATAACATAAAATGCTTATAATAATTTAACTATATTTAAATTAAAAATATTCTTTAAAACTTGATAATGTTCTCTGAATTTTTAATTGCATTTTAATGGTTTTTCTTTCAGAGGTATTTCACGAATTAAAATATAAAAAAATTATGTAATGTTAAAGATAATTTTTATTTATCTAACAATACAACACACACTGTTTTTTTTTTTAATAATTTACGAGAACGATGCAAAACTTTTTTTATTCTCTCACAATAACCCATAGACACCTTTACACCTGGATTCTTCAATTCTTTTTCAGATTATAATAAATGATTTTGAAATTTTCAACAGTTAAGAAAGTTTTTTTAAAGTGCTTAAAGGTAAATATATTGCTTATAATTTTTCTTATATTCTCATAAAAGGTTATATATTTTTTACTTAAAAGTACATACTATGATCACAAACAAGTACACATCATCAGTTATTAGAAGAAAAGTAAATTAATAGAAAAATATTCAACTACCTGAAATCGATTAGAAATAATGCTACATAAAAGTTTAAAAAATGATATATGTGTTTAGAATTTTATGTAATTACTAAAAGTTTTATTAATTATTTTTTTAAATATTTTATAATATTTTTACTATTTAACAATAGATAAATATTTCGATTTTGAATTTGCGCAATACTCATCTAAAATAAAAATAAACAAACATTTAGAATATTGCAAAATATATTTTAGCAGTTACCTGAGAATTTTAAGAATATCATTAATAGACACTTAAAAAGTTATCTAAGTTTCTAAAAGGACATTAATGTTACATACTGTGCTCGATATTGAAAATTCAACACTAAAATGTTGCCAGAAATAGACGATACACGGCAAACCAAAAAAGGCTGCAACGAACCATAAGAGATTTGTATTTTGAACAGATTAAAAATAGGATTGAGAATAGGATAATACAGATTAAGAATAGGATCGGGTCAGTATGTCTTAGGACCTCCGTGAATGATGATACACAAAGAAACACGTCTAGGCAAAATGCCATTGAGAGCACGGAAGGCGTCCTGAGGAATGGATGCCGATTCCCTGTCATTAGCCAATGTGGGTCTTCTGAAGGAGCTGTGGCGGTGTTTGCAAAAGGTGTTCAATCGTATACCAAATGTGATTTATAGGTAAAAGATCTGGTGAGCACTTTGGCCTAAGAAGAAGCCATATATCTTGAGGGTATGCTGACTGATGCAGTCATTGTGTGGCAGGGCGTTATCCTGCTGATGAAGGGCATTCGTCACTCCCTAAATTTCGGGAATTGTCACAGGCAGCCAAATAGCAATAACGGCGAAGATATTGTCCACTCTTATCCAGCACACGTAGGATAAGATATAAGGCAGTTCCTTCCTTTATATCTTATCCAACGTGAACTGAGTTTTCACATCATTTGCATGACTCGGTAATATGCATCAACCCTGAAATTTGAATAATTTCTAGCCCAATCTTTTTAATTTTGTATTTTCAATGTCGCATAGTATATATTAATAAACATTTTATTTTGAAAATTCTTTGACCAGTAGTAAATTTAAACATATTTTTTAATAATTACCTTGTTATAAATACCATTTGGTATTCTTTTTATAATCTGCATTCAGGTGACATGTAATCACACATTTTAAAAGCCGGTAAAGGATATTATTTACAAAAATTTTAATTTAATAAAATATTCATTATTAGTAATAAATTAGATTACGAAATATTTAAGCTGTTGAAAAATTAATTTCTTTTTGGTATTTATTACTGAAATGACAAAATAAATTCTAATCTATTGGTACTAAAAAGGTGTTTGTATATTTTATTTACTTATTTATTTATTATTTTTTTTGGTGCATGTGTGTGTTTAAGAAATACACATAGGAAAAATTTATATTTCTTTTT
The DNA here is from genome assembly GCA_030067965.1 of Latrodectus elegans. Taxonomy (NCBI): domain Eukaryota; kingdom Metazoa; phylum Arthropoda; class Arachnida; order Araneae; family Theridiidae; genus Latrodectus; species Latrodectus elegans. The sequence goes on along the minus strand of CM057820.1, from coordinate 118,509,504 downwards.
TTTCTATAGAGAAATATAGGCCTTTTAGCTACTAAAATATGTAATTCTCATAAAAATATGTTGACAAATTTTTTTAATTATTTGATTCCGTCAGTAAATAAAATATTGAGAAATATTTCACCTTTTTGGAAAAAAAAATACATACTCTTTATCTTTCGTTAAAATATTTAATTTATATAATAATAGATTGTAGCAAAAGTGATAGACAGTTGATTTTTAAAGTTAAACAAATTTTTCTACTTTTTTATGATATACAATTTATATTGATATGAAAATATACATTGATTTCGTTATTGGGATTATTATGGTTTAATACACACACAGTATAATCCATATACAACAAAACATCATCAAATATTGAAGAATTATATTTAACCTGCAATGCTATAGTGGCGAAATAATATATAATATATGTATATAATATGTGTATTTATACATATAATATGTGTGTGTGCATTGTATGCAATGCGTTTCATACTTTTGATATCTTCAGGAGCTCATTTAATGTAGTTATACATTGCTATCAGCATTATGTGAAATTTTATTTTAAGAAGAGTACCTTTTATTTTAGTTCGTATATAACATCTAACTATTTTCTTGTGTATCATGCAGTTGTATAATTTTGAAGGAAGCTGATGGTCACAGTTGTTTTAATTAAAAAATTATATAAAAATATTTTATTAAAATATTCCACTTTCTTCTTTTACTGTTAATAGCTGCGTATTAATTTATTCTAAATTGTATTAGATCTGACATTCACAATTTTGCGAACTGAATATTTTGATTAGTACAGTGCAAAAAAATATCACCATAATTTTTAATCAGATTTTCTCATTCAAATATGCAAAAAATATTTAAACACACCGATATTCTGATTTAATCTTTTAAATTCCTTTCTCTCATTCTATTGTTCTTGATGAACTTGAAATACTTAAAATTGTTTCTAAAATTTAACTAGCTTCATGAACCAGTAATACGAAATCTCTCTAAGCTCTCACAAATATGGCTTAATATTTAGAATTACTCTCTTAAGTTTTCACTATTCTCCTTAATTATCTTTACAACTTTTCATTCTAGACTAATATTTTGTGAGCAAATCTTGTTTAACTGTGAATAGAACATTTATTGCAAGGCAAACAAAAGGAATCTGAAAGATATATCATATTATATATATATATATATATATATATATATTATACATATATATATGTATATATATATATATATATATATATATATATATATATATATATATATATATTTAGATAGATGGATAGATATGTAAGGAAAATCTATCGAGTACTAAATTTCATGTGTGTCTAGTTGTTGACGTAAGAATTCTTTGAATGAAGAGTAACCTCTAGGGATATGGAATTTTCCTTTCTGCAACTCAGAAAGAGACATGTATTGTTTTAACCTTCAGATAATTTCATTTGTTGTAATTGAATTTAGCTGATAAAATTGATTGTGTTTGGAAAGCAGCAACAATAGTGATTCAGGTTGTTCCAGTGATAATTTCGATTCACATTGTTTGTATATGCAATTCTTAAATTATTGGCAAAGTCATTGATATGAGAGACCAGTGTATATTTATCTAGCTTATCTTTTTATCTAAGTTTCCTGTAACTTTTCAGTTTGTTGATGTACGACATCATTCTCATTATTTAATGAATGCGATGTAAGCACTCTTAACTTAATTTAAGATGTTTTGATCTTAAATGAGTTTTTGGTGCATAATTTGAGATGATATCAGGTGATATGTTATTATTTTATTCCCTGAAGGCAGATAAACTTAGTTAATCAATATAACATTTGCATTCAAAAAGCGAGTAAAATTGTAAAATTCTTAATTGTATTTCTTGGAGGAGGAAAACATCTGCATTGAATTTTTTTTAATATATAAATTAAAATAGCCACTATTAAATTATATTTTATGCTTAAAATATTTTTAACAAATACATAACTTAAAATTTTTGTATTTCGATACTAAATTCAGAATTTCAGTGGTAAAAGGTACGGCATTAATTTTAATCATTTTAACTTTGTTATTTTATAAAAATTTTCTTCACATGAGTATTTATATCCTTTACTTATATGAATGAAACATACTATTAACTATATTATTAATGAATTTCAAATATGTTATTGCCGAGAATGTATTAGTCTATTTAATGTTATGCAGTTTTTCATAATAAATATTTAATGTCATTAATTTTTGTATATTTTATTCATTAAGAAATATATACATGTTTATCAAATTCGGCATATGTATTGCAAATACTTTACAATTATGCTTTCAATGAAAGTCTGCAGCTTGGTAATTATAAGAAACACAGCAATTACTGAAATCAGGAGTAAGAAGATGCACTTGACAATTATATGAGTTAAAACTACGTTTTCTCCATGCTTTCAAAGTTATTGCTTACAGTTTCATAATTTCTATTTTGTATCCAAAATATTAAATAACAGTCATTAATTTCTGTTACATATTTATCCCCAAATATATTTCAGCACTATTTGTAACACTTATCCTTTAATATATGAATATCATTGGCACGATATTCATTTATTAAAGGATTGAACAGTTGAACTTCATTATGTATGAACATCGTACTTTGTGGATTGTAACAGAAATTCTTTAGAAACATTATTGGTAATGTTCCTTGTAACTAAGCGCTGTGTTGCTGTTCAGTATTTCCTGAGCCAGCAATGTCTGTAATTACCATCTCCAACTACTGATTTCAAGCTTGTTATACTAAGTCATCAACCAAGAAAGAAATCGCCCAAGCCATTTTCGCGAACCTTAATAATAAAGATCTGAATTCCAAGTGTAAATTCTAATTTACATGACTACGTTCATATATATTGCTAAATGGCAAATACTCAAGTTTCTAACACTGGGATCTGTACTTCTGAGCGCGTTCAACGATAATCAGCACTAAGGTAACTCGAAATAAGGCATATTAATCTGTATTTATTTTCAGGTTGAATTACATATGTAAAAGTGATAAAACATAAATTGTTATGTGCTTTTAATTTTAAACTTTTGGTGTGTATTTCTAATTTTAACTATATCAAAACATTTCAAAGTCAAAAACATCCATATAGCAACTATAACTACACTTTCAATGCATTTTTATTTAAAACTATTTCTAGAGAAAATAATAGCTATTATTTAATTAAGTTTTCTCTAGAATTTTTCGCTGTTGAATCCATATTTATTTTACAAAATCATGTTTTGTCATTGACTCTAAATTGTCAACCTGTAAATAATTTTAAAATCACATGCACACACCTCTTTTCATAGCTCTTGATTTATTACAATGTATGTGTATTTTGTGTAGTAATTAGTAATACACTAATTATTTTTTTATAATTCTTATTTGACCTGTTAAGATTTTTCTAATTATTTTTCACTCAATTATATAAGAATTTCTAGGATAAAATTGGTGTATTTCATAGAGAATTTAAAAGTTATTGAAATTATAATTAAAATAAAAAAACATGTGTTATACGTCATGAATTCATTTACTTTTGAATTACAATTGTTGTTTAGAATTGAAAAAAAGAAAAAAGATCCTTCTTTATTTGAGCAAAAGAAAAAACACTGCGATAAAAGCTCTAAGCATATTTCATAAAAATAATATCAGTATAATATCTTCAGAATTTGCTTACTGTGTGAATAAAAATGCAAATGATTTTCAGGATGATTGTCAATTTTTTAGATAACTCAATGCAGATAATTTAGTGCAAGAAATACCATAAAAAATTACTTTCATTTACTTGCAATTTATTCTTGGAGGACCTAGAAACTTGCGGGAAAATGTAGTAAGCTGATAAATGTGTCTTTTTATTAAAAAAAATGATCATTAATTATTTTGATTATTATGACTTCATTGTGATCTAAGTATAGAAAAACGGGTCATTCAAGACATACTTTAAATAAATATTTTTAAATAAAGTTTTTGTTTCAAGTAAATTAAAATACACTGATGTCAATTTATTTTGTAACATGCACAAGTATTTCCGTTAAAACGCTAATATTAATAATTTTGTATGACTGGTAATTTCTCGAGTTTGTGACTTCAAATTCTCTCAAAAATGTTCATTTCAATTTAATTTTAATAAGAATCAGAGGAACAATACAAAGTTTCATTTTGTTATGTTTTTCGTTGATTTTCTCGACCTCAGTCTATATTTCTGCATGGTTGAAAAATAATTTTGCCTTTATTTGTTTTTCGATATTAGTCATGTCCGGTAAATTCTGTTACACTCTTGCAACAAATAATACGTTTCTATCATATGAAATCATATCAAAAGTTAAAATTTAATAATTAAAGCATAAAATATATTCTTGCTAATGATATAATATGTTAACTTTCCATACTACTTCTTATCCAAGGAATTATGAATAAAAGGATGTTTTGATTGATGCTATGTATTTCATTAACAATAATTTTATAGCCCACATAATTTTAGATATTTTTTTAAACTTGATTAAAGAAAGGGCGCAATATATAAAGGTTTTAATTTTTGTATAAAATTATATATATAAGAGAATGCGTTAATAGCAATTTTCAATTTTAATATGATCTACTTATTTATTTTACTTAAAAACCTACTTATCTGTTAATTAACATATTTTGATACTATTGCTTGTACCAGTTATCTGAGTACCAATTAACACCCTTAACAGAAAATTTCCTTTGTGATTGTTAAAAAAGCTCTCATTAATGCATCATATATTTGGAATATAAAAATGGGCTACAAATTTCATTGTACTAAAAAAGGGAACACTAGCATATTTCTCTACAGCAAGCCCTTACTTGAGGTTTACTATTTGGCTTGTAGCCACTGAGTAGGAGCCATCGTATTTAAAATCAAAAGGCAAGCAAGAAACCACCAGGAAAATTACTCCCTGATTTATCATTTCATTTGAATGATATTGCGATTGCAATCGATTTGCAGCGATTTTGTAGTCCTCTGTATACAAGGCAGATCGAACATAAATCGGTATTCGAATTTAGAAAATTTTGAGAACACGAACGATGACCTACTCAAGAATCACACCACCACATCCACCCATGTTACTAAACATACGAGGTAAACATATGATACAATTGAAATGTTAAATAATATTTTATCTTACACTATTTCAGACGAAAATTTCTTCATTATTATGCTTTTATGTTTTAAAACTAATTTGTAGGTTTTTATCAGAATTTCATAAAAAAGGAAAATTTTATATTAATAAATTCATATTAGTTTTAATATTGCATATATAATTACAAACAATAATAGTAAAAATATAATCATAACAAAAAACAATACAGGCATTTTATGAGGCCATTCGTAAAATAAAATTTTAATTCAATTTCCTATGAATAAAGAATTATTCGAATAAATTAAAACGATAAATATGTCAATTGTTGAGTTATTGATTCGTTTTTCTACGTACTAAATAAAAGTATTTTAATGTAATTTTCATATGAATGAATTTATGAATATAAAAAAGGATTTTTTTTCCAAATCCTCTTACTGCGATATTTTTTAAATAATTTAATTTTATTAATTTCATATAACTTTCAAGTTTATTTATATTTCTTTATTTTTTTTTGTCTCATATTATTTACAATCAAAAATTGTGTATGTAGGATTATCAGAATATACATGAATTAATAGTTTACATTTAATGAACCTAAAAATGTATCTACCAAATAATTAATTTAAAATTTCAGGAACTTTTTGAGGAAAGACTTGTTATTTTTTTAGACAATATATTAGTTTATAAAGATTTTTCCTTTTAGTGAAGCTCAAAACCACCTTTATAAATAAGTAATATTTTTCCTTGGAATTCTAGAAATGTAATTCATACAATTAAAATTGTTTGTTTCTTTGCAAAAAAATGTTTATTTGTTTCCTTCCTAAAAAAACAAACCATGTAACCAGAATGGTGGTCATAAAACAATGCAACAATACTGTTAAAAAGTCCTTCATGATTATTTAAAAAAACATCCATTCTTCGTTTTTCTTCATTTGGAATTTTTTGCCGAGTATTTTTGTTTGCCAAAGCCATCAAACACGAAAATCACTCACTTAAGTAATGGGAAAACATTGTTAGACTCCCTTACTAGTACTTCGTTATAACATGCATGTACGTATATACATATTACATATATATATATATATATATATATATATATATATATATATATATATATATATATATATATATATATATATATATTATATATATATATATATATATATATATATATATATATATATATATATATATATATATATATATATATATATTATATATATATATATATATATATGGATATATATATTATAAATAAGCAGTAATAAGCAGTAATTTATCATAAAATTACCTTGCGTAGTTCCTTTTATAAACATAAACATTAAATTGGATGTGCTGCAAATGATATGTGAGATTTTATGATTAAACTATTTCAGATAAAAATATGGTACAGTTTATTTTTGTTGTATAATGCCTGACTGTCCGACTCCTATGATTTTATGATTCCCTCTTTTCACCTCTACAAGTAAGGACGTGAATGCACCTTTTATTGTTGTGTAATGTGGGGCATCCAGTGTGTGTGTAATCGTACATCCAAAGTGAGTCTTCATCATGAATAAGCAGAGACTAAGCGAATCCCTCATACTTGGTTTGTCAAGCCCATAGGCCCATAGGTATCCTTTCACTAGAAGGATATAATGATCAAGATACGCAATGGATCCGCAAAGGAATCAGGAATGCAACTGCCTTATTGATATGCACATTATCCAACAAAGCAACCGTGGTCCAAGTCTACTGTATTTCTAAGTTGAAAAATAATCATTTTGCTTATAAACTATTCATATTTAGAATGAACTATATATTTTTATCATTGTAAAAATTAATAAATAACATGTTACTAAAGGGTTACGCGTATGTGTACGTATATCATAGTGGAACTCAAAATTATTTAAAAATATAATATGAAAATAAAAGAAATTCAGATTGATGCAAGTTTAATCAAAATATATAAAATTTAAACTGTAAAAGTTAACAGATAAATAAAACCCAAGTGAAATGCAAATATATATCTACTCCAAAGTGCTGTCTTCATGAAAGGAACATTTTCAATAAATATGTGTCTACGTTTAAGAATTGAAGCTTATAATTTTTTCTTTCCTTGTTCTTTTAAAAGAAAAGTAACTTAACAAACGTTAAAGTGAAATCAAAACAAATTAACTTTAATAAGTCTTTAATTAAAGGAATTATTTCTAAGAAACAATGAATTGGTTAAATTAAATTCAGTTTAATAATTATTCGATTGAGTTTCATGATCAAACGTTTATGGAATCACACTCACTCATATTCATTTAAATCAAAATATTTTGCAGATTTTATTATTCATAACAATATGTACATTTAAATTAAAATTTATGATTTCATTATTATTTTATCATATATATGTCTTTGTTTCAAAGGAATGCCAAAAAGGAAGTATTCAAAATTTAATATCATATATAACTATTTAAAAAAAAATATGCTTTGTTCGGAGCTCATATAGCCTTATATGAAATATATAATATCTATGTCACATTTGCTTAAATGCCTCATAACCCAAATATTCATCACTTTGAAGTAGAAAGTAAGAAGATTTGCTAGTTTTAGATGCCAATTCATATGAAGTATGAAGAGTTGCCAGTTAAAAATTAACATTTTTCTACCAACGTGCTTCGAAGTTATTAACAATTAAACCTGTTTTTTTAGGAAAAGTTGTAAAGTTAGGAAACATAATGTGTGATATTCCAAACAATTTGAAGAAAGATATATGAAATTGAAAAAAATAAAGCAACTTGCTAATAAGGAAACAATAGTGAATCAAAAAAAAAAAAAAAAGGAAATTTGTAATTTCAATTCATTTTCTCTTACATTTCTAATTAAAAATAAAATATTTATTAAGTTTATTTAATTTCAAATAATATTTAAAACTGTATATTGTATATGAAAAAGAAAACAAATACTAAAAATATTATAAATGTAATAAAAACATCAATATTTATATTTAATCTCAATTTTCAATAACTGCATTTCAGAATATTCCCCTTACTATATCTTCTATATGAATGTAAGACTTAATTATTACTGTATTAAGGTTATTGTTTTATATTAAGGTAATTACTATATTATAACTATTGCTTTTTGCAGATTATACGGTATTTCTGTCAATGCTTATAAGTTATTTATTATAACACTCTCTCATTTGTATTTGAATATTTATTGATAGAATAAATTTTGGCTTATCATTCTAATTCAGTTTGCTACTTATTATTTTCCATACTGTTGGTGAATATATTATTTGCATATTATAGTATCAATATGTATATAAGTATATATGAATATATATGTATTGATAAACACCCAAACAGCTAAGATATTTATATTAAATACTTAAATATCCACTTTGAAAATTAAATAAATTATAGTCAGGTTTTCCGATACATTTCTAAATAAAATTTTGTGAGATATAAAAATATTTGTTTCCCTAAGTTTTTAAATTTGTAGATACCTTTGCATCACAATTTGAAGTTTTTATAAAAAAATTTTTATTAATATATGATATCTTATATAAATCCATAGTTGATATAAAGAGAAAAGTACTATGCATTTTCTTCCTGGATTGCTTTATGCGAAACAATATATAAGAGAAATAAGATATTGTTTATCATTTTCATTAATATTTCACAAACACACTCGCACATATTTCATATAACTAAATATCACAAAATATATCTTTAATATTGCCAACATGCATTAATAAAGTAGAGACTTAAAAACTTATGATTAATATATAACAGGCGAAACTATTTCTTGATGTATAAATTAGATAAAATGCCTTTAAAAATTTTGTCTGGCCCTGATGGGTAAATGGTAAGGGCGTTGGATTTCCATCCCGAATTACTAGGTTCGATTCCGAATGCCGCCAAAGAGCTACTCAATATATATGGGATATACATACTCCTTAAAACTGTGGAATCGAAAATCCTGTGATTGTCCTTTGAGCAGTTACCATGGGTGTAATGGTTTGAAGAAAATTTTCTTCCGTTACGGATCAAAATCAAAAATCGGGACGTTGATCCTTTGGTAGTGGCATATATTGGAGGAGTTTTAGGGACTTTTACCTTCGTGCTGCCTGCTTAAAACGAAAGACGCAATATTCTGCTCTAATTTCGCACAGCCATTGACTCGCGAGCAAGTCTTGTCCAAGTTTTAATAATTTACACACAATATTAACATAAAAAAGTACCTTTAATTTAACTTTAAACTAAGTAAGTAGAAGTATCCTTAAAGTTTAATAAAATAAATTGTATATTCTGTATTATCTTTATTTTTAATCCTAAATTTTTTAGACGTTTGAGAAAGACATACCAGCATTTTTAATGTGTAATGTAACATTTTTGTGAATGCTTAGTACCAATAGAGAAACTTTAGTCCTAAATATTTTGTTCAACACATTTATAGTTCAACAAAGTTTAGTATTTTTATCAAAATTTTAATATATTTTTATTATATATTTATACAACAATATTATGTTCAACAACAAACAAATGTTTTATGCAATAACAATGATTCGGCTCCAATATCTTTCTCAATTTCAGTTTAAAGCATTTATAGAATATTTTTATACTGAATTATATCAAGTTTGATATACTTAACTTGTTCTAACCAATAAAATATATTGAATTTTAAAATTTGATAAAATATTATTTTATTTAGATAATGTAACAAGGTAAATATAATATTATACTTTTAAAAATAAAATCCTTATACATTTAGTTGCGTTTTAGAATTTATTTCAAACGTTTTCGACATTTGCACTAAAGTATCTTTTCAAATGTCACAAAACGAAACTATAATGATTACTTTGTGGAATTTTAATGCTTAAGACATTGGTGTTTGATTAAAAATATAATTTCGGTAGTATATTTCACTTAAAAATTGAATTATAATAAATATTATTCTAGAGGAACATTATATTTTGAAGAAAGAAAATAAATTATAAATTTGAAATGTTTGAAAGCATGGATTCATCATATTAGTATTAGACGATCACTCATCTCTGTCATAACAAATGGTATATGATATGACAAATAACTTCATTTTAGGTATGACTTACTCATTTATTCTCATTCGTAGAATGTAAACATTTCCATTCTCGAAATTATATCTTCTGTAAGAAATAAACTTTGCATCATAGAAATTCACCTAAAGAATATTTTTTACTTATTTTCAATAATCTTTACTTTCAGGAATGCTATTAGTCTAGTGATCCACATCATGGCTACCCAACTATGATATATCTACTTACATGAAAAATAAACGGTGATAAGAAAAATCATAGATTCGTACAAGAGTCCTGCAATTGTGAACCTATCTATTTATAAATGAAATCAAGAAATAAGATTAGTTTAATCATATTACTGTTTTCCTTTCTCTAGATTACCAAGTTTTTGAGATGCAGAAATACTATAGATGAACTTTGATATAATTATAAATGACTTAAAGATTTCTGCTATACCATTCATGTTCCGCTTTTAGAGCTATCTCTAAACTGTTAATTACTGGGCCTGGAGAACACAGATTTTGATAGTTCCCTGCAGCTATTCAGGTTGAAGCTTACTTAAAGGCCCTTTGTGGTATTCATTATTCCTTCCCTATAATCCATCATCCTGATTTGTTCTGCCAAAATTTTTTAATTTGACAGAAAACACGCTGTTATTACTTTAGATCTCATAACTGTATAAATACTTTAAAGTTGGATTGCTTCTGTCACAATTTCAGTAGTAAGAAACACAGCTACAATTTAAGTCTCTTTGAAAGTTTGAGAGAATACGTATTTCACTTGAAAATCTTTAGGTTGTATGCAAATTTATGTTTAAAAATGCTCAAAAATATTATCCCGTATTACCAGAACACATAACTTTTATACAAATGCTGCTAATTAAAATTAAATGTTAATGCTTCGAAAACAGACTTTTTAATACATATTTTATTTAATTGTTTTTTGTTATTTGATTAACAATTTTATGGTTTATATTTAAGGACATCAAAACTATTTTTTGTAATATATTTAATCGGTGAAAGCAACTTTAGTGTGTAAATGAAAATATTTTTTTCAATTTGATGTTATTTTTATGAATATATTTTTACTAAAACAAGGAAAAATGAAATGAGAATATGTTTCAGGAAGTATAAATTAAGAAAATGGATGTGATTCCCTATACGAAATAAAATTACGAAAATTATTAATTCTTATAACTATTCTTAATATTTGTAGAATATAAAAGAAAATAATATTCATATTTTAATATATTTTAGATATGATTTGTTATGTTTCAAAAGGAAATCAAATGAGCCATGATTCAAATAATATCATTATCATTTCTTATTGTTATATAGTTTCTTTTGTTTTGACATAAACAATGGTCGCTTTCTTTTGACTATTCAAAGTTTAAAACTGGTTATACTGACATAACCTGATTAAAACACATGATGAATTTTGTTTAAGAGTGCATTTTATTCTACAAAAAACTATAATATGATTTTCTTTTGAATTTTGCTTAAAGTAAATTTGTTTAGTTTGACTTAATATATTAGAATACCTAATATTTAATATATTAGACTTAATATTATTATCAATATATTAGTTAGACTTCATATATTAGACTTAGTATATACTTAATACAATTTGAAGTAACTTTTAAGCAATGTATAATATAACTGAAATAATCATAATTAAATTGTCTCTAAAATTATTTAATTGTACTACACATATTTTATATTGAGCATATACTTGTTAATAATTTTAAATGTTACATATGATAATTCAATATAATTTGTCAAATATATGTATAATTTGTTTTATCTATTGCTAAATATGCCTCAAAACGCAAATAAAATATATAAGAATTTATTATATTGAATTCGTATTACAATAAATCTTCAGGATATTATAATGTTATTTTCAGGACTAAATAAAGTTAAGCATTGTACTGTACCATTGTAGTTCAAACGTGACTCTTCGTAATGTAAAAGCAGAAAACCCCTTAACCTATCACACCAAGAGATATCATTTCACATGAATTTTATAGCTAAGACGATATTCTTAACGTTACCCAGTCACTATTAGCAAACACGATGTATTTTCTACTGGGTTCGGAATCGAAACCACAATTTTCCAATTAAAAAACGAGCGTCTTTATCAACCAGACCACCAAAGTTACGTAGTTTAAAATATGAACTATAAGTAATTATATTTACAAATACCTGAGAACTCATCAATTAAAAATATGTTTTGGTTATATTTTAAAGTGAAAATCGTAAGTATTTTTAACGTAAATACAAAAAAAATAAGGTGAAAGTTCCAATAATATAAATAAGACTTAAGTTATATTTTGAGACAATAACTATGAAAACATTCTAAAGGATTCATCAAAATTTACGAAATAAAATCGCGTAAAGTAGGAAGGAAATTTAGTGATTGCGTGTTATCGTCATTAAACAAGATAATGTTTTCTTGAAGGAATGTTTTTTGTTGTTTTTCTGCATTTTTTGTCAATCAATTGTGTTTTTAGTGACTTATTTTGAAAGAAAGCTACATGTTAATTCTATGATAAAAATCTAATAATTTAAATTTGCGTTAAAATTTGCTAAAATATTATAAAACGTCTTGTCTCCTTTAGTTTCTTTCTCCTTCTAATTTTAAATCTATAAGAATACGTTATCGAAATATTTTATAAAAAGACAATGTTCACTATATTACTAATATTACATTAATAATATAAAACATTATCTCTTAGGAATATTGATATTTATGAATATTTTGCAGTGAACCACATTATTGAAATAAAATTTTAAGGAATAAAATCAGTATGATGAATATTTTTTTGAGAATTAACTGATGAAAAGAATATTACCATAAGTCATATAAATTCGTATTATTAATATATAAAAAAGAACACATGAAAAAGAAGTTAATATTTGGTTCATTTATAAAATACATTAATACGCCACAACCTTTAAATATAGTGAATTAACAGAGAGCATATTGAATAGAAAGTATCCTACAGACTTTTTAAAGCATAGAATTTTCTCCATTTGATATTTATTTTAATTCTAAAATTAACATAGAAATTTCTTTTTAATTGTTAATATAATAATAATCTTCCACGTTTTCTTCATATTACGATCTACTAAATACAATGCTTTTCATTGTAATAAATTAATAATAAAATAGATAATAACAGTAAGCTAATATGTAAATTAATATTTGTAACTATAAAATCTATTCCCAACAATTTATATTTGAAATTATTTAAATAAGTAAGAGATTTTTCTAAGAAAGATTATGAGAATATTCATTTTTGTATTGTGTTCCTTCCCAAAAAATAATTAGTTATTAATAGAATCTGGCTGGAATCTAGATTTCCTATTTAAAGATAGTTGAAGCACCTATGCGATTAAATAATAGCTTTTATTTAATAAGAAAGAAAAAAATTCGAATTCTGTTTTAAAAATCTAGGTTTTTTAACAAATACATAGAAATATTTTATTTGAATTTAATTAAATAGTGTTTAATTAAAATATTCTCTCTTTTAGAAATCCATTATTACTGGATAATGAAAAATCCTTCATTTGAAATATTAAATAAATAAGACATTTTTTAGCTTTATTCAAATTTTGTATTGAATTCCTACAAGAAATATTCCTTTTTTCATAAATTCAAACAATATTATCGGAAATTTTATATAATACATGCATTATTTTTTTAAATTATTATGAATCAGTAACAATTTTCAGTATAAAATTCTTAAGGAAATTTAAGCGATTTACAGTAAAATGTAATTAAAAATACATTTTAAAGCTCAGATTTTGTATATTTTATAAGACTTTATTATTTTGTTCAGAAAATGTTTAATATTTATAAATTCTTGTGCTTGTAAGTATAAAAATAAAATTAATAAATAATATTAAAAACTTTTAATATGTTTTAAAATAAGAAATAATTTTTCTTTCCAAGTTACCTAAATAATACGTATTTGATTTTGCTATCTTTAAAAAATATTTTTAAACTTACAAAAATAATACTTTTTTTTGCTAATTTTTAAATATTTAAACACATTTTAATGAATAGCAGTTTTAAATTTATTCCAGTAGTTATTAATTATTCAAAGCTAAAATTATTCAATATTTTATAATGAACTCTACTTTTTTAAAAAACAGAAAAATTGAATGTTTGATATAATTTGAAATAAGCCACCTTAAAAATTTTTTTGTGATTTTCACACATTTTTTCATTTTTAGGAAAACATTTTCAGAAAAGTGCATATATTGATATAAAACTTGAAAAAAAATTTTAATAAAACGTGGCTCCAGTAAAAAAAATTGGACTTAACAAAAAAATGAAGAATAATGTAACTGAAAAAAATTTAATTAGAATTGTTCGGGTAGTCATTTACACAAAGTCCAAATCAAGAAGTTTGAATTGTTTCCTTGTACACTCACCATGACAACAAGATATATCATTCAGCAATTATTATATTATTTATCAATATAAGAAAAGCTGAAGGATATAATTGCTCTATCATAATAAGAGAATATTTTTTTTTTGTAGTAAATAATTATTCGCTAGAATTGACAAGGTGCTTAATGTGATGAGCAACAATAATTGTTATGGCCATTATATTCTATCATATGTTTTGGTGAGGGGTAAATTTGTTTGTTCTAAGATGGGGCAGTAAAGGTCAATTATTTAAAATCGTACTTTCCGTAATTCCATTATTGCAGCTTGACTTCTTGAGTTGTTAACAAATCTTAGCAGATTTTAGCTAGGCGCAGAAAATCCTCGGAAAATGCATACATATCCTCAACATAAAATTCCAAATATCTCTGAAGGCTTGTATGAAGTAAGATTATAAATGTCTTTAAAATAAATTAACTTTCAATAATAGCTACTCACAATATTTTCTAAAAGTTAATATAATTATCCCTCACATCAATTTTTATAATGATGTGAGGGACGATGCTTTATATATATATATATATGTGTGTGTATATATATATATATATATATATATATATATATATATATATATATATATATATATATATATATATATATATATATATATATATATATATATATATATATATATATATATATATATATATATATATATATATATATATATATATATATATATATATATATATATATATATATATATATATATATATATATATATATATATATATATATATATATAAATATATGTATTTGATTTCCAGCATATATAAACATGGTTATATTTTTTTTCGAAAATCTGTGTATAAACAGACAACATCGACTTTTCCTTTACAGCCAACTCATAGATTCATACCTTTTTTAAATAATTCATCATTTTCAATACCATACAAGAATATCTACCATGCAATCCACAATGTACGCGACTTCACGGGTATGACAAATTTGGTTGAAAATATACCTAAAGCAGAGAATGAATGCTTACTAGTAAAGAAATAAACATGCATTACCCACCTTAATATCTTACTGAAACCATTATTTATTTGAAATTAGCAATAATTATGAATAACTGCCTATGTAATGTTGGGTTGTAAGTTTGATGTAGCCATGTGTATGAGGATTATTTCTTTATGACAAATATGATTCATGATTTTTCTAGATCAACACTAAAACTAGTTAATAATTATAACACAAAAATACATACATTTAATATAAATGATATAAAGATATATTGCATTAAAATAACTTACGTTGGTGAGCAATAAAATCTCAAAAAAGTTTCACTTCTGAAATTAATCTATAACTGTGTGACAATATTTAGAATATTATTAATATTAACCAAAATATTATCAATAGAAATGAAAAAATAAGAGCTTTCTTTCCAATATTTAATTAATTTTTCATGTCAAGGTATGCAACTAAATTCATGTGGTAAAGAAACTGATAAGTACGAAACACATTAAAAAAATAAAAGTATTTACTAGACTTAAATCAAATATGTGCATTTAATTAAGTGAGCTTAAAGGTTTTAACTAAATCTGCTTGTGATGCATGCGTCAGTGCTCCTTGCTAAAAGGGAACATAGCAAATCTGTTTACTTTTAAGTTTCGTATAATCTCAACGGCACTAATTAAATTCGAAACATTAAGTTGATTAGTTTGGAATAGAACTCTTATAAAATGCCTTCATACTGTTTTAAATGAATGTGACGAAATTAATTTCCTTTTATACTTGTCCATGAAAATAGATTTATTATTGATTGAGGATGTCTTGTTCTGTAACGTAATATTCAAATAGTTTCTGTAATAAATCCTTCCAATAATTTTCTTATAAAAACAATGAGATCTTTTGTTTGATGTTTATTTATTTTACATTTTATTTGATAAATTAACATTGTAGCATTTCAAAGGAACTTGTGTTTCTTATACTTTACTTTCATAGATAGTTTAACTATCAATACAGTAATTACGCATTTTGGTTCATTGGAAAATATTCAAAAAATTAATTTTTATAAATGTGCTTTTTAAGTTCATTTTATCAAAACAAATTGTTAATTAATTGTGTAGGAAAAGTAAGTGAGGAAAGAATTTTTTACCTTGATTTAGGATTTTTCGTTGGTGTTTGCATTTTTCATGCAAATAAATTTGAATAAAATACATTGGATATTCATTTAATATGTCAATTATATTATAATTAAATTGAGACATTGAGATGTTTTTGAAATTTACCATATTCGGTAAAAGAGAAATATGAATAAAAAAAATCATTTCTTAATATATGAATTGAAAACCATATTTGATAATATATATATATATATATATATATATATATATATATATATATATATATATATATATGTATGTATGTATGTATGTATATATATGAAATCCAATCGTGTTTCAAATAATTGAATACTTCATTTTCAATTGAAATATGTTCTACAAAAATTACTTCTTTGCAATGGTAATTATTTACTTTAAAAATAGTTTCTGACAAGAAAAATGCATGATTATTTAAGTAAGTTTATAATTTATTTTATAATTAGCTTTAATTTATCTTACCTTTTTATACTCTTTTAAATAAAGTTCTTCAAGACATTTTACGTAGAGTTTAAATAATTTTATATATGTTTTAAATAATCAACACTTGATTTATGTTTGATTTGTTTTTAAGTTTAGTAACAATACTTTTTATACAATACTTTTTTTTTATTAATAGATAATATTTAAGTGTATTCTTAATAAAGTAATAGCATTTTTATCCGTAATCAATAAACGTATTAATCTAATAAAAGAAACAAAATCAATTATTTATTTTTGATTCATTTTTCATATTCAATTTTAAAACAAGTTTAATCACGTCATTTGATAACTTAAGCAAATCTAATTACTTGATCGTGTACCTTTATGGTTTATTATTTCCTATTTCTTCAGTGTAAAATATTTTTATTTCTTGTAGATAATTCGTAAGAAATAATTTTATTTTCTGTAATAGCATAATGTTAAATTACTATAAATATAGTGCATTGAAAGATTATTTGGAACACTTTAAAAGATAAATTTAGCAGTGATTACATACTCTTTCAAATGTGTGCACATATTTTTATAATGTAAATGAAAACTTCAATGCTATTTAGTATTTTTGAAAGACAATACATGCAATCATAAAAGATTATTACAAAGAAATTTATTTCAAAACCTCATGATTTTATTGAAATTAAGAACTTGTTCTTTCAAAGAAATAAAGTATTTTATTTTAATATACATTAACCAGAGCATTCTTCTCAGGTAATTCTCGATTATTTGAATGTTATTTCAAAATTATGCCCCAGAAATCATGACAATGATTATCTGTTGCAAGTTGATTGATTATATGCGAAATAATTAAAGTCATATTAAAATGTTACGTATAATTTCTATAAATGCTATATTTATTATATTATGAGGCTTTATTTGCATCTTTTGTTTCACCTACAAAGAAATCCAACCCTCAGTAATAACAGCATATTAAAGGAAATATATTTCTTAAATGTTTTCGAAAGTTTCAGATACTGAATAAAACTTTTGAATATTTTTTTTTCTTTAAATTGTTACCACTAAGTGAGTGAAGCTATGCTGTTAACAACATATTTTGACTTAATCGAGGGATCTTTCTTCAGATCATTTTATCATTTTTGAGAAAAATATATTATGGTACACCAGAAAAGCTCATATGTAGGTTCTGTACCATTACAATGTATATCTGTCTTATCTTCTCTATCTATCAATATATATATATATATATATATATATATATATATATATATATATATATATATATATATATATATGTATGTATTCTGTAGAAGGTTATGTTTATTTGTATTTCAAAGAACTTTTTTTTTAATTTATAACTAGCGTATCGTTCATCTCAGTATGACCCAATACAAAATATCATTTATTTTTCCTCCTATATATTAATTTGTTCGGAATATATATAACTCAAAAGGAAAGAATAACATTATTTTTTTTTAAATTAATGTGTGTTGGAAACCTGATTGAATGAAATATGATGTTTCAGGACAAGAGAGCGCATGCAAGGTTAAACTGCTGTTATGATTGTCAGGGGGATAATTTATTTTCTGTTTTTTCCCATGTTTCTTTTTTTTCTGCCAAATTTCAATTTTACTATAAAAGAGTCATGGTTGAGAATGTGAGATAAAAAATGCTGAAATGCGTATATTAAACTCACGCTGATATAGCTGAATTAATAAAAGCTTCGGAGATCGAGGAATAAGTATCCGAGTATTAAAATCATACAAGTGATGAAATTGAGATTCAAAGTTCTGTAAGCGATTTTGATACTGATATTTAACAAATGAACGAAAAAGAATGTTCTGTCCCTGAATTGTGAAATAAATTGGAAGTTAGATCTTCTGTAACATTCTTCTCAGTAGCTGTCAATATAATGAAGATTACTACAACAGTCACAGGATATCAACATCCTGGGTAACAGACATAAAAAGTGCATTTCAGATACATTCAATTCTACAATTGAAAACTAAATTATAAAAACTACTCATATTGAAAGCAAAACAAATTATGGTAAAAAAGGAGAAAAATATTAAAAGTTAAACTTTTCAAGCCTATATTCAATTATTATTGTTAGTAGCTATTTACAAAACACATGAAGATGCAACAAAAAAAGTTTATGATATATAGAAATTGGCAGAAATATATTTCGCACTGCAGTGTCCCTCGACGCATTTACTATAATCTCGAGAGATATTCGTTTTGGTAATAAATCTACTCGTCAAGGAAATATAAATTTTGATAAATTATCTTTAGTGAGAGATACCTCTAAAAATGATATAGAAATTTTATCAGAACTATATAATTTAAATGAAAATATTACATTAGATGCACCAATATATCCTGGTCAACGTCTTTTCAAACAGTAAATACTAAGTAACCCATCTAAATATAGGATGCGACAGTAATATTGCAAACATACTGAAAATACAAATTTCATCAGAAATTATAAGCAATTATATGCAGATGTTAAACATATTATATTAAAATGGTATACATTTACACCAGAAAACTGTTGAAAAAGTTTTCACAAACAGCAAAAATAAGTATTGTACTTGGAAAAATTTTGGATACGAATTAATAAAGATTATTTAAAGAATAAAAAACCAGGAACAGAGAACATAATTTTGAAAAATTGAGCTACTTTAGTACATTAAATAAGATAAAACGTTAGTTGTCTCGAAGTTAAAGACCATTATACTTATGATTAATCTAAATTGATTAATACTGATTTAGTATTAAATCTGGATGATTATGAAATACTGAGATCAACCTTCGAAATCAAAAACCACAGCTGAATGATTTTTTAAATGTTGACTGCTTCAAAGATGATTCGATTATTATGAAATGATAAGAAAACATTGTACTGCATCACCCATAATAAAAAAGAAATAAAATGTTACAATGATAGCAATTTTTAACATATTTATGAATACCACTTATTTCCAAAACTAGTTATTTCATGTCTAAAATGCAACAAAATAATTCATCCAGACAAAAATGCTTTTTTCTAAAATTGGAAATAGTTGTTCAAGTGATAAAAATGTCACTCATGGTAGAATTACCAAAGATAGTACTCCATAAATCAGACATAAAGGCAACAAAATAATTATGATGAAGTACAAATTTCAATTCATAGAAATTGTTAAAGCTGTCTCCTGAGAAATTTCATCTGAAGTGGGAATCTGCTGTCATTGAATTTTAATGTTTCAGTAAATGAAAGGTGCCTGCAGGTGCCTATTGAAGTGGGTAATGTAAAAGAAGGAAGATTAAATATGTAGGTAGTTCCTGAAATTCTACAGCCAGTTTTTCAAATGACGAACATACCTTTGTCTCGCGATACATGACTTATATCAGAAAAGTTAAAAATTGCGCAATGTATATCAAGAACAGCCATTTATAAATCTTAAACGAGAAAAAAACATAACGAGTTTGCCTTACAATTCTTCAGGAAATATAATTAATCAAAAATATGGCAATCTTATAGTCTTTGAAGCAGAGAATATAGAAAATGGACAAATCATGATAGATAGTATTTACAAAGACTTTACATGCTTACTAGAAGTTAAAATTGGCAAATGATAATGATAAAAACGCCAATTATTAATAATAATGATGATAATAAAGTTGTTGATAAAACTGAGACATTATTAAAAGGTGGACGTAATAGAGACAAGCGGATGTTGTTGAATTGTATTCAAATGTTGTAGTTAAGAAGATCACAAATTCCTTTTTTGTATTAATAAGGAAGAAAACGTTCTCATAAAAGTAAGTGAACTGTTGATTTATTCCAATATTGGAAATAAATAGAAATAAGAATTGATTCTATTATTAAATGAAAATAGAGTTCCTTTGTCATGAATATTTCAGAGTTAGGATGTACTCACATAACCAAAATGGATATTAAAAATAGTAGGATCGAAACTTATATTAAGAAATCACATAAAACAACTCTGCATCTGAAAAAGCTCTTCCTAAAGAAATTGCAGAGAAATCAAAGAAAAATAGGATTATAGGAATTTTGGATACAAGGCTGCTCTATATAAATCCATAAGTGAAGAGTACTAGTTCAGAAGAAAACTATCTAAAATAGACATGTGGGAGACAAAACACGTCTCAACAGGTAGAACATAAAATATACGTTTCCATTACCAAAAATTGGTAAGTGGAGGGACATTTACCTGACTGCAGTTCTTACAAATTTAGACTTGGCACACAGGTATATTTAAATACCCCTAACCAAAAAATCCTTTATCAAAATCACATATGAAGCTGAAGAGCTTGATAAAATGGTTGTCAAATAAAATTTCAGCGAGCCATGCTAATGTATTCCGCACACACAACTATATTATTTAGATGATTTACTTATTCCAGGAAAAATGCGGGAAGAAGTGATACAGGCGTTAACAAAAAATAAAAGCAATACTCTCTGCATATTTAACTCTAAATTTAATAAAAGGGAATTTAGGCAGAAACAAATAGAGCGTTTAAGATTTACTATAAATAAAAACCAATTAAACATGTTCAAGAAAATTCTTGGCTATATTAAAATTTTAACCCAACTTAAAAATATTCATGTTGTTCGAAGATTTTATGTGGTATAATTGGCTTCTTCAAAGGAGTTATTCCAAATTATATCACAAAATCAGGTTATTTAACTTAGCTAAAAATTAATAAAATTTTCGAATAGAGAAATGATCAAGTAAAGGCGTTTGAAGCATTTAAACGCGAGTTAATGAATCAACCAATACTGGCTCGTTACAATCTTGAAGTGAAAGCTAAGTTCAGACATATGCATGTATAGATGATATAGCTGGCGTATTGCTTCAACTGAGAATAGATAACAAATTAAATTTTATCTACTGTGCGAGTAAAGGGACACAGGTACGAAAAATAAATATCGTTCTAGCAAACTAGAGCTAACGGTAATTGTCTGGATACTAGAATGACTACACAAGTAATATATCAGATATTAGTTTTATAATAATATCAAAGTATGACAGCTTATTTTATATTAGTGTTAAGAAATCAGATAACTATCTAATTGCACATTGGAGTCTCCTAACTGAAGAATTTAATTTAGAAATTCGTCATACGCCAGGTGCAAACATGTCTCAGATCGGTGCGAAAAAAGGCTCTAGCTCTTACCCCTTATGCTAAAATATAAGTTTCTTGTTGGAAAATAAATTAGTGGATTGTCTTTTACTTAATATTCGGTGCGCGAACCCAACAAATATATTATTTTAGCCATCTCTTCTGAACAGCTTTTCAATGTCCAGGATACTTTAGACTCTTTTTTTAGTTACTGCCTTTAGATTCGTATACAGATAATGAGTTGTATGCTTAATCATATTTACCAGATTTAAAATTTATTTTTAGAGATATCGGAATGTAAGCGTATTAATTACCTGGATTGTAGAGATTTTTGTTGCAGCAAAAATTGCAAACAACTGGTCTTGTAATACTGATATTTAAATTACTATATAACTAATTGTGAGTTACGCATGTAAGATATTCTTACTTACAGACAATTAAATGTGATAACTCAGTTTGAAACACGTATTTTAATGTACAAATGCAGGATGACCTTGGTGAAATAAATAGGGATATTCAATGTAACGAAAATAAACTGTACATAATTTAAAATTCACTAAATTTATTGAGAGTTTAAGAAATAGCTAAGAAATCCAACTTCTACAATTCAACATGCATATACTTTAAAGCAAAATATAAATGGCATAAAAGTGAATTTCATTAAATTGCAAATACAACTATATTTCATATAAAATATGCATAAAAAGTGCACATGATTCTAGTTAGAAAAATATAAAAAAAAACATTTTTCTCTTTGAAGTTGTAAAAGAAAACATAAAATAATGTATGCAATTATTTTAACTTCCTAAATGTGATGCAAAAAATATTATGTAATTGTTGCAAATTAATTTATTTCTCAACTGGAATTTTCAGGTTAAAAGTGGATTCAATTGATTAATATTAGTTTTATTATATTAAGTTTTTATGTTATATATTTATTTATTTAAAATATTAAGTTTTTTTCATGAATTTATATGGGTTTCCTTCAAAATCCATACATTTAATACTTAAAAATGCAGCTTAAAAATATTATTTTACAACTTATTAACATAGCTGTTCAAATCTTCTGCTTAAAAGAACTATGGACATGCTTGATGGTAGAGGTATAAAAACGCTAATCTAATGAAAATAAAGACGCACTTTTGAGTCATTAATTTATTAAAGATAACTTTGAAGTTTTAAGACATTTCTGTGTAATTTATTATGCAAAATCTATTGAATGTAATGAAATGCAACACTTTAAGTAATTAACACAATAACACTTAATATTTTCTTGAAAGCAACAAAGATGTACTTTATTTGATATACATATATAATATATAAATATATATATATACGTATATATATATATATGTGTGTGTGTGTGTGTTAAACAAGTCAAAATCTTAATATTTGAGCTTACAATTGAACAAATTCAGTTGAAACTCGATTTAATAAACAGAACAGTACAAATGTAAAATTAAATAAAGTAGCAATGTAGTCAACAGTGTCAGTCGCTGTTGACTATAATGGCAGCTAAGTGTGGTTTATCAGAAAGGGCAAAAAATTGTCCTTAAAGTTAAAATTCAGTATATCAACAGCATACAAGTTTGTTAAATTTTATTATATTGATTTTTTTCTTTTTTTTAAAATTAAATATCAGTAATGTTTTAGTTTATGGATTTTCTTCTGCTCTTGCTTCAACTGCATTTGGCATGTGAGAAACAAATATTTTTATGTATTTTTAGTCATTCTAATTTTAGCTGATTTTGTTATGGTAAATAAATGGATGCTAAAATTGTACGTTAATATCCGTCTTCTTGTTTTATCCAGTAATATTGAAATACTTCTTAGTTTTACAACCTTATACACACACACACACACATATATATATATATATATATATATATATATATATATATATATATATATATATATATATATATATATATATATATATATATATATATATATATATATATATACATAATTTCATCAAAATTGTATACTTCTTTTAAAAGATTGTTTTGTATTTATTAATATTTAAGACTTTCTTAAGAAAAATAATTTTTTTCTAATGCATTTATCAATAACAGTAGGAGTCCCATGAAGCTATTCATAAAATCCATATACAAAAGAAATTAAAATAGCCTCGTTTGAATGATTTGTGAAACTAAGCATTTCTTTTTTTAAAGTAGTTAAGGTAATTTTGAGAAACAATTATTTTTGTACAATATGTAAGTTACTCTTTAAATAACATATCTTTATACTGGTAAGCAAAATTGCTTATTTTTTTAAAAATTATTTTAATTTAAATGTCAAAAAATATAAAAATAATATATTATATTCATTAATAAACTCTGATATAGAGGAATACGTATTTCAATTGATATATATATATATATATATATATATATATATATATATATATATATATATATATATATATATATATATATATATATATATATATATATATATATATATATGGTACAGCATGTTTCGTCCTTCATCTAACCAGAGCACCACGAAGAATCAAGTACGTTTTTCTCTTAGACTCCTCTGACAGATGTTTCGACAATAGGATCTACTGCTATAAATTTGACATTGATCTGGAGGAAATGGAATTTTCCTCAGATCATTACCCTCATGTAAAAACTATAAGCAACTATATTTCATAAAAATATTTATAAAAAGTATTTAGTATTATTTTTAATCATAAATTCAAAATGTAAATGTAAAAATAAAATAAGAATGAAAAACGAAAAAGAAAATATGTATTTAAAACATTTAAAACACTATATTTCATGAAATTAAAAAAATACTATTAATTTAACTTGATATTATTAATACTAAATAATTTTGTATTTAAATATTGTTATGTATAAGTCATGTATATGCTACACAATTTTACTTTATTTTGTTTTAATTATCACGTTCAAATTAGCTTTAGTTGCTTAATAATATTTTAAAGTTGCTCATATATTTTGAATGGTATATATGGTTTATTCTCTATTCAGTTGATTTATTTTCCAATGTACAATATATATATATATATATATATATATATATATATATATATATATATATATATATATATATGTATAATATTGTACATTCTTTTAACAGTATTTCAATTTGAATAAATTTAAAGTAATATGAAAAATTAGGAATACGTTGATTATGATTTAAATACATATTTTTATATACATGTACACACACACACATCATTTTATATAACATATATATTTAAACCAATACCAATGATTACAACTCCTCATATATATGATAAAAATATATATTTAATAATTAACAATATGTTTTAGAAATTATCCTTCGAATTAATTTTTATTCACTCAAAAGTTTTACATTTTAAAAACTAAGAGAATCTAAAATAAAACTATATTTATCCTATAATTTAACACAAATAATTTAAAATAAAATAAATCTGCAATTCCAAATTACTCTTTCATTTAAAATGTAAATATTTAACCTCTAATTAAACTACTGTCAAAATATCCTAATATTTACGCGAAAATAATTTAATCAAATTATTGATGTTTATGCTAATTAAATCAATATTATTTATTAAAAAATTTTTTAACGTTGATTTTACTTCAGATCTTAACTGAGTCAATATTGTTGATAGCAAATAATTGAATTTTAAGCTTTTAATCAAGTATTCTTTTGCTAAAAACATTTTAATAAGTCACTTTATTATTATGATTTTTGGAAACAATTAAAAATCAATGTTTTTACTTAATGGTTTTAATAACATGGTAAATTTAATTTATGTAATAGAATATTTAGAAACTATTGAATTAAAATAATTTAGATTAAATGCTATTCTATATAACATATTAATACCAGTTAAAGAGCAGCATTTTAAAAATGATTTCATTTTTATTTCAATTGTCTTTAAAATCACATTTTAAACAAGGTATTTCTTTAAATAATTTTTAAGTTTTGAAACGCATAATGTTTTGAAACACATTTGTGCTATAATAATTTAATAATAATTGAAGTTTATCTATATTGTTTTTCTTTTTCACAAAATATTTTAAAAATTAGGTATTTTGAAATTAAAATGGCTTCTATATGATATTAACCAAACTATGTTTAAATATCTTAAATAAGTACAACAAAATAATCAGCTTTTCTTTTATTTTTATTCTCTTTAGATAATTTATTATTCGCAAGGGATCATATCTAATATGCGTCCTAAAATTGTACAGACAAAATAAATCTCCTATATTGCACTAAAGGCATTTATGTTGCCAAAGATTACATTGTTTTGAAAATAATACATTACCTGATTACATTGTTTTAGTTCATGTTTAGTTAACTTATAATTTAAAAAGTAAAGCTTACTACTGAATTTAGCTACAAATCTTTCAGTAAAATAATTCTCTACATAAAAACATTATTTCCAATTGTTCCTTAAAAGTTTTAAGAGAATTGCTTGCTTATAAACTTAGCATGAGCTAAAAAATAAATCAGTGCAATTCAGGATCAACATTACATTTTGTAAAGAGAAAGTATTTCCACCATATGCAAATTATTCTAGCATATGCAAAAAGTAAATTGTAGGCAAAAGTAATGTTTAGTCCCTCAAGAAAGAAAATTTCATTATCATTCCCTGATTTTTACTGCATTTCCTCATTTTCTTACCAGTCATCTTCTATTCTAATATATAATGCTGTGACTGAATATGTTTTGTGCACGCACTGACATAGAAATATTAATTGATCCGTCAGTTTTTTCCTGTGTTATGGATCTCGTTTGCATGTTTTTCCTGTACATTTTTATTCGTATTTACGTATTTCATCCCATAAAATATATAATTTGTCGTATTTGAGTACATATATTGAGTATATTTACAAATAAACTGAGCGTATAGGATTTTAATACGTTCAAATAAGTGTATTTATTAACATTTAAAATAGATCTGTTGTAAATGATATCGAAATAAAAGTTTTGAATAAAGCATGCTCTTGAAATGTAATGAGCCATGCTACAATATGTAAAAATATAAGTAATAATTGACACATATGAACAAAATAAGCAAAAATGAAATTGTGCTTTCCATCATTGAATATCATAATTTTCATTAAATAGATTTTTTATTGATTCTGCTATATATGAGATAGATAAATTCAAAAACACGGGGAAGAGATCAAGAAAGCTTCAGTGTATTAGGAGAAAAAAGGTAATACCACATTACATTATGTTTGAAATACGTTATAAAACTAAGAAAATATTCGTTTTTTTAAGCTAAATATTCAAAAAAAATAAAATAAGTTTGAAATTTATGCAATAATAAGTGATTAATTCAATGTTAAATATATTAAAACACATTTAAAATTATCGATCTATTATGTATCTTTTTTTCAATTAAAATGCATTCTTAGCATTCTGTTTTCAATCAAAATCACATTTCTATTTTTTTCTTTCATTTAAAATCATTACTAATTTTAATTGTTAGGAAAAATAAACTAAGTTTTAATGACAAGCAAAAAAGAGGACTGCAAAGAAGAATGAAAATCCTTATAGAGTTTGATTATTAATGTCAAATAAACCTATAAATTATTTTTATTTAAAATGGATTTTGAATTTATGGTTTATTAACGATTTGTTTTGTTTCATAATTCACATGAATTTTTAACTATTCAATATACCTTATACTTTTAAATACATGGTATATAACTCAATATATAAAGGAATTTACGCAATGTGTTTAAAATTACCCAATATTAAAAATTGTATGTTCAATTTCCGATAAATATAAAAATATGGTTATGTATTTAATTTCGACATTGCTCAAAGAAATTAAATTCGTTTTCAGAATTTTAAAAACCGCTGAGAATTACCTCTCAGTTATTGACATTTAGCAAAGAAATTGAAATAATAGAAACCATAGTAATTTCTTAATATGCGTTACAGTTAATTTATATATGTTTTCTGGTTTTCATAGTTTCATTTTATTTAAATATTTTAAATGCAATTACTTTATTTATCGTTATACACGCGGGATATTTAACAAAATATTATTATACATTTAATAACACTACTTGCAAAAATTTTACGAAATATTCAATACTTTAGCAAAATTTATTGATTAGAAATAAAAAAAATCTCTTATATGTTTTATTATTTGATATCTTTAAGAAACAGCGCTTTTATTTTCGTTCTGCTTTTTATTTTAATAAATTTAAAAACTGATAGTTTTCACACTGTTTAACTTTTAATCATAGAATATATTTATCACACCGTAAATAAAAGTTCACAAAATCAAATTATTTTTAGTAAGATAATTTATTATCTTTTTAGTAATTTACTTAAATCAAGCCTATAAACATTTTTATTTTATTATAATTTATTAAATACAAACATATTAAGCGTAAAATTTAAACAACTTTATATTTTTACTCAATAATTTTATATAGAATATCTTTTTTTTCTCTATATATGTTCCATATTATAAGAAAGTTAAATATTAATATTTTTCAAATTGTAGATTTCCTCCAACTATTTGCAATGACACAGAATAAAAATGTCTTAAAAATAGCGCTATAAATATGAAATTTTTATTGAAAAACATAAACTCTTTCATTGAAAAACCTGCTTATTTAAAAAATAAAAATCTAAATACTTGTTGATGAGTGAACAGTGTGTGTGTGTGTGATATGACATATTTTCAAAATCAGTTTTCCAGTTAAATCTCTTGAACATTTATTATTAAAAATCTACAGGAAAATTATGTCAATTAAGTAACATTTAGTATCAAATAATTTAAGTAACAAGAAAATATCAAATCTAACTTTCTATTTATTAAATAATGTTTTGCAGTTATTGGAATTTAATATGCTCCCGATATTTTTATAGCATTTAAAAATTTCTGTACAATTAATGCACCATTCAATTTTCAAAATCAACAACATCGAATAAATGTAAGTAAACTGGAAGACAATAAAATAAATTTACTAAAAAGCATAATTTGCTGATTGTGAATAAAACCTAAAGGCATAAGTTACTTTGAGTAAAATATATTAATTCATATTATAAAAAATATTTTTTTATATTTGTGTTTATATCATATAAATGTGTTTATATCATACATCATTGTGTTTATATCATATATTATGAAGAACTTATATTTGGAAGTTTTAAAGAAAAATATTCAAATATTCCTAATGCGATATTATCACACGTCATTAATTTTAAATTTAGATTTTTCATTAATTGTTAAGTAATGAAATATATAATTTAATAGAAACGTATGTATTTTTATTCTTTATAGGGATTTATTTATTATTTTTAATGAATCACAATTTAGATATACTTTGAAATTTCTTTATTCTAATGAACTTTCAGTGGTTAAAGGCAGAAATGCTGAATTTTTAGATTTATTTATCGGTGTTAAAATTTAGAATACTTTCATTGATAGTTTTGATAACACATCATTTTAATTTTAAAGTTATCAAATTATTTTACTAAACATATATATATATATATATATATATATATATATATATATATATATATATTTATTTATTTGACATACATTCTTTTAGAATGTATGTCAAATAAATAGAAATGAATAGACATTTTTTTAGAAATAAAATATATATATATATTTCATTTCTAAAAGAATGTATTTTCTACTACAAAAAATGTTTGAGTGCTCGCAAAATTAAGCACATATTCAAAACAACTATTAAACATATATTAAATATGTACTTAATAACTCATTTTAATTGAAACAGCTTATTTGACTGATACTATCTCAAACAAGATTAACCTTGTCTGGTAATTAAACTATTTTGTAAAATGATTGCTTTATTTGTGATATATTCATAAGTACGTTTAAAATAAAAAATGTTCAATACGTATTTTAACACCCTGTGAAGTATCCAATTTAATTAAATTTTTAACAATTTACATTATTTAGAAATAAAAATCGATTTTTTTGCAATTTGTTTTTTAACTTTAATTGTATGCTTAATAATTTAAAATACTGTGTCCTATATTTTATTAAAGTTTATTTAATTAATTTAGCTATAATTAAGTAAAATACGTTAATTATTTGTACTCGTTTCATTGCAAATTATAACAGTTCTGAATGAAGCAATTATATTAAATAAGATAATTCAGAAAATGTATCAGAAATCTAATTAAATAATGAAAAAATTAAGTAATATATAAGATTTAAATATTTAACTTCTATTTATTAGTTCAGTTTTTAACACATGCTTATTTCAGTTTATTTTAATCAGTTTAAATTTTAAGAAGAAACTGTGTAAATTATTAAATTGATATTTTTTTCCTCTAAAATGTTTTAAATGGTTAGTAACCACTTGATTCTGAAAACATAAAGAGTATCATAAACTTAAGTATATTAAGTGACTCAACGAATGGATGATTAAAATCTCTAACATTTTGATTTAACTTCTTTATTTCCAAAGAAATTATATTTTATAGTATTCATCGTCTATAAATTAAAAAACAATTTATTTATTAGAGTGAATTTTATATTACCACAGCTACATTTGTATTATGTACACAAGAAACATATGCAAAATGTTTTACATATATAGTATATATACATACGTATATATGTATATATGTTAAATGTTATATATATATATATATACATATATATATATATATATATATATATATATATATATATATATATATATAGTATATATACATACGTATATATGTATATATGTTAAATGTTATATATATATATATATACATATATATATATATATATATATACACATCTTGAATGGCATTCTACTGAAAAAAAATCATGAAATATGACAAAATATATTTAAATCACTTCTTAAAAGTGATTCATTTAGCTTTCTTGAAACAAATTGCTACTTTTTCACAAAGCAATATTCAACGTTAATACTAATTGTGTTAGATACATAATACATAATAACACTATAATTTGCAATAAAATATTTTATCTGCCATATGATACACAATGACATATTTTACGTGATAGTGTGCAAAAGTATACGAAATTTTAAATTAAATTTTAGTTGAAGCATGAAAGTAATATTGAATTTATTTATGTGAGCTAGTTCAAAATTGTTAAACGGTGCATTAACTATCAATTTCAAACCTTTAATACATATTTAATTTCAAAAAAAAGTTTAAAATTACTCGCATTTATTTAAGCAATTTATTTTTTGCTAATAATTTCTGATAGTTTGAATAGATCAATTAAATCAAAATTAGAGCACCTAAAACTTAAATAAACAACACAATTTCTAAATTAAGATAAAAAATTATCAAGATATAAGTTAATGCAAACATAAAACATAAAAGATTACAAACATAAAAGAAATACAAACATGAAAGATTAAATAAATAATAACACACATATTTGACAATTTTTGAAATTTAATTAAAATCGATTACAAAAATATCACCACAATATATGAATACATGTAGTAAATAACTCGGTGTGAACATTAAACAGCATTCTAAGCTTCTTATAAAAAGTTAAACGCTTAGAGTGACCTTTATCTAGTTTAATATTTAAGTCATATTTACTTCTTAATTTGTATCTAATTAAATACTGAAGTACTTTAAAAATATAATATTTCCCATAGTTTATTTTAAATAATTACTAAATTCTACATATAATATCTAATTAAATTATATATTTTATAACTTTTAATAGAAACATTCAAATAAATTACAAAAAATCGCCCTATTAATTTTAAAATTAGTTTATTATATACATACAAACATATATATATATATATATATATATATATATATATATATATATATATATATATATATATATATATATATATATATATATATATATATATATATATATATATATATATATATATATATATATTATATATAGAACTCAATATATATACTCAAATAAATTAATTAAATAATAACTTAGTTTACGAATTATTTAAATTTATCAAATATTTATCATATCTATCTATATCTATCTATCTATCTATATATATATATATATATATATATAGATAGATAGATAGATAGATATAGATAGATATGATAAATATTTGATAAATTTAAATAATTCGTAAACTAAGTTATTATTTAATTCATTTATTTGAGTAACTTTAAATCTTCAGGATATAAAATAATAAAAATTGTTTAATAATTTCCTAAATAAAAATTAAAATGTGTCTATGTATTTTAATGCATATGGTGTATGCAAATTAAATAAAATCAGAAAAATTAAATATTTAATTAACAAGAACATTTGTGAAATCTTAATCTGAAGAACAGTTCAGATTTTTATTATTAAACATGAATATTGTATATATAATGTATATATATATATATATATATATATATATATATATATATATATATATATATATATATATATATATATATATATATATATATATATATATATATATATATATATATATATATATATATATATATATATATATATATATATATATATATATATATATATATATATATATATATATATAATCAAATGACAACATATATTTTTATTTCATGTGAAGACATAAAATTAATTATCGGTTTATTATTATCATTGATATAAAAAAGGCATTTTTTATTCTATAATATTTTGAAAAATTACTTTTATTCCATGTCAATATTATTTCCAAATGTACCCATATAAGAGTTAAATTCAAACAAATTATATCGGAATTTCTGGGGTATGATATAAAATATTGGATTTATGGTAATGTACGAGGTATTAAAGTATGCAATTTTAGTTTTAGAGAAAAGCTAAAAACTAGTCTTAAAATAGTTGAATTCTAGAAATTTACTAACTTATACGTTCAAGGTATTGAAAATTCTTTATTTAATAAAGATATTTGTAAATTATTTTTAAACAAATTTTACTTACATGTTATAATTATTTATTACACCACAGAAGAATGCGAGATAAGCTTTATTGTTCATATAAAAATTCATTTTCAATTGTTATTTACTTTAATCCTGATTACGAAGCCAGTTACTTACTATTTAAGTATTACGGTTTTATAATTAATTTTTATTCATGTTTATCCATACTGAACACCTTATAAAACTTCATCAAACGAATGGTAGTTAACATTTTTCATTTGTATATATTGTTTTATATTTTACTTGAATATGTATTTTGTTATACATTTTTCAAAATATATGTTTATTTCAAGTAATTTGTTTGGAATAAATAATTATCTAAATCCGAAAAAAAAAAATCCCTCAAATATATATAGATTTGAGCATTTATAAATCTCTAAAATTAATAAACTTCAAATATTTCAGCTAGATTAGAAGTGCTATAACATATCAATTCATTAAATTTAAATAAAATTAACATAATAATATATTACTATATTACTTTTTACAAAAAAAAAAAAAAAAAAAAAAAATTCGATGCTAAGGAAGAAATTTAAAAGTGGATGTACTTGAAACAAAATACATCCTTTTTAAACTCAAATTAAGAAGAGAGCAGTTTACTCTCAGGACTCACTTAATCACGTACGAGTTAATTGTGTTGTGAAGATTAAGTCGTATCAATTGGAAGCCAACTTCCACAACATTGTATGGAACTAAGGAAATAAGGATTCGCAGAGTTTACTTCAATTTAGACAGATCCATCTGAGCAGAGACTACAACGATTGGAAATGGCACTGTTGCAAGTCAGATAGTTCCTGGGCAGTGATTTGGTGAATTTTATTTAGAATCAGTTTCTAGAGAAATAGATATTTTTATAGTTCCCTGTTTGTATTTTCTTTTCACTGAACATGCCCAACTCCATTAAGGTTTCTTACATTTAATTAAAATAGAAGGCAGTTTGTGGAATTTATATTGCTTGATGTATGTCATGAAACTAACGATTACATTTACTAAGATAG
Source organism: Latrodectus elegans (assembly GCA_030067965.1). Lineage (NCBI taxonomy): Eukaryota > Metazoa > Arthropoda > Arachnida > Araneae > Theridiidae > Latrodectus > Latrodectus elegans. The sequence continues at coordinate 118,475,355 of CM057820.1, read as the reverse complement.
ATGTTGTGGGAAACTCATGGCGTCGATTTTAATTAGATTTCTTAAATAATCCAAGTTATAATTTCCATGCATTCAATTATTTTTAGTTGTAATTGTATTCTTTAAAAGAAAAACCATAATATAATGGAATAAATGTTTTGAAAGTTGTCGTAAAAATATTATACGCATTAAATTAGATTAATCGTTATGTAAATTGTAAACATTATTTTAACTTTCTCTTACCCTTTAAAAGTCTATTTCTAAATATGTATATAGGTACATCTATATGTGTATATACTTATACATATGTATATATTTACACACATATACATACATACATACATATATATATATATATCTATATATATATATATATATATATATATATATATATATATATATATATATATATATAATTTATGACTTTGAGGCCATCTGTTTAATTTACTGTAGGATTTTAACGAAAAGAATTTTTTAATAATAGAAAAGAGGAAAATTATTAGAGTTTAAAAGCTATTTTCGTAGTTAAAAGAACAGATTCAACTATTTTAATAAAAATCACTTTTGAGCGAAACATTTGGAGACAGTGATCCCAGTTTTATCTTTATATATTATATATTTATCCAAAAATAAGCATATTTAATGATCATTTATTAGAGTAACTATGACAATTTGTTTACCAAAATCGTTAAAAAGTAATTTTAAGTTCATAATTATGTATAAGTTTATAGATCTACATCTACCTATATAAGAAACTATGTATTAATATTTATATTAATATGTATGCATTCCACATAAGTTAGGAATAATTTTTTCTTTTCTTTTTTTACTCAATTCAAATTAAAAAATTACTTTGTTAAAGTTTAATATAGTTTAAAAATTTGCATTTTAAATTATAATATTCTTAATTGTGACTGCTTTTATTCATTGCTGACACACTTTTGGCAAACGCATGTAGCAGATAGCATAATGTAAATTATACATCATGATATTTTTCATGAAAGTGTAATCAGTTATTTTACATAAAAAACATTAATTAAATGAATAGTACTTAAATAAAACACACACATTCAAATCTGTATTTTTTAATTCAAAGTATACTTTTTTAAAGTAAAAAAAAATAATAATAATAAATAAATAAATAAATAAAAATAAAAAAATAAAATAATAATAATAATAATAATAATTATTGATTTTAAATTTTATATGATATATTCAGCAATCTTTCCTGAAATATGCTTATTATTATTGGTTAACAGACGTATCTACAAAACAAACTATGAAAATAAATTTATATAAATACACGTTTCTATCAAGTATTAAATAATTTAAGTGTCAAAATTTTAACATATTATTTTCACTTTTTTAAATTATCAATACTGATACAGATTCTTAATTATTGATTAAGGTTTTCATTTTCTCAAGGTTGTATTGAAGACCGTATACGAGCATCTTCAGAAACGTTTTTACACTCGCCGCTTCATCCTTTTAAAACGATTCCCTTTACGCATGCGCATCAAATTCCTTGCGCCGGAGAGGGATGTCTGTGAATTGGCCGGCAGAAGGCACGGAGGTCGTTTAAGTAGAGAAAGGTGGTCGCTTCACAGCTGGGGCGCAGATTATTTCTAACCTCTCGTGCGAATGAGTTTGGAGTCACTTTTTCAGCTTGCGTAACATTCCTTCAGAGAGTGTTCAGTTACAAACTAAACTCGTGTGTTTAAGAGGTTGAAGATATGTATTATTAACAAAATTCTTGTGGGTATTAGTTCTCGATTTCATTTTTATGTATGACTGTAAAATATCTAGTAAGATTTATAAGCAAATTAAAGTGCAAAAGAATTGTTCGTGAGAATTTTAATTTTTTCCGAATTGATGAGTGAAAATTTAGAAAAACATTATTTCTCAAGATTTTCAAATAATTAATGTTGTTATAAACTTCTTGAAGAATAATTTATCAATCCTCTACTATTTTACTGAAATATTCATTTTCAATTTTTGAAGTTAATTTCACTTTTATAAAATTACCATGGCGTAGTTCATAAATATTTATTCTATGTTTGTGTTCTTCTACTTTAAATAGTATTAGTTTAGAAATTTGCTTTTCCGTGCAGTATTATCACCGCATACGTCACAAATTCAAGGAACTAAATGTATATTGGCATCTGAAATAATTTTGCAATATTTCCATACAAGACAATCATTCTAAATTTGTATCGTATCATAAGTAACTGTGACAATAATGTACATATGATGTATTGAAACTAATATAGATTACTCATAAAACGATAAGAAAACTGCTCAGAGTTCATAGAGAGAGAATAAAAGAAAATAGAAGAAAAAGTATAGTAATAAAATACCATTCCCTCCAAATCAACACAAGTATAAAAAGCTAATCATATTAATCATGCATTAAAAGTTAAGACGTATGTAAATAATTCCAAGGAAGAAAAATATCAGAAAATGGTTATCAAGAACGAAAATAAAAAAATTGAGATGAATGTTTTTATTATGGGAATAATTCTTGCTTTATGTAAAGTCACTACACCAAAAGGTAAGTGTATAAATAATAACATATATTTATTACTAGTTATATGCTTATATATATATATATATATATATATATATATATATATATATATATATATATATATATATATATATATATGTATGTATGTATATACACATATACATAAATTATTTTTTATATCACATTAATGTGTACTTGTGGCTTTGAGTTAAATTTTAGTACATTCTTACTTTTTTGTTAAATATATATTAGAGTTTAGCACATGTTTTATGGGTTAAATTTTATCAAATAAATTATATATTTTACGATTAATTTGTATACATCGAATACGAAAAGTGAGAATATAAGATGTTTTAAATTAGATACAATATGTTTCCAGAAAATTGCAGGCACATTTGGAGGGAAGGATATTTTAAAATGTCTTCTTATTTTAGTATTACGCAATAAATTAAACTACCTACTTAATTTTAATCATTATCTTATAATAAATTTATACACGTCATCCATGTTTTTATCTATATAAATATCTTGTGACTTGTGATTTCCATTTAATTTGTAATTAAATTTTACTTTATTTACTGATTAACATTGCAATCCTCTTCATGATATGTATACATAGATTATCAAAATAAGGTTGAAATAGCAAAAGATGTATTATGGCAAATATTGAACTATATTAATTTTTTTTAGATGTTACTTGTGCTGTTACAATTTTTGTTTTCAAGAATAACAGAGAAAACACTTGGGTTTATAATCGAATTTATACCTAAAATCAAGAATTTTACATATTTTTTATCATTGTTCTTTATTTTGTTCTGTTAAATCAAATAATGTTTTAAAATAGAAAAAATGCGATTATCATTTCAAAATAAGTATATGCTTTGAATAAATTAAAGTTATCTCCTGTTAGAACTACATTTATATTGACATATTTAATTTATTATTTATTTATTTAGATTCAATTTCTTTATACATGACAATTAGAGGGGTCGGATGTAGATAATATCTTTACAAGTAAATCTAGATATATTCATATTGTATTTTCGCTGCACACCTGATTATTGATTTATAGATGTTTTTACATACTTACGATAAACAAGTATATTAATTAGTCGATTATTTCACATTTATCGACATAGTTTACTTAAATAACTTATAAAAGTTCCTTTTTTTTCTTTTAAGTCTTGTGCTGTAATTGAAAGTCTAATTATGTAGCATTTCAGCAAGTCTAGCACTTCAGAAAGAAATTTAACCAACAAAAAGAAACGAAATGTTTTTGAAGTTTAAAATATTCTTACGTATTTAAAATTAAACATGCAATGGTAGAAATGTTTATCAACTAAGCTCATAATATACGTTTTACAATAAAATTTATTCTGAATTCTGATTAAATTAAACAAAAATGATTTTAATTATGTACTTATCTAATTTAATCCATCTCAATGCGAAAATGCGAATAATAACAGGCGAATGGTTGAATGTCATAAGAAATTAAAAATCTATCACAATGAAATTTTTTTATATATATACACATACATATATGCAGACTCTATTATTCACTATATTATCTATGCAATTTAAATTTCAAACGCCTATGTAAAATTATTTTAAAATATTAGGATTTTAGGTTCATGATTACAAAATAAAGTTAACATAACAAAATTGACGCTTGTAAAATATATTTAGTTCCTAACAATACATACTTTTTGAACACATTTGCAATATGGATTAAAAATGAATAGGCTAATGCCTTTTGCGTCATTTTGCATACTTTGCAAATTTATTAAATTAAGAATCGTTACTTTAAAAATTATGATATCGATAGTTTCAGAAAAATATGAGTTAAACTCTTTAAAGTGTAATTTCAAGCCTGACAACTAAATTCCCTCTAAAACCAATCACATACCATCATTTTTATATCAGTTATTGATTCAAGTGATTCAGATTAGCAAATGTTTCCTAACATACACACCAACATTCAGATACATCTATGTATATATATATATATATATATATATATATATATATATATATATATATATATATATATATATATATATATAAGTGTGTGTGTGCTTATGTGTGACCACGTATACATTGATAAAAATGATGATAAATGCAATAAATAAATTTAGAGTACAATAAAAAAAAACTAATATAATTTTCACAGCAGTTTTGTAAATGAGACTAAATTAGTTTGTAACTTCTATTTCCTTATTTAAATGACCGGAATAAGCAAGTGCTGCAGTACTAAGTATTTCGATTTATATATCTATTCGATTCCTTACCTAAATTAGTAATGCTACAAAAATACCATCTTAAAATTTAAAAATATCTTAAGTGTGAAATATTTTTCTACATATTACTTTAATATAAAAAAATTATGCATTTTCTCTCATGTGATATCCGTATTTAAGCATAGCAATGAAAACTTGCTGAGAAAATCTCCCTTAAAGATTTGAAACAAATTAAATTTTTATTCTAAACACACTAGCAGTTAAATATTTGAGCTGATTTCAATATTTGTGATTTATTTATTTTCTCAATGAATAGAAATTAATTCTAACTTAATGTAATTTCATCTTAAAAACAATTTATTCATAAAATTCCAGAAAATAATATAACATGTGATAAAAATTAAAAATTATTATGAGAAAAGTTAACTATATTACAAATTATTTCACTAGATCTAATTAATACTCAAAATATTGCAGTCATGGAGTTCTGAATTTAAATGTTGTACATTTCTTCAGTGAAATATAAGTTTAATAGGAAAAAAATCTCCGTACACAATTTAGAATATATAACACTGTCCTATAAATCTTTGTTTCATTCAAGAACAGTGTGTTTGATACCATCATATGAAAAATAAAAAAAAAGTAGTGCACTACATTTATTTCAAAGTTAATAAAATTATATAGTTCACTCAATTCAATAAGAGATTTTCACAAATGAAACACACACACACACATTTTCATGAAATAATTGCACTGTCCTATACTTGTCTTATGTCTATTTTGTGATTTTTCATGTGTTTTAATTTGTGTTATTAATTGTGTTCACTCTGCCTTTGGAAATATAAATATTTTTGCATATTAGAAATATTATTACAACGCGATTTTTAAAATCTATATTAGCAATTATGTATAATAATGAATAATAAGTAAATTTTTTTTAAATTATAAGTTTTACTCATAAAATAATTATTTTAATTTTTATTTCAATAAATTCAGTAGTATTAGATATTTTATGATTTCTAGATATTTACAATCACATTCTATTTATTTTTAATGAAGTTTAACTATCCTTCTATTAATATCATGATGAGAAAAATCAGATTATTATAAATATAATTACAATAACTGTACCTTTAATATAGGTTATTGCTCTATAACTGTACCTTTAATATAGTATGCTTTGATATAGGTCATCTATTAATTTCGAATAAATATTACATTAATTACCAACATGTGAAATATTTTCACATTAACGCATTATTAATTGGTAAAATTTTCTTGCAAATTAAGACTGTCTTGTTCCTTTGTAATAGTATAATTAAGCCTTTTTTAATTCTCAAAATTTAAAATTGAGGATTGTAATAAATGCAAATTCCTTATTTAATAAAAATATTAACTTTTATATAAAACATTATTTTTATTTTAAATAAAAATTTCCTTCTATTATAAGTCAAATTATTTAAAATTTTTAGTTACTTAAAATACTAAATGAACATCAAGTTCTCCTGGATGTACCTTTTTGTGTAATTGTCTGAAATATGTAAACTCTTAACTTAATTTAAACTAAAAAGAAAAAAATGTATCTCAAAATTGCAACTACATATGCGTATTACATGCAAAATTATCATCCTTTATGGTTTTACTAAAAGTTACTTTTGCCGAATTTTCTTGCATAATAAAATGCTTTTTAACTTCTTGTATCCTGCTTAATAAAGTATATTATACTTCTGTATAATATAGAGTATTATATTAGATACAATTATGTTTATTATATTTTGAATATCATAGAAAATTTAAATAGTTATACATATTTAACTGAAATTCATGGAAATAATTAATATGCAGGTTTTATTTCAAATCATATTTATTTTACCTTTAATGAAACCAATTGTTTTAACTTATCCTGAGATACAATTACAATTAAAACATATTCTTCAATCTAAAAATATCTTCATTCTAAAAATTCTTTGGATGGCAATAAACCAAATTATTAGACTTCATTTTATACATTTCATTGGGACGGATTGTATTATTAAATTGTGGCAGAAAACGTCATAAAAAAACAAAAATGAAAAAATGTCTTTAATATATAAACTAAAAGCATTATAGTGTAATGCAAATATTCCCATCTTAAGTTTTACTTTGACTATAAATCTTTAAAAAAGTTAAGCTCAATTTCATGAGAGATTCATAAATCTTTGATATTGTTGCGGAGAAGCGAAATTTGCTTTTTTATTTGTGATATAAAACATAATTTTCAAGACAGTATTCATTATTTAGAAATTAAAAAAGGATTATTTTCAAATTTCCACTTTTATATTTATTAAAATGCATCAATTAATATAAATATGAATAAAAATACAATACAAAAAATTCCACTGAAATTATTATTCAAAATGTATCTTTAGTTTCATTATTTAACTCTATTCTTCAACATTCATATAACTTTCTACATGAAAACAAATCTTGCAATAACACCAATCCTTTATATGGAATCACAATAAATTTTTAAAATGAATTTGACAAAGACAAATTGTAAAACCAAATCTCATTTAAATTTGTTTTTGAAAGATGTATGAGTAGAAAATGCGTAGAGTCTTCGTGTCACATTATGCCATAAAGTAGTATGAGCTGAGTTCTAACAGTGAAATTTAATCATCAAATAGCAATTAGTTTCCAAGAAAGAAAAAGTGAAAGTCTCATTTCTTTTGTCCCTTGTTAGATTTCCTATCTAAAGTTTTACTTTGACTATAAATCTTTAAAAAAGTTAAGCTCAATTTTATGAGAGATTCATTTTTCTTTGATATTGTTGCGGCGAAGCGAAATTTGCTTTTTTTCCCTGTCTCCCTAACTCCTTGGAGTAATTTTTTCTTACTCACTTAGAAAGTGAATGTCTTTTTTCGTGATTGATAGTGTTTTGGAGATTCAGGATAATTTATGATGGTCTTGCATTCAAAGTAAAAAATATAATATTTCAATTACATCTTACATGGCAATTAGAATGAAAATTCTTGTAAAAACCAATCCATGCAGATTTTAATTTCATAATTTCTTCAATATAAAGTATGGGCAGTTACTAGACCAATATTGCTATTTTGTATATCTTATCATTTCAAATAAACTATTTTTATAAATTTTATAAATTAACGTTAAACATAGATGAAGCAATCACTAAAATAGAAAGTATATTGATAAGTTGCAAATTACTAAATTTCACTATTTTAATATAACTTAGGTTTAATCTTACGTTTTAATGATTCAACTTAAATTTTGTTAAGAATCAATCCAAATATTTTTAATTATACTTTATCATATACCAATTAATTATTACTTTAGAGTTATTCAGTATTATTAAAAAACAGCAGATTCTTTGCAATCAATGCTTATTAATTTATATCATTGATATCATTGTAAGCAAAGTCATTCCAGATCACCATGATTCCCAATTTCAAGGACGTTTACTCCATTTTTATTAAATCATGACAATAATACTTTCAAACCTAAATCCTATTCACATTTCTTCTAAAAAATAAGAATTCTGCTAATTAACAATCCCAAGTAAAGAGAACATAGACAAACTGAAATGTTCTACTTTATGCCACTTCAGCAAAAAAGATAATTAACCAATTATGCAGTATAGTTCACCAGTTTAAGTATATTCAATTAACTTTTACCTCAAAAAATTGAATTTTGATTTTATCTTTTAATTTTCTAAAAGTTATTTTATGCTTATATAATTTAATATGCGAATACAACTAATCACAGATATATATTAAAATGTCCTTAACATGTGACAGTCACAAATCTCATAATAATTGCCCACTGCATATCTCATTTTTCTAAGGAAAGATTTTTAATTCCCTGCATCTTTCAAAAGCGAAATTTACAATCCAGATTTTTAAACTTCATTGACATTGAATTTTTAAATCAATATGGCTATATTTATAGCTTTCTACAGCTGCATTACAACATTGTCGACTATTTCTAATATAACTAAAATATAACTAAATATACCCATTTTTAAATGGTGATTGATTTCAATAAAAAAGAGACAGGTTACATGAATGGAAGAGTAAAGGTTAAATTATTGCAGATAACTAACTTGCAAAAGGAGAAATTAAACATGTAGTAGTTCTGATTTTCAAAGTTTTTTATACATTCTATAAAATAATTTTTACCTAGATTTTTTTTTTCTACAGAAGTATTTACAACTCTCATGTATTCTCAGAATAAAGTGATTGAAATTGTTTAATTTCCATAAAAACATTTTCAATTCAAACATAAGATAAAATTTTAATAATTTTCATTTAAATTATAATTACATTGGCAAATATTTGCTTTTACTAAATAGAAGTTATTCCTGATAAATACTTTGAAGTAAATACAACTTTTATTCCAGTAATATACATTGTTTACAGATACTTGCATAATGTTAACAGTAACTGGTGTAATGTAACACTTCTCAATAAAGAATTTATATTGAAATAATTAAATACAAACTTTGTTAGTCATATTTACACAGATTTTGTCGCCTCACGAGATATAAGCTGTTTGGATGGCAATCGCCTGAAAAACAAAATTACTAAATTTAATATCCTGCTTTTTAAAACAAAAATCAGCTATCGGAAAATAATCAAGGTATGTAGATGATAAATTTAATTTGCTATTAGTTCGTACTAAAATTATCTCTTAAATAAAAACATGCCAGGTTGTCAAATTATTATAGGACATTATTCTATTCTTGCATGGAAATTATTTTTCGTATTTTTTGTTAACGCATATGTGTCTATAAAAAATAAGCAAAAATAACTTCAATATTCTAATATGAATTTGATGATGTACAATTTTCATGGATATTTAAAAAATTAAACCATTTTCCTCAAAAAATTGATTTTTTTAAAAATAATTTATTTAAAACGTTCCATAATGCTACAGAATTAAAAAACAAATTATAAATAGAATTTATTTCAATCCAGGTAATATTGAGTATGCATGGTTTTTACTTGAAAATTACAAAGAATGAAAAAGTGAAACGTAAAGTGTTACCATCAACATTTTTAAATACATTTTTTATTATAAATTCTTTAAAATAATACATAAGTGAAAAAATGTGTATTACGAGGGATACCAATGTAGAAGGAAAAATAGAAAAAGTAATTGATGAAATGCATCATTGTTGTTGCTCTCATGTGTCTGCTAGGCTGGGAAATTGAGGTGCGCTGCTCCACTTTTCCAACTGAAACGTATTTGGTGTGGAGTCCGACTTCTTCAGTACACACACATGCCATAGGGACCCGTTTATAGGGTAACCAGCCATATAAACGCTTGTGTGAATGAGGTGTTAACCTCATTCACACAAGCAAAGAACACAAACAGGTTAGATAGAGAGAGAAAGCGCATCCATGCCTAAACCGGGATTAGAACCCATGACCACCCTATCCGTAGTCAGGTACGCTGACCACTAGACAAGTTGGCCGGAAATGCATTATTATCTTATTGGTATTAAACTTAATCAACACCTAAAACAGTTGAAACAGTTGAGTGTTTATGTGACAACCAGGAAATCGTCAGTGAACTCAAATGTTCATCAGTAAACGTCTTTGTTTTTAGTTTGAAGAATATCAGGATGAAAGAAAGTTTTGTTTCTATATTGCTCCAGTCATTGTTTTGTGTTTTCACTGTTCATCAAATGTTATCAAAATTAATTTTTTTTAATTTACATCTGTAATCTTTATAAAACCTAAATAGGTGCAAATTTATGGTATTCTCTATATGTATTTATGTGTTAATAAAAATTAAGTATTATATATATATTCAAATGGTCGTATAAACTTTATATGTATGTACTAAATATAATTTTATATTATCCATAAGTAATATAGTAATAATACCATTTTTATATTAAAACACAATATGGTTTAAATATAATTGATGTAAATTTTTTGAGTTTGCATATTTACAAAACTTAACGATTAGTTATAAATATTTCGTCAAATGAATAAAATATACAAATTTACACAATCCTGTCACATTAATGGGCCCTCTACGCACTTGCGACTTCAACGTTGACCAACCAACCAATCACATAAAGTAGGCTTATATTTACGCCTGCGAACTTCTCTGCACCAAGCTTAAAAGGGCTACACCAAAATGACGGAAGACAATGGAGATAAAATAGAGCTACTGCATTGGGAAACCCCATTTTGCTACCATGAACTGTCAAACATAGTCACCACAATTGACAATTTAATTCAAGATAACAGAACATTACAAATATTAAGGAAAGCTGTAAAAATTTGCTCAAATATTATGTAGTAATAAAACAATATTAAACTATGTAAAATTAGATAATCTAAAAATACTGTTTGTGAAAAACACATGAAAATTTATAAATGCTGTTTTGTGTAACAAACTAAAAGGATAAATAAGTAATGAATAACAGAGTAAATGCAAGGAAGGTAGATGTAAAAGAACTGTTAAATTAATGAAGATTTTTAAGTAAATGAGAGCGAGGCAAGATGTTAGATATGAATCAGGGTTGGAGAATTAGTAATTGGTGTCATCATGCTGGTTAAGCTTGAGTGATTAGAAAGTTCACAGGTTGATTCATCTTTCTCTTGTAAATCTTGTTGTTCTGGACTGTAATTTCTTCCGGGTCTCAATCCATCTGATGACTGGGCATGAAAACTGCAAAGAAGAAGTTAATAGGCAAATCATGATGCAATGTAGAAGATGACCTATTTCATTTCAGTTGTAGTCAGATGGAACTGTCAGATTCATTCGGAGGAATTACGTAGGAATTGGGCTATCACTTAACATAAAAATAATGTCTTTTTTCAGTTTATTTGTTTTATTGAGACAGAGGCTTCCTACTTATACATCAGGTGCTTTGTAGGGGAGTTCATCAAGCTGTATTGCCTGTATTCACTAAGTCATTTTCGGAATTCTTGTTTGAGATGACAGTGCTAGAGGGGAACAATGAAAAGTTGGAAAGAGGAAGAATTTCTTATCTTTGCTTACTTATCTGTTTCCTTTCCTCATTGCTTTTTGAGCCAGCATGGGCTTTAATCCATTTTATTTGGATGAACAATAAGTTAATTAATTAAGCTTGGATAGAGCTGCTTATAAGATTGGTTGATGTCGGGTTGCAAGCAGTTTTAAGGGCTATCTATTTATCTGAACAAATAATTACAGGATGCGGTGTCTTTCGCTGACTTGACAGCTTCATTGATGACAATGTCTTTTAGCAATATTGGCAATGACCTTTGCGTAATTGACATAATGTAGAAACGGAGATTTTATCCAACATTCAAAAGTGTAGGATAATTAGTTTTCTTGCCAATATCAATAACATTTTTAAACGGTCATGTTCGCTTGCAGACCATCCTGGCAAAATGAGACTGCCTAAAATTAGCGATATGACAAATATAGTTTACGAAGTACCATAGATCTCAGAGGTGAACGAAATTTGCGGAGCCATGCAGGCGAAAGATCATGTAACAATTTAACAACGGTCAAAGCAGATGACCCAATCGGCTACAGGATGATGGTATCTATCAACCAGACAATTCAAATTTTCATACAGGTGACTTCATGCATGTGTAGTAGAAGAGAACCAGGATGAGATTACCGTTCATTCCCGGCCAGCAAACTCACCTGACTTATGATCAAACTAGAAATTTTGTGAGCCATTTTGATCAGATTGTTCGTGACATCGATAGTCAACCGCATATTCAATATCATATTCAAATTTATTTAAATAGGTTAAGAATAAAAAATATAAAGAGTCGAGATTTTATCATGAATGATCAGTGCCTATTACAGTCATCCAAGTTTCGTTTCACATCAATAAATTGAAATCTTCACAATTATATTTTGATAAACAATTATACCGCATTGACAGCTAATATCAATAAATTATTTTAAATCTTAATATTTGTTATCAGTCCCCGAAGGACCATACTATAAAGAAGTAAAAAATATTGTCTTAAAAGTAGTTTATTTTATCTTACTAATACATAATCTATTATTATTATTTCAAAATTATAATTGCTTTTAAGATTGAATTTGCAATAATTTTTCAACTTATATGCTCCTTTTAGTAAAATGTAAATGGTAATTTATAAATTGACAAAATAATATTTTTGAATAGAAATTTCAGAAAATTGAATTTCTAGAGAATAAGATTAATATTATTTAGAATAGTTATTTTATTTTAAGTATTGTAAAAATAAAATAATGAATTTTGAATAATATTTAGGTGCTCTTAAATTTTCCAAAAAGAAGAAACTATATCAAATAATTGTATAATTTCATTAAATAATTCATTTATATTATTGAAGTCTTTCACTGAAGCTACATTGTTAATAAAGTTTAAGTTTTTTGAAAAAACAAGAAATCTTTACTATTTAAAATGAAAAAATTAAAAAAGTTGAGAATAAAAATTTTAATTGAATATTATGGAACTTTGTATCAAATAACTATCATCTTTGTTTAATTAGTAATAATCAATCATGGGAAAATTTCAAATGTCGTATAATATTTATGAAATATATTAGTAGGTGAAGCAATCACAAATTAATTTAAAGTAACAATCAACTTTCAATTTACTTTAATTAACCAAATAATGCAAGTGTAAAATAAATTTTTATAAATTCTTATGATTGATTTTTCGATAAATTAAAATTTCTTTTCTCAAAATTATCTGAAGATGTATTGCATTCATCTGTGTGAATTAATTATTAGGGAATTTTAATACCTTCTAGTATATGAAAATATTTCATTTATTAGCAAAATTACTACTAAGGAAACAGTAGCGATAATAATTCGATAAGATGTTTTTGGTACGCTTTAAAAACCAGCATACAAAATTATGATAATATTAAATTGGTATATATGGACAGTAATAGTATGACTAAAACATTTTAGCTAAAAAATTTAACGAAATAGATGATTAATACTGTAAGAAAACATACGTGTCTACTCACATTTTATGAGAAAGAAAATCAAAATTTTACATTCGATTTTGCATTTTAACGGAATTTATCGATTTATGCATAGTTCTCCTTGATGTAATACTATTACTTATATTTTACCCCGTCTACATTATATGTTATTCAGATAATGATTTTATTAATAATTATTTAGATAACATACAATGTGGAATAGCAGCAATTAAAATCCAAGTTTCCAGTAAATATACTTTAACATAATGAAATTTAGATAATATTTTGACACAAGTTATATATGTATGTATATATATATATATATATATATATATATATATATATATATATCACGAATTCTTTTTGGTTGAAAATTTTCTACCCTTTGAAGAATAGTTTTTAGTTATTGCAAGGAAATGCTAATAAAGAATAAAAGTGGACTGCGAGCATTTAAAATTTTGTGAAAATTTCGTAAACTGAAACTGAAAATAACAATTCCAAAAATTCGATATTTTTCTTTAGGGTTATAACAAAATATATTTTAAGTTGAACTACATTGCGAATTTTAAGAGGCTTCTTTTCCTTGAAAATAAAGTAATAATTTTTATGTGAGCTGCGACACACACACACTTCTCGCATTTCGCTGTCACATTTAACTCCACTTTATGGGTCTCATAAGACTCAAGTCTCGCTTGAATGTAAAATTCAAATAGCAATACATGTGCATTATGCATGGAGTTTTATAGCAGAATCAATTTAATTTTAGTGCATGGCAAATGGTCAACCAGCTTCAAGGTTTTATTGTTCTGGATTCAGAATTGCATATAATAAGAATAAGTAAGATAGGTTAAGCACACTTTATATTTAACTGTATTTCTAATTAATGGTTCAGTACCGGAAATTTGCGTTTTCTTTTATAACTTAGTAAAATTTAAAATAAAAGATGCTGAGTTTAATGATTGGCAGTTTATAATTAATAAAATTTCCCAAGAAAAAGAATTTAAATAGAATTTAGTCTTTACTTAAAGTGTTGTTGAAGTTTACTGCACAAAAGTCTGAAGGTAATTATTTTTATCACATTTGCATAATTACTTTCTAATTTTAATAAATATTTAAAGATAATTAAATTTTACGAAATTAGGTATGCATTTTTGAAAAGTACCTGTAAACTTTTAAAACATTTCATGTTAATATTATAAAAAAATAAATGATTCATATAGTGCACTAAAAGGAATTCTCTAAGTTATTCCATTAAAAACATTTTGCTTTGTAAAGAGATAAAATTTTAGTAACTTAATTACATTAAATAGAATTATTAAACTTTGCATAGATCTTAAATTATCAACCAGTCATTTGCTGAAAAATATATAATCTATTTTGTATTCACATTATTTTATGATTAAATAAATGCATGTTATGGAAAATTTCATACTCTCTAGAATTTTAAATATTTGATAAAAACTGGTTTCCGATACAAACATGAATACAAGCGTATAAATGTATTTCCAGTATGATTTAAACTTTATTCTTTCAGTATAAATGAATACATCTTGATACAATTGCAAAGGAAAATTTTAATGTAGATTGTAATGTAGACAATTGTAAAGGAAAATTATAAAACGCAATATTAATTAGAATTAATTTTTAATTTTTTTATTATTCCTGAACTACCAATATTTAATTATATATTTTTTAAATTTATATGCATGACTTAAAAGTAATCATGCACTTTTGTTCCTATGTTTATTTATAACATACATGATTATTAATAAATTTTCTCAATATCACTCACAAGGAAATATAGTTAGGTTTATGAAATATTAATTTTAAAAAATTACATATAGGAAAAAGTAAAGTAACAATGCCTTACTAGACTAAATGAAATTTTTATTTGGTTTGTAATCTACTGAGATATATAGTTGAGAATTTAATGGATAAATATATATTAATCTACATTAATATTTTTGATTACTATATCTTGTTTTTTTTGATAAAGCGAATTATAGTATTTAATGTTAAAGAATCAGGATGATGATGCTGTTTTTATAAGATCTGATAAAGTGAATAATATGATTTAATTCGAAAAAATCATGGTGATGATACTGAGGGTGGAGTTTTTCTTATTTCATTTAAGTAATATATGTAACAAAGCATACTTATATACACAACTACAAAATCAAGATATAATTGAAAAATATTTAGGAATTTCAAATTACAGCATCAAATTTAAAAATTATCAATAAGGAAATAAAAACAAGTAATAATAGAATAAAAGAAAAGCAAAACAAGGGATGAATATACAAATTTCAGCTTCTAGCGAAATATAATTTGATTTTTTGCCTTGTGGAAATAATAAGATTACTCACATTTCAAATCAACTCTAATGATATCGAAATTATATGGAGTACATTATTACTTTAATTACATTTTTGACTCTCTACAGGGTGCTATGTTTAATTGAATTATAAAATTAAGGACATCTCATAAAGGTTTATACTTAAAGTGCAAAAATACAAATCACAGTGCGCAAATACAAATCAAAATGCATAAGCATCGTTAATTTTGTACCATTTGCCCGAATAGTGCAGAAATTTGTTATGAATTACTATTGATTAAATATTTTAGCAACAAATGAAAAATCATCCTTTTATTATTTTTGTGCGTTTTATTGCTTTGAGATGGTGATAAAATGGCGAAAATTTTAAAACCATTTTATAGACTCGTTTACTCATAGCTATGGTACCCAGCGGAAAATCACAATGCGTCCTTAAAAACGGCTTAACTCTTTTTATGACGATTTTACTAAACATGTTTTTTTATTATTTTTTTAAATAGGCTTACTTTAATTTATTTACATGCATTAAATTACTATCATGTTATTTTCTCTTAAATTTAATATTAAATTTTAAGAGTCTTGTTCTGATTAATGTTAGTTTTTTAAGCAAATTAAAAGTATTTTGAAAATAGTAATGTGTAGCCAAACAGGAATAACTAACGTTAATTTTTTTTATTACATAATATTAAACATGGACTTTATTTTATACTTGATTATTATCAGAAAATATTTTGAATAGCTTACAAATTATTTTAAATGAAAAGTTAGTACATATTTTTATAGCATTTTTATATATATAGAGATTAAGAAAATAATGTATATAAATATATATTATATATGTATATATATATATTAATAGATATACAGATATATATATATATATATATATATATATATTAATAGCCATCCATCTGCAAAAAGAAAAGAGGTTTTGCATTTTGCATTGTATTTTGATTTTTGTATTGAAAATATTAGCATAAAATGCTGCAAGTTCACGAGTATTGAAAAAGGATTAGATTTCATTCAGGCCTAGATAAAACTCTAATCGATTTTGCCAAAAAAATAATTTTTTTGTACCCATTTCTGTATATCACATGCCACCATTCTAAACCAATTGACCGAACGGAGAAGGAAATTTATTGTAAAGAAGCCCGTATTTGAAGAAACAACAGATTGCTTGCATGTCGTCTATAAAGATAAAGCATAACAATGTAACTTATTTTAGATATTCCTTTAAGGTTAAAATAAAGAACATAATAAAAATGCAAGTTTTTTATTACTTTATATTTTGGAGATGTTTTTATAATTAATGCATTTTTAAAGTAAAATAAAAGTAATTGTTCTGAGTACATCTATAAATTTTTGTTGAGACAAAAAATAAAAATTGAAATTGGGACGAAATTTGGTTGATTTAATTTAAAAAAAAAAAAAAAAAAAAAAACATTAATATTTAATGATAAAGTGACTGAAAATCTGATTATAATATTTTAAATATATACATATACATATATATATATATATATATATATATATATTTAATTAAAAAAAAATCTTTTTTTGTATGATTCGGCAAACATTCAAACAAAGATAAAGATAATATTGCACTCTACATAAAGACATTAAAATAAATAATTGATAAAACTCTTTACTGTGATAAACGGTACGAAATAGAAAAGTAAAAAGTATCCATAGTGGCCCAGTTAGTTAGCAAATTCCTTTCAAATAGTTAGAATCCTGATATATTTGAAATCTGGCGTAGTATCTAAAATTGGTAGACTATGATAAACAATTGAAAGTTTTAACGTTCTTCAGGTAAAATCCTACATCTTGTGATGTAGATCAAGTATTGGAGATATTCTTCTTGGTTTCTGCTTCGAAATCACGAAGACTTCCACCCGACCGCATGTGTCTAACTGGTAAAGCAGAGCTAAGGCTAAGTACAGATTATTATTCTGAAGCAATAAGTTACAAATTATGCATCTTAAATAGAACTTTTGTTTAATAAGATTACGAAATATTTAGATTTTAATAATATTAAATAAAATATCATTAAAAGTATAACGTTAGTATTAAATAACATAAAGTTTAATGAAATGAATTTCTTGTTACATAACAATTTAATAATCAGTTAATCTTATAATTATAAATACTCTTAATTCCTTGAGAATAATACACAAAAGAATGAACAAAGCTTAAGAAAAAAAATTAATAGAATATAACTAAACAATTTACTTTAATAGAATATAACTAACATGTTCTTATTTAGTTATACTCTATTAAAATAAATTGCGAATTAACCTCAACTCAGTATGCAACACAAATACTGCAATAATTGAATATTTTATTGATGTATTCTCACCATAATTATTATTTTAACCATAATTCCTCACCACAATTATTCATCATAATTATAAGTGTATTTTGGGTTGATCCTTTTCAGATACCTCTCACAAAAAGGATAAATTAATTAAAATTTGATATGGTGCCATCCATGATTTTTTTTATACTTTATGGCAATACATCTGAGTTAAGCATTATTTTGAGAATTTCATAAAGATAAATTTGTTTTTAGAGTAGTAGATTGATAACCAGTTTCAAATGAAGTTTTATTTAATTAACTATTTATTCTGTTCTTAATTTTTATTTTTTAATTTTTATTTTTTTATATTACAGTTAATATTTAACAAAAATAAAAACTACTTATTTTTCTATTTTCTCTATGTATTTTGTAGAATAATACCTTAGTTATGTTATCTTAGTTATGAATGGGATACAATTTCTTATTCAGAAATTAAATTGCATTATTAACTGTAAAATCTCACATAAAATGGTTGCAAAATAATTAATTGATAAAAACTTATTCATCAAGAATAACTTAGCAATGATGCATCTTACATCATTATTTTTCATTCACAAATTAGAAAATTTAATTTGTAATAAAAAATACAAAACTATTAGCAAACATTGAATGCATGAAAGAGAAAATAAAAGTTTAATATGTATTTTATATGCCCAGTTATCTTTTACAAATTATTTTTCAATCTATGTACTTAAGTATTTCTTTAAATTATTCAATTTTTTTACTAACGATTATTTAAAAAATTAAATTGCAGGCATTGATTGTTTTAGCGAATTTCATCAATCTGCAATCGAGAAATGTTTCGTTTCCAATAAAAATATATAAAACTGAAAATGTTATTCTTCAGGAAAATAATTTTATGTTTAAATTTTATAATTTAAATACTGCTTTTCATTTGCCAATAGATTTTCTCAAATATTTTAAAATATAAACAAAATAAAAATTTAAATCCTGTAATGTATTTCGAATTTCTGTTTTTCTTCTACGTAAATAAATAATTATACCTCGTTTTCTGTTATTTAATGGATTTCAGAAACAATTAATGCTTAAATGTTAAATACATATTTACTATTCAGAATTATATTTAGAAATCATATTAAGAGCCATGGCAAATATGTAATACTAAACGTGGTCTGCACAGTTAAAGTAAGCGTTACATTTGCAATAAAAATTTACTTTTCCGAGATTATTAACTCATTACATTGAGTAATGTTCTTAGATTAAACATCTAGCTTTAAGACAAATACAATGCGAAATCGGTAGGTCAAATATTGATGCATATAAAAAAAGTAAGTAAATTTAAATAATATGACTTGAAATTTATACAGAATTAAAATAAAATCAAAGTTTTAAATTACGATATATTTTAATTATGAATAAATGTATACAAAATATAAAAGCTTCAAAAGTTTAATAAAGAAAGAAACAAGTAAATTTTAAAATCAAAACTTTATTCCTTACAATTTATTTAATTTTCTGGGATGAAAAATTGGTTTTAATATTTCTCAAAAATTTATCGCTTGAAATGAAGTAAATGCTTATATTTGTAGTTAATTAAAAACATACATCATTAACAGTAATTCTTAACCAATTCGCCTTTTTTTCTTTTCTTATTACCAATTTTTTATATTTTCTAAAGTTTTATATAAAAAAAAATTTCTTTAAAATTAAATATTTCTGACTCCGCTATTACTTTTTGGAACTAGCATAAAAAAAAACGAAGAACCAACCATCATTTTTTATGAGAATATTCAATAGTTCATATCTGAGATACATTAGAAAATATACTCATGAATTTGTGGATTGTACATAACAAAATAATTAATATTTAAGATGCAAGAAATTTTTAAAGTAAAGAATATACAGAAAGAGAAATTTTTACACCTTATTTGGTGTGAAAGCACAATTATCAGTCAAAGTGGTTTGAATTCTCCAATTAATTGTCAGATACAGTATCTACATTGAAGTAAATGAGAGTGTTGTACAATTCTTAGTGCTGTAATTACGCTAACTAACGCAGAGACGCAGAAAGAGAATATCGAGATCTCTTTCTTCCAAAACAATTGCCAGAGGCTAAATGATGCTAATTTCATAAATTTACAGGGCATGGTAAGTATGAAGTCCTTATGCTCCCGAAACCATGATCCAACTGTTCGATTCTAGAATTGGAAAATATCATCTCTATACTGCTTTGTCTAGATGTATACAATATTTAATCCATGGATTCCTTTTAGTCAGCTTAAATGATGGCATACAATTACAAAAAAGTAAATGGCATAGTCAGCGCTGATGATTTGTAGGTATAAAATGGTACAATGATCAGTTACAAATTATAAGTCCCGTGCCTGAATCATTATTGGATAAAATGCAAGTTTCATTCTAGATAGCTAACAGTATTGCATCTCAGTAATAGAGAAGGTTCATGATATATAAAGTATATATATATATATATATATATATATATATATATATATATATATATATATATATAATGTATATATATATATATATATATATATATATATAAGATTTTTTTTATAACCACGGACATTTGCTTCAGAATTCTTAAATTTGCTGTTTATATAATTCTACTGTAAGATTTTGCATATTTTATTTTTTCTAGCTGTTTTTCTTTCTTTATAATACTTTCTAAAAATTTAATGAAATGTTAATATGTATTTTTAAATGTCGTTGGAATTTACTATTTAAAAATAATATTTTTTTAATTGCTAATGCGATTGAAATTATTTAGAAAGAGCCAGAGCCAATTTATACATATTAGAGTTGCTGATCAAATTTATAAACTTATATCATACTCTATTTCACATAAAGTATCATCGAACACCGCCATTTTTACGATATATTCCATTTTTAGTCTATATTGAATTTATGCATTAAATTCTTGAGAAGACATTTTAATCAGTTAAATTTACTTTTTCCTTTCTATTCATATAAAAAAAAGTTTTAATGTTTTTACTTTTCTCAAATATATTATGAAACTCTGCGTTTCCTAATTGTGACAATATTCCTTATTTAAATGATTGTGCCTTTCTATTTTGTAATTTGCCACTATAATTATTATTTATAATGTTTGTTATACAAGAATATTAGAAATCTATCTCTTTGCAGCTTATTATGTGAAACGATTTCTTAATTACCTTTCACAAATAAATTTTTAAGAGTTAATTTTATTTAGATACTCTATCAAATGAGAAAGAATCTTAAAATCATTTATTCTTTTTCTAATACACACACACATTTCTGATATGAAAGATTTGCATCTAAAAAAGTGGTCAATCTCATTTATGACTATGCGATGATGTGTAGGCTTTTTCTTTAAATCTCTAATTATAAAATCCGTGTGTAGATTGTATTTATAATGATCTATTCAAAAACTGTTATTTGAAGAAATTTAATAAATTCTTTAATTAAATAAACTTTTGCTTATAAACAATTTTCCTTTATTGCTGATTAAAAATTTTAATTGAAATTTTTTTCAGGTTATTTCGTATATTCTAATTTATATCTCGCAAATTTTCAATCACTTGAGTTATACGTCATTTATATTCGAGTACTTCATACCATTATATAAAAAGATTTCAAGTCTAAAAATTACAATCATCCAATATCTTATAAAAATAATTAAAAATCATATACTTTTATAAGCAATTTTAATGATGGTCATAAAATATTCAGTTTTCATTAATATGTATATGTTTCAAGATAAAATAGCCTTATAATAATTTGCTGTTAAGTTTTCATTTTCTAACAGTTTTTGTTAAGTAACACAATCTTGATGATTCTTCTTTGCGTCTGATTTTGTTTGCAAAAGTAATTAATATAATTGTCTCCTTAAATAATCATGAATATTATATTCTCATCGTTTTGAATGATTTTTTTCTTCTACTGTAAGATTGGCATTCATATCAGTATAATGTTGCTACAAATATTATATAATAACATAATGAAATTAATTTTAAAAATTAAATATCTACACAGCAAAATAATTTCCAATAGTAAGAGAAATATATGTTAAACGAAAGTAAGGAAATTATTGATCATAAAAAAGATAACTTCTGATTCAGTATAAGAAAATTTTACAATTTATTTATGCACATTAATAACAAATTAAGATTGCCGAATTTAAAAAAAATTGATCAGAAACATTAAAACAATAGGCAATAAGGTATATAATATTTGAATGAATTTTTACAAAGAGTAAATAAATAAATGCATCCTAATAATAAATTACAATAAATTTAACAATTAAGGGGAATCATATTTTCTCTAACATATTAAAATGATTGTGCAGAGAGAATAAAGTTTACGCTTTATATATATATATATATATATATATATATATATATATATATATATATATATATATATATATATATATATATATATATATATATATATATATATATATATATATATATATATATATATATATATATATATATATATATATATATATATATATATATATATATATATATATATATATATATATATATATATATATATATATATATATATATATAATACATACTAAAATATAATATATACTAAAAATTTCAGGTATTAAGAAAAACATGAAAACTTCGCTAATGCTTAACAAATTCTACTTCAGACCATATCTTAAACATATTTTAATTATTCAAAAACCTCTTAATAAAAGTCACTAATAGAAATATAAATGCGCAATGTAATGCATGTACCACATGTTAAATATTTAAAAAATAAATATACATATCTTTATTACATTTTATGTAAATAACTTTACTTAAATGTTTTTTAAAAGTTACTCTGCAACCGATGTAACGAAAATATGAAAACAAATGTTTTTAAATTATTAATTTCCCGTATATGTTAAGAATTTGATAATGTTCGAATTTAAAACTTGATATTTTGTAGCAATTATTTCTCTCATAATAAAAAAACATTTACTATCGTTAATCCTATTTCATATTCTTAAATAAATTATTTTCTTAAATGTTTATCATAAAGAATTTTACAATCATTTTAGCACAATCATTATAAAAAAATATTTAATTTTTCATTTTGATAATGCTTGCAGTTTTAAAACTTAGTTTCATGTAGCAATTATTTAATTCACTATATAAAGTAAACATTTTTATATAATTCAATTTATTATAAACATGTAATATAATTCTTTTTAAATATTGTATCACGTATATATTTATGATATTGCTAATACATTCTGATTAAATATGTACAAAGATATAAATTTAAGTAGTAACTTAAATATCAATCAGTATCTCTTTGAAATAGTTAAATATATTCATCTGTTAATAAAAATAACAGCTTTAAGTATTTTTATATTTACACATACATAAATGTTTACTGAATAAAGAATATTTTCATGTATTGTACGAAATTATAAGTGATATTTTATATTTAATATTAAAAAAGGTTGTGGCCTGAAAAAATTAAACATTTGTCATCTCATTGCTAAGAGGTTTCATTTATCTCGCAAATGTGAGTGACTTTCTGAGTAAGAAGCCAGTTACCTTAACAAGATGTCTTGTATACGTCGCAGGAGAGGATTAAACATCCCGTTGCCGAGGATACCAGAGTAACTGCAACCACCGATTTGGCGTATCTCGACATGTCTTCCAATTAGGTCTTCGTCAATAGCGAAAGAATTATCCAAGATTTTCAAATCAAGTTTTTATCTAGCTAAATTTGTGATAGAAGCTTCACAAGGATTGTTTATTTAATATATCGATATGATGAACTTAAATTTCTGAAAATGCATTGCCATACTTGTAATGTTAGATTTAGTTTTATTTAGTTTTAATTAAAAAATATAAAATAATGTCATAACTGTTTTCTTCAATATATTTTGCAATTATATATAGAGATATTTCTAAATCTTTATAAGGATGTTATAAATGAATTAAAAAAGGCTTGCTGAAGATTTTAAAATTTTTTCTCTGAAAAACAATTTGTCATTAATCTTTTGAAATTTTAATCAAATATTTATTTGTGTTCCATAAAAATTATTTACTTTTAAATTATATATTTTACTTTCAAATTATAACTATTTATTTTTAAATTTTAAATTTTACGCATGTATAAAACTATCATAGGGTAAGAACTTTCTAAAATATCAGATTTCAATTTTGTGCATTTAGGATTTCAATTTTGTGCATTTTGTGAATTCAAATTATGAAATACATTTTTTGAACCACGACACAAATATCCAGTATCATACATGTTAGTAAGTAAATGCATTTGCAAAATTGCTTGTAAATAATAAACTAAATACAATTTTTGTTATTGTTAATTAATACTCTGTAAAATTATATTCAGTTTTTATTAATAAAGTGCAGTGTTTCGGCCGAAAAATTAAGTAATATGATTATTAATTAAAATTTTCCTGTAGGCAGTTGTTTATATTAATTACTTATTGAATTCTATGTAAGAAACATTCTATAAAAATTTCCCCCAAATATTTTCGGTAATCGCCAAATTTTAATATTATTTATCTGAATACCATATTTTTTACATTCAATGATGTTTTTAATCAAATAAAATTATGTAGAATTTTATTTGATGTATGAAGTAATCCAAAGACATAAAATATTATCAAAATTCTCTACTAAAATTAATTTTAAACATTATTTTATTTATTGTCCAAAGTATTTCATAATTTGTATAAAAAATTTCATAATCTGCTCCATTAAAATATTTACAGATTCATAGTTATATAGCTTTCATATTTCAACAGCATTCATATATTTTTTTTATTTCAAACGTAAAACTACTTCAAAAGTTGGCCACAAAAAATTTAATTACTGGTTGATATAACAGCCAATGCTACGTATTTGAAATCACAGTTGGGATTTTTGATAGTTTACAGTATCTTTAGATTACGCGAATAAGTCAGCAACATATCCAAAATTGACATTTACCTCAAGTGGTGAAAGTTTGATCATGAGGGCATCACAGTTGCTGTATGTTATAGGTAAGAAAAAATATTAATATTATTTCATTAGGTTCATAAATTAAATAATGCATCATTAAATAATGCATCATTCATAATATCATATTAAAATTGTATAATGTATTTATATAATAAGATGTTGTCCATTGTCAAGTTTAATAATTAAATTATGGCATTCCCCATAATGTACATAGGGATTCAATATTTTCCTTTCCACAGTAAGCATATTTGCTTTTTGTTAGCTCTGCTTGATATATTTTCGTATATCTTCTTAATGTGATAATTAATATTGCTATTCCTTTATATAAACATTGTATATCACATCACAGAAACTTGAAATATCACCAATTTTCAAGACAATTTCTTAATTTTTCTTTAAGTATATACTACACACACACACACATTGTTTCGGTTTACAAAATAATTGTTAAATTCGATTTAACTCTAAAAATCATTCATTTCATAAGTTATAAGGCAGTTATATAAATAAAATCGTTTTGATTTTTTGAAATATTACTATATCTGCAAATTCATGTATACAATGTAATTTATTTTCTATAATCGCTTTGTCTATATGATTTACCATATATATGACTAAAATAATTAGTTCCATAATATAACACAACACACATATTCGTTTTTTTACCTTATAAATCGGGTTTGAAAATTTGCATAAATTGGAAATACTATCAATATTTTTTAATTCTTATTTTGCTTTTTTTAATCTATTTAAAGAATAATGTATATGTTTGAATGTTAATACTATTTTACTTTGAATATATTCAAATAATTAAAAAATCCTACTATTTCTGGAAGGAGCTTTAAGTTCAAATATGTTTATACAAGATTTGTATTTAGATACTTCAATCATCTAGAGTAAATAAATTAACATAATGTGAAGAGATGTGATTGTCTATTCATATAAAGAATCATTAGTAATAAAAAATTATTCACATTTTTCAACTTTAGTTTTAACAAAAAATAATGGTACCCAAATCAACATGTTCCTTAAAATAATGAGGGCGTTCATTCAAATTTTTAGAAACGTATCAATAAATATCGCTTACCAAAGTTTCAGAGCAAATCAATTGTAGGAATGCTGATTATACAGAATTTGTGATTCTTTATTCTCAAGTTTTGAAAACTTAGTTTGGGGCATTTCTTACTTGTGATTGATATTTTTTCAAAAAAACTCATCCTCTTTACATAATAATAGTTTTGTACATTTAAAGAAAAAAAAACGATTAGGTGTTTAAATATAATATTGAAATATAAGCTATGAATTATATTACATTTTATAAAATTTTTCTATTTTGAAATTGGTTTTGAGAGAATTAAAATTAATTTGCTTTTTACATTAATTTGAAAAAAATGCATATAATTTGAGTCTTTTTATTTTTCTCTTAAAATTTATTTAATAATACTAGGAATGTTTATAAAGTATAAATAGTTAGTAAACACGTTACTCTTAGCACATCTAGAAATAAATTACTAAGAATAATTAAGGAAATAATTAGTAATTATTATGGTTATATAACTTTTTGTTAATTTGAAATTAAAAACAATGGAAAATGCTGATTAAATTTACACCAAAACTTGTAATTTAAATGAAATAATATAATCAATTCATATAATAGTAACTACAGATGTTAGTTTTCTTATTCAATAGAGATATAAATTATACAGAACAAAAAACGAATTGGAAGCATTTTTTAAATGGAAAAACTATAAAAACTACTATAAAATTTAATGAAAAACATTGTTTGATTAATTTTAAATAGTTTTAGTCCATTGATATGATACCATACACTTATTTGCAAAGATAAGATAGTAATTTCAAATTTTGAATTTTAATTAAATTATACAAACTTTAATAATGTTTAAATTCTCTTTAAAGTTCTTACAATAAATATTTTCATTTCCTTTATGTAGTTGCTTACCAACCTATTAATTAAAAAAAAAAAATTCTTAATTTATAAAAGTGGTGTGTTAAGTGCAACTGTTGTTGTTTTCGCTGGAAAATTGGGGTGCGCTGCTCCACTTTTCCAAGTGAACTATATTTGGTGCTGAGTCCGACTTCTTAAGTACACACACATGCTTTAGGGACCCTGTTATAGGGTGAGCAACCATTCACACAAAGAAAGGACAAAGACAGGATAGATAGAGAGAAAAATTACATCTATGCCTGATCCGGGATTTGTGCCCAGGACATCCCTATCAGTATTCAGGCATGCTGACCACTAGACAAGTTGTACGGCTTGTAAATTGGAGTAAAGTAGTGATATGCTACTGTATAAAACTACTGCCTGCATTTTGTGTCGGCAAATTGCGGAATTTACATTCCTATGTGAGAAACGAAACAAGATAAGAAAAATATAGTTTACAATATTCTAGAATGTCACTGATTTAGCAAAAACATATACTTTTTAGGAATTAATGCAGGTAGAAATGTAGTCAAATAAATAAATGCATATAAATAAATGTAATATTAACACAAATGGGATTTCAAAACTTGTAAACGTGTAGATGCTTTATGCATCTCACGTTTACAAGTTTTGCTTGAAGCATGCATATTTATATAATATGATGTATAAATTTCATTAAATATATATTCAGAATATATATGTAAAAATACGTATCTTCATCTACTATCAGTAAATGAAATTTAAAAAAAAAACAAATCTAATAATGCAATATGAATTTTATTTCAATCTAGTTGTAAAACTATATAAAGTATTCTTTGACTGTAATGAATATATTAAAATGATCGTTAGATATACATGTTCTTATATTTTTGATTTTAATATTTCCCAAACGAGTGAAATATTGAACTGTCAAAATATAAATTTCGTTAAAAATTTGAAAAGAATTTTCGGGATAAGCATTTTACCTATCAGAATCAAAATAAAAGTATGTATATAAGTATGGGTTAAATTAATTTTAAGTACACTTTAGATATCAGGAGGTTCACTTAAGGAGGGGACTTTCATAATGTTTTACATGCTTAAAGTTTGCCAGAAAATGTAAATCTATCGGATTTTGTGAAAGTAAAAAATAACAATATATTTTTGCTGAAAATAATGAGGTAAAATAATAAATGATTAGTGAAGCGAAATTACAACTGAACAATAAAGTCTAGCACAAATCAAATTGAAACAATCTTTGCATAAAAGAACTTTTATTTTCTAAAAACTTCAGATTACAGATAATTGCATATGCTCAATGTGTAAAGTATAATTTAATTAGAATTAAATTAAAATTTTGACAAAATGGATAGGGTGTATTTTTCATTTCATCTACACGTAAGTAGCTTTGGTTAATAAATAAGCATAACTTAGTGCTTACTGAACTGGAATGTATGATAAAAGCAATATTATTTAAAAATGCAGAATCTTCCTTCATTCAAATAAAAAAAAGTGCAGAGTGAGATGGACCCAAAGATGTTATTAGCTGATAAAAACTGTGAAAGCTGTAGCCTCAACTTTTATAATCACTCTAAAAGTACTCTCTGAAAAATGTACAAATTGTTTTCGTTTTTTTTTTTTTAATTGATATTTCTCAAAATTGGATTGCAAAATTTTTTCTAATCTTCTACTGTATAGTAAGGCAAATAAAATACTGATTCTGTTAATATAATTTCAACTTTCTTCTTATTCCCTAATTTAAAAAAATCAAGAAATGACAGTTTGATTTTAATTGTATCATTTAATTTTACATTTTTATTATATTTATAGTCCCTTAAATGATATACGTACGTCTCTCTTAAATGATACACTAATTCTAAAAGATGTTTGTCCCATGCATAAATAAAATATGTTCTAAAAATTTTACTATAAAAGTGCTCTGAAAAGAGTTGGCATGATAAAAATAACTGATTTATGATAGAAAATTAAACAATACTGCAGAATAAATCGATGAAATTAATAGCATATTTTGTAATATAATAATGTTTTACATAACACACAACGTATATATTTTTCATACATTTTATCAAATATCAAATAAAGCTTACAGTTTACTTATGCTAGGAAATTTTATATTAAAATTAATTGTTTTATTTACATTTTGAGACATCTTTATGAGAAAAATAAACATATTATACAAAATTCCATTTTAAATATTTTGTTAACTATAACATTATAAATATTTAAATATTTTTATTATTATTATTATTATATCTATATATGTATATGTATGTATGTATGTATACATATATATAAATTTAGAATTAAGTTATTAGATCGTGATTGAAATAAAAATATATGTAGATTACATATAAATAAATTTTAAACTAATGGCTAGGTTACCTTTGAAGTAAATAAATTTTTCTCTTTACTATATGCAATTTCCAGGGAAAAATTCATACATATTTTAAGGTTTCGGTCTATGTGGATCTAGAAAAGGTTATATATAAATCTGTTTCTTCTATTTCTCCACAAGTAACAAAAATATATTTTGTAGCAAATATAACTAATTATTAGATTTAATTTGATATTGGTCTGTATAATAATATAATTAAAGTCGTTTTTTCAACGAATATTAAATATTCTGAGTACGTTTTTTTTTTCTTTTTAATTTTTTATCACAATATGTTTAGATAAAAAATAATTTGCTATTTGCTAAGCATTATTTACTGTGATATAATTTAAAATATAATATTCATTGTTTGCAGGAAAACATCATATATATATATATATATATATATATATATATATATATATATATATATATATATATATATATATATATATATATATATATATATATATATATATATAGATAGATAGATAGTTATTATTTATTTATTTAGGTTTTAATAAGATTAAGTTAAGGGAAATATTCAGCAGTGAAACTTTAAATATTTTCATAATAAGAATTCAAGAATTCAGATTTCTTCAAATTTATTCAAGCAATTAACCAACTCAAGCAATAGACATTTTAGAAATTCGTTTTCTCTGCAACCAATTTGAAAATCTGAACATAAAGCTCTGAAATATGGAATACCATTATTTTACCAATGAATTCAAATAAACATTATTACTCTAGGCAGACAATTAAAGTTGTATTGTTTTGGATGACAGTAATTTACTTAATTGTTAAGTGAAAACCTATATTTTGCCATCAATAGTACTAAACTTATAATGATCCATGCTAAGATAAAGACCCAACTGAATGGCTCTTTTTACTAAATTCCACGACAATAATTTTAGATAACAGTTTCTGTCACTAGACTAAAATGTTACCACAGTACCGCATTGGAAATTCCAGCTCCATTTTTCTTAGGCATAATCGATTCGGACATGAGCTGTCACTTCAGTCAAAAAGCCAAGGAAAAATCGATTCTTGGATCCAGTATCGGGTCTTATATCGATATTGGGTCTAAGCGCGATTCCTTGAATTGTTAAAGTATAGCACTCTGCTGATACTTGACAGCTCCATTACTGCATATGAATGGAAAGTGATTTGGAACTTCTTAAAGGCACCAAGTATCTATGATATTAAAACGAGAGATTCACACACATTGCCATATTTCTCATAGATACTATTCAATATCGTCATTTTAAGGAATTAGGATTAATCTAAAATGATGTATTAGTTATATTAGATTAGAAATAATAGCATGGTTTAAATATCAAAAAGGAAGACAAATCTTTATAATTTTAAAAATGTATCCGTGAAGTATGTGTTTTCGTTTTTAAGAATACAAACAAAGATAATCTGTATCATTATTCTGTTATGATGTGCTTAAATTTATCTCGTTATGGCTCAGAACTCAAACAATGAGAGAGCGGTAAATTATATTGTTTTGTGTTTTACACACAGAAAATGTTGCTTAAAAATTCTTGTACATTACTTTCATAAGCATATATGTTTTAAAATAGTTATTATAGAAAAATAAAAAAAAAACAAATTCTTACATTTACAAGCATTAAAAACTCAAATTTATTATATTTTCATAGATGCCGTTTAATTCCGTATGCCATATTCTAATAGCATACCAGAAGTTTGTTGTTTCTTTGTGAAATTTTCCTCTTTATTTATCAACAATGATTTCTATTACGTCATAGAGATGGTTACCTATAAATACATGTAGAAAATTCTATTTTTGCAACCTTAATATCTACATCTTCCCGAGATGTCACAATACATCATCTTGGCTGCATTTCTTCAGAATGCCAAATTCTGAATACTTTGGCCACGAATGATTATACGTCATCTGTATCCTTAAATTCTTCTAAAGATAAATTAGAGCAATAATATTGATTTTACTATTAAAATACTAAATTTTTATACCTAAATTCAAAGAAGAATATTTATATATTTAACATAATTTAATTTTTTATTAACTAATTTGTTTTAAGTCATGTATGTATTTTAATAATGTGAAGAGAAAGACTAGGTAAAAGATTTTAAATACAAATACTGATTTTTGTGATAAAATATAACCTATAAATTTATTTTGTAGTTATTAAAATTATACGTTATCAAAATCTTTTTTTCTTTTACACTTGAATATATTAGATGTTTAAATATATATTTTAAAGCTATCTAATAATAATAAGATCTACTTTTGTAAACATAAACTGCCAAATTAAATTGGAAATAAGTTTCCGAATAGCAAAATATTCCATATTTGAAAGATCATTTCCGAAATAAAATTCTTAAAATCAAAATATTATCCCTAATAATTTTGTTATATGGCATATTTTTTTTCAAATATAAAATTTGTTTTCATTAAAACTAAAAGTGCACCGCCTATATGTGAAACAACTTGTAAAAAGCATGCATTTTATATCTGCATTTCAAATTGAACTTTCATTTTATTATTTGATGTGTATTAGATTATTCGTGTATTTTAATCATTATGCATAGAATACGAATGCATTTCTAATCTTTATGTAAAGTGCACAGATTTGCTCCATGTCCGTAAAAAATATTTCTAAATACAAAATTTCCAAAACATTCCATCTATCCTAACTTCAATATTTAGTCTTAAAAGGCGAAGTTCGGACATACCTTATAAGGGAAATATACATTTATAATTTGAAGCTTCCCATTACATACACAATTTAATATCAGTTTATTCTCCTGCTCTCATCCTTACAAAGACTTTATCTATCATGACAAAAACTTTACATGACAATCTTGAAGATAAAAATATATAGAGAGAAGAGAGAGAGAGAGAGAAAATACGTTACCTTTAAATAAGGTAGCAAAAGCTTTGGGTTTGAGAGCAGAGTGAAAGTGATGCTTTCTTTCAAAGCTGTTATAGATCCCTCCATCTAGAAAGAAAATATAAATTTATATGTCTATTTTTGCTACTTCGTGACAAAAGTTGATATCATACAAATGTATTTTTACTGAATATTTTGTGCAGAGTATATTCACTGTACTTAAGCTACTGGCTTCATTGTAATGAAGCAATATATTTCATATTTGTATCGATGTTGTATCATTGCATAAATATTTAATTGTAATTAGAGAAACATTATAAATGAATTAATATAAATGATGAATTATTATAAAGGGTTTTCAAAAGCATGAGATTATATAAAATTAATTGCTACGAAGAAAATATATTTACACTTCACTAATTTATATTTTTTAAATGTTATTTATTGGAAATTTAAAAAAGTGTTTAATATTATAGAATTTAATTATTATTGACAAATGTGCTTTTTATGCAAATTTTATTTGAGTTAAAATACACGTATATTTAGTCTTTAAACATTATATTCCTATTCAGCATTTTCGATTAATATCAGAAAATTGTGAGAAATATTTTAATTTTGTTAATTACTATATAGATAAAAATCCTATAATATCCAATGAAATGGATTTTCTCAAAACATTCTTTTCATTTTATAAACAGAACTCGTATGCTTATACATTTTATTACTAAAAATAAATTATGAAAATACTTAGAATATTGTTTGCCTTACAAATCTCATTACTTGTAAAAGGGGTTTTTATATTAATAAGTTGTCTGATTTCTTGTAAAAAGGTCTTTGCTTTCTTAGATTAAATTATGTTGTTATTATGCGAAGATATATCGATATAATTTGTTGAATAATTTTAATATTGAAATTATTATTCTAAAAACAAAATAAAATTTGAAAAATATTTTAATTAAATAAAAAAAAATTAGACTCTTTTTTCACAAATCAGAATTGATTGTGTTCTGCATTCAATATGTTCTATGTTTTGCCCAAATAACATATTTACAAAAATAGTTAATCTGTATCTTATATATTTCATTGTATTACACTATATTTTTTATTTTTCATAATATTCTTGTTATTCAGAAATTTTACACACATTTTCATCTTTTATTTATCATAAGATCAAAATTTAATTATACTAAATTCTACTTTTTTACATCAGCTAAATCAATATGTTTTATCCCGCATGCTATCCTGAATCTTTGTGATCTTACATAAAATATTGTATCATTTACAAGTTTAAAGCTCAGGATTTTATTGTTGAGTTATGATTCGTGACTCACATTACCAAATGTGCTCTTTTGGATTTATCTCATATTAAGCTAGCTCAGAAAGATAAACTCTGTGCTAACCAATCTTAGCTTAAACGGGCGTCTTATCTGTAGAGCAACAAATCAAGAGATTGCTCATTCGAAGAACCAGGTTGGATGAATGATGGCGGCCACTTCTTCACAAATGACGCAATCTGTTTAATTTGAAGTGTCTGAAATGGCTTAACTGCCTCAATTTGTTTTATGTAAGAATTTTGGCAGATATTTTATTATAAAAGCATCTGATATTATCTTGGTGATGAGCAAAATAAATAACTTATTGAAAATCAATATATTTTCAAGAATTTTGTTTGATTTTTTTTTAAAATTTATTAAATGATTGCACAAATAGAGTTTCTGTAGACACTAATTTAAAAGAAAATCCTTTTTAAGGTAGTAAAAAGAGAAAGGTTAGAGTATCGGTTACAACAAAATATTTTAACTTTTCAAATAATTTAAAGAAATTTATCATATCTTGCTTCATAAAGTATGCACTTTAAGCAAGTTAAATTGCATAATTAGCATACCTAATATAATAAATAAGCGGTGATGATCTTAAAATTAACTATATGACATCAATTCATTTTTTAAATTATTATATTAGTTTTATAATTATATCAGTATATTTGTTAGAAATAACAAACTATATGTATTTGAAAATAAGTTTTTTTTTTTTTTTTTTTTTTTTTTTAAGAAATAATGTATTTTATCAATAATTATAATTATTTAGACAAACATATCAAACTTTGTTAAATGTAATTAGGATTTAACGTACAAGATATGTAACTAAGTAAATTACCTAACAAAAGTGATATTTACAAAATCAATGAAATTTCACATTCTGAATAATCTGTTGATGGAATTTATAAGTTTTATTTAAACTAACAAAGCAAGTTGCACTAAAAAAATAAAAAAATTACTATTAATTTTTAATATTTCCGGGATATATGCATACATTCCATCACATTCAGAATGTTTCATTCTGTGTTTATATATATATATATATATATATATATATATATATATATATATATATATATATATATACATATATATATATATATATATATATATATATATATATATATATATATATATATATATATATATATATATATATATATATATATATATATATATATATATATATATATATATATATATATATATATATATATATATATATATATGTGTGTTTAAAATTAGCAAATATCTATAATTCTGTTCCGCTCCAGATTTTCTACAAAGAAGAAGAAAATATTAAGATGGATATAAAAATCCAAATTACAGCAGTAAGTTGCAAGAATAGACGGAAACGTGAATATATCAAAAATCTCATATAATTTTCGAATCCAGAGGAAATTAGCAGGGAATGCCAAATAATTACTGATTCCAAGCGTTGAACAATACATTGATGCTTTTTAGAATATGTGATCATAGTATTTTTATACTCTTAACCAACATATGCAGTATCGTAATAATATAGCAGCTAATTTCATAATTTTAGTTGGTAATAAAAATAATCACAATTAAAGATTATGTAAGTGTTATTGCGAGACAATAATCCTGTGTAGTTTATATTTGTTTATTTCTATGTCCATCGCAATGCATAACAAAACAAATCATCAACACGTTAACGTTCATTTGATACCCTATCAAACAAATGGAAAACAAAATTATTATATCGTATGTGAGAACAACAATATGCAGGAAGGATTTTGTTCTATTATCTTATTTTTGTTATTACCGATGACAGCATTCTTTGTATGAGAATATTATTTTGGTTTGTTGATTCCACAACAAAACAAGTTAAAGGTCATCTACATAACTCAGTATTTAAACATGTAAACCATAGAGTATGGTGCTAACTTATACATAGAGTAAAAAATATTCCCACTGTAGATAACTCTCCTAGTTCAGAGCAGTTGCAATGCTGACAGCTTTGTGTTTTAACACACTCCAATTTTAAGTTTATTAGTACTATTTTATTTAAAACCGGAGTTAGATTTAGGTGTGGAGGCATTGCTAATACACATAATGCATATTTGTGTAAAATAGGTAATGTGCATGCTAATATGTGCTAATATTTCAACAAAAATATGTGTGATGGTATTTTTGAATATTTTATTATTCCTTACTTTATTCTCGAATGCTTGAATATGGTCAAAAACCTTGCTTTCTACAACAGGTTCTTCCTGAATTATTGCAACGTGTCCCTTAATATTGAGGGGCATATTACTTATCCCAAATTGCCTTCCGAAATTTTCACCTCTTGCAATGATACATTGAAATCTATGATTTAATGGATATAATATTTCTTTTAGAGGTGAACCAGCCACACAGGATCTATTGTATGTTCTTCACATTCGCCGAATCTTAACCAGTGTAATTTTTTATAAAGTTATATTAAATCAATCAATTACATTATTAACGCTGACACACTAAAGGATTAGCAGCGTGGATTATAGTCAGTACAGTAGGCATTAAATTCACGTCTTGATTGTTCAAATAAATTCAGAAATTTCTTTTACATATTACAGATTGAGCAATCATATTAATGAGGCTTACTCGAATAACTGTATGCTCTTTTTATAATTGTTTTTATATTATTATATAGTTCCATCTTTATTACGTTGAATCTTGCATATGTTACATGCATTTTTCATCTTTTTTTGCTGTGGTTTCAATCTCTAAGTTCCATGATAAGTTTTATTTTCCTTGATGTTTTCTATCCAATTTGCAAATATGTTGCCGATTTGTGTAACATGTTAGTAAATGTCATTTAAAATGTGATTTCTTAAATTCTAGGCAATTATAAGCAAACATTTCATAACTACTTTCAACAACAATCTTTTATTAAAATATTATTATAAGCATTTTCTGGTTGTAATTAACATCCAACTATTTAGTATTGTAGTGTTCATGACTAATGAAAATCTGGAATATTTTTATAAAATATAGACATGGTATTTTTATTAAGACATTTCTTAATGCATTTTCTAAATTGTCATCTTCTAAAGATCTTGAATACTGTATTATTAGACTAAATGAATTTTGTTTATTTATCGCAATTAAAGAAAGCAATTGCATTCATTAAGTATACTTAAAAAATATAATGTTCTTTAAAAATCTTACTATCACTAATTATTGACATAAAAATTTAATACACATATTTTGCAGCATTTGTGTGAAAATATATTTTCATTTTTACATGGAAACTGGATAATATTCAGCTAAATAATGCCGTTTAACGGTAAAAAATTGCACTTTACAAACTGACCTTTTTGATGTGAATAAAATCAACTCAAATGTCTCTGTATCTAAGAGAGGGTATAAAAGTATTGTGAATCTTGGTAGATGTATTATTTTTCCTTAGTAGACAGTTCCACTCCACATAATTTGCCATAAATTTTAAGCGCTAAAGTAACAAGGGAGCAGTTTAGACCCATTACTGCGAGACAAAACATTCATTTTACCTTTCAGAAAAATAACTAGAATTAAAAACAGACAACGAAAAAAAAATGAAAGCAAATATCCATTTTGTAAGACCATTTTAGAAGTTTTATTTTTATCTATTTTGTTTCTTTCACCACTGTTACTATCTCAGGGAAAAGAGAATTTTTCTCATTACAAAAAGGAAAGTTGCAATTAAAATGAAGATTTTTAAACATGCCCGATTTAAAGTCACGGATAAGGTTAGAAAAACTTTTAATATATTTTACCTCTTACTTTTTAAAGAATTGAAACAGAGAAAAGACATTGGAGTACGTTGAAAAAAAGAAATAAAAAATACCGTAATATTACTAGGTTTTATTGTCAAGTGTAAAAATTAAGAGTGAGAAGAAATACATTTAAAATTTCATGACGTAATTAAAAGAAAATTAAAATTTTAATTAAAAGTAGACTTGCTTAACTATATTTTCATATAAATTTAAATACATTTATGAAAGAAATAATCTAATATATTCATAAAAAATAATCTATATTCCTATATCTTTATTCCAGACTACAGTTTGTAAGTTATTATATTATAAAGTATGCAGTTTATTATATTCATTTATTAAAAAAAATTAGTAACTTTTAAATATATAGCGATAAGAAAATAAACCGTTATAAGTAATAAAAATAAATTTATTTCCGCTAGTATATCAGTTTAGTTAAAAATAACATTTATTCTTATTAGATCAAAATCAATTAAAATTTACTTTATTTAAATAAATTTTATGTGGTTTTAATCTCCGTTTAATTACCACTTTAGATATAAATAGTAATGTTGTTTTGCTATTAATATGTATATAAATTGCGCTTATTCTCTAGCTAAACATTTGTCTCATGTTTGATTTAGAAAACAAAGCTACTCATTTTATGACATGGTTAGTTGGAAATGTATACGAAGTTTCTACTCTTCATTTATTTATTTATTTACATATGTTTGTAAATATCTTCTTTATTTTATCAAAATTAAATAAATATTAAGAACTGAATGGAGATTTAAATAATGTGTGGTTGATTAAAAGCTCTTATATATATATATATATATATATATATATATATATATATATATATATATATATATATATATATATATATATATATATATATATATGTATATATATATAAATATATATATATATATATATATAAATATTATATATATATATATATATATATATATATGTATGTATATATATATATATATATATATATATATATATATATATATATATATATATATATATATATATATATATATATATATATAAATCTTTAAATATATAAATATATATTTTATTTATGTGTTTAACACGATTATTAAAGTAGTGCATTCGGGCCTAGAATAGACAATTTTAGGAATGAATAAAAATTTAAATATATATATTTTTAAAGCATTTCATAACTTTTTAAAAATATTTAGAAGATATAACCATATTTGGAACATCAATCAGAAAATTTATCTAACAAAAATTATATTTTTAAATTAAAGCAATTTTTCGCAGTTTATGTAAAAGTTTCGTTCATTGAACAATGAAATATTTTAAGAGGTGACCTTATCCACGTTGTGTTTGCAGAAATGAATATATTACAATTATATATATTTTTCTTTCGTTAAAAGTGTTCAGCAATTACAAGCACATTTATTTCTTGAAAGTAAGGAATCTAAATTGATAAAATTTTGTTCAAACATTTTGAAATAAAACACAATATTGTAATTAAAGTTCTATGTTAGTGTCTCTCACTTCTTTCTAAAACACTCATTTTTATTTCCAAC
This sequence comes from Latrodectus elegans, assembly GCA_030067965.1. NCBI lineage: Eukaryota > Metazoa > Arthropoda > Arachnida > Araneae > Theridiidae > Latrodectus > Latrodectus elegans. The sequence goes on along the minus strand of CM057820.1, from coordinate 118,436,198 downwards.
TAATCTATATATTATTTTTTGTGAGAAAAAAGTAATTTCCAATCATGTATATTACAAAAAAAGTGTATTTCCTGACTTAATTCAAATGAAAGTAATCCGAGCCGGAATAGCTGCCATAAATCATCCTCTGAAATAATTCTTACCGTTTTCATTGCTTTAGTAATGAAAACTGCTTTGTTTATGAGGCGTTAAATACGTGTTTATTATTGTCAAAATTTAATGACCAACACTTTGGAATATTATCCAGACTTGCACTTAAAATCTTTTTACTTAAGTAGTATGAACGATTTAGATTAATTAACTGTAAAAAATTTCTTTATGCTTTTTTCCACTTTGATTTTATTTTCAAAGGTTATAACCAAGATAATGAAAGCAATCATTTATTTTCTTTTTATCTCTATAACAAATAAAATTTACTATTTTTGATTTTATACAAAATTAATTTTTGAAAACAGCAATTTTTGGATGTGATATATTATCATATACTTTAATGATCTCTAAATATTAGTATTAAATATTTACTGGATTATAAATAAGAACTTTTACCCAAATGCTTACATTTTTCAATAAAAGTGGGGTTGTTTTACATTAAATACACCATATATTTTATCTATTCTAAATTAATTTTTATGTTAATGAAATGAGATCTGTTATTATAGAAATTATGCAATAGAGTATACTTTTTTTGAAAATTCAAATAAACTCCGTTTGTTGGAAATTCTGGCTATCATCAAAAAAATAAAGTAACCCTCTTTGCCTATTGAGCATTGATGGCGTCAGGTTGAGATCCCATACCCCCACGCAAAAAATGTAAACAGAATGCTACTATGTTTTGATCCGTAAGGAATGTAGATGCATTCTCACTTAAACTATATCTTGTAAATATATCTGTCCTCCTATAATATTTTTAATAAAAACTATATAAATATAGATATTGGAGAATTTTTCAGTGATCATGCGTATAGATGGAATGTTCCTGAACGAATCCAGGGATGTATAAAGTAAGAGTAAATTTTGTCTTACCACTTAATTTCTTTTGGTAATTGAAATTTTACCGAAATTTGGCATCTTTGCTGGGAATTGATAATTATTATTTTTTGAATTATTTAAGACAAGATTTTATTTTTGACAAGAATTTAGAATAAGATATGGATGCTGATAGCATTCGTAAATTACAAAGACAATTGAGAGCCAATTTCTCTAAAGCAATAAATAAAGCTTTGAAAATATTAGAAAATAAGGAGGAATACGTGGATATAATGGAAACACAAATTGCTCGTTTAGAAAAGATGTTTGATGATTTAAATAAATTAGATAAAGCGATTTCAATGATTTTACAATATGATAAAGGTTGCAGGCAAGATAGTTTTGATACTGAATGCGAAGCAATAATGAATACTGTTTTTGTAGATAGCCTGTTAGAAACCACTACGAAATTAAAGAGACAATTAAATATTTGGAATAAGCCAAAAACACAGAAAATCTGACATTAAAGAATTCTCTTGAAAATGTTAATTCCACTAGATAATTTAAATTGCCAGAATTAGAATTAAAACAGTTTAAGAGTAATATTAAAGTTTGGTCCAATGGCCAGTTCAAAAATATACATGAAGATTTAGATATTGAGGATGATGATAAATTACAATATTTAATTCAATCTAAAGTGCAAAATTCCCCTCCCAGACAATTAGTAGAATCATTTCCCCCTTTGTGAAAGAATTATGAAGAAGTCATAAAGTGTTTGTAGCAGCGCTTTGGTAGAGATTTGTTTATTGAAGTCTACATAAGGAAGCTACTTGCTCTATTAATAAATAATTTGAATTCTCAGAGTCAAAAGTATTCACTTGTTAGATTGTATGATACTCTAGAAAGGCAATTGAGATCACTTAGACCCTTAATTGTAGCTCAGGTTAGTTTTCAGCAATTTTATTTTATCATCTTATTGAATCTTGCTTGTCTAGCAATTTATTAAAAATATATAAACGTTCTCGAAGTGAATTAGTCACCACCGAGATTACTGGTAACGACAGATTAACCCACCTTTTAAGTTTCCTTAAAAGAGAAATTGATTCGGAACAGAAACTGAGAGCCCCCCTTTTAGTTTCGAAAAAACAAACAAAAATTCGTTACTTCATTCCATGAGGAGTAAAGCTTCCGCCCGTTGATTAATTGAATAGGGCCCGGCGAAACACATATAAAGTCGACTCGGGGGTCAACGAGTATGTGTTTTGTAGTAAATCTCATTTGAGTCAGGATTGTAAATATGCTACGAGTTTGCCGCACGAAAAAAGAACGAAATTCTTTTAAAAAAGGGCATTTGCTTCCATTGTTTAGCATTCAAAACCAGAGATATTGTGCATAATTGTAAGAATAACATTAGTTGCGCGAAATGTCATGGACACCATTTATTAGTAATGTGTAAAATGAATGAAGAATTTTGTGAAAATTAAAATAATGAAAAGGCGACAAAAGAAAAAATTGCTACGAAAAGTTCCTTAACTAATACTACACATATGCAACAAATTTATTAACAAACTTTGGTAATTGAAAAAAAAATACGCGGTAATAAAAAAATTAATTTATTTGAGTTCTCTTTGCTAGAGGTTCGCAGCAAATGAATTAGTGAAGAATCTATTTCACATTGTTTATTTGAAGGAATTGAAAGAACTGAAAAACCTAAAAATATATTTGGTTCACTTAAGTAATGTTGATAATAGCTATCATTGTAATTTTGAGGTATTGGAGCAAGAACTAATTTGTTTAAATATTTCTAGAGTAATGTTGTTCCTTATGTACTGGAACTTAACTTTCATAAAATAGTCTTATCTGATACTATGCATATGTTTGATGATCAATTTTTATATCAAATAATTGATCATCAAACAGGCATATATACATATGTATATATGCCTTATAAATTCATTTGTTAATTGTGGCTGATACTGCTGGTAAGTTGCTCAGTAGAAGGATAAAGAAAGAGGATTAGTTTGTGTACAAACTAGATTAATTTGGACTTTGATAGGAAAAAGCAAGAGAATCGGGACAAGCAAGAGAATCGGGATAGAGAATCGGGACAATACAAATTATATCTTATCTTGCAATTTTACTAATGTTAATATCTCGGATTTATGGAAAGGTGCACTTAGTATAAGAGATCCAATGGAAAGAATAACTAGAAAAGAATTAGAACAATCGACAAAACAGCAATTTTTCCAAACAGTCGTTAAGGACTCAGAGGAAAGATACAAAGTTCGATTACCCCGGTTAGAAGAACGTCTCCCTTTGATATTTTATAAGGATATTTCTGCGAAAAGACTTGTAAATTGTGTAAAGTTCTAGAAGAAATTAGATAAGAAATTAGATAGAAATTAGATATTAAGACAGGTAAACAGAAATGCTATTTTTTCTGTTGATTTAAGAGATTTTGATTCTATTTTAGAAGGTCAACCAGTTACTAAAATAATTATTTGTAACTGTTCACAAAATTTTTGATCCCATTGGATACATTAGTCCCATAACTTTAATACCAAAACTGATATTATATTAATGTTGGAAAATGAAGTTATCTTGGGATTCCGATTTGCCACCTTGGATGGTAAAGAAATTTGTAAAGTGGAAAAACCAACTGAAAACTTTAAATGACATTTCAATACCAAGATGTTAAGACAGAAATGAAGGAAATAGAAATATAACATTGCACGTATTTAGCGATGCATCAGAAAAGGCGTATGCTGCATGTAAATTTTTAAGGAGTGAAGGGGAAAATTCTAGATTGTCAACTGATACAAGCTAGGTCAAGAGTTACTACCATTAAATCTATATCAGTATATAGGCTAGAGCTTCTAGCATGCAATACAGTATCAAGATTTTTACCAATCTGTTAAAGATAGCTTAGAAATAGAGAAAGTTACTACACAATATTGGTCTAATTCCAGTAATGATTTATACTGGATTAAAAAGAATGAAAACTGGGCTACTTTTGTATTTAATAGTGCCAAAAAAATTGCTCTTTTGAGAGATATAGAGGATTGACATCACATTTTCGGACAACTAAATCCAGCTGATTTACCATTGCGAGGGTACAGTGTTGAAAAAATAGCCAGGTCTAATTGGTTGTTTTGAACTGCTTGGATAAGAAATCTTCCTGAAGAATGATCAAATTAGATATTTTTCCCAACGAAAGGAATGGTAATGCTGAAAGAAGAAAAAACAGTTGTTAGTGTTACCAATACAGAAAAAGAGGAAAACATTTACAACATTTTCTCCTATTATCCTAAATTTCTTTTGGTTGTATCATGGCTTTATAGATTATTTTGATAATTTTAGGGTGAAAAGGGATTTTAAGAAATTTGGAAACATAAATGTAGAAGAAAGAAATAGATTACAGATTTCATTATTAAAGTTAAAACAGCGAGAGTCTTTTACAGGACCAAATGATAGAAGACTTCAGAAGTTTCAAATTTTTGTGGATGAATATAATCGTTTCCAAATTAAGAAAAGACTCTCATTGAAAGAAGATTTAGATAATTTTAAATTTCCAGTTGTATTACCATGTGAACCCCCAATTGTTGAAAAACTAATTAGATAGGAACACTGTTCTCTTGTTCATTCAGGTATTCAGATAGTAATGTCTTATCTTAAGGAAGAATTTAGGAAATTGAAATATAGGAAAACCATACACAAGGTTATCAGAAATCACCTTATGTGCAGAAAATTTGATTCAAGCCCGGTAGAAACTCCAACAACACCATTACCAATAGATTGTCTGAGATAGGTTTCGGTGTTTGAAATAATTGGAATCGATTTTGCTGGACCACTCTTCCTCAAAGGAAACCAGAAATCTTGGATTTTAATTTATACTTGTGCTGCATGTAGAGTAATTCATTTGGTATTGACAACTTCTTTACACACAGAAAAAAGTTTCTAGTCGTTCTGGAGATTTATAGCACAACGAGAAATACCAACAATTGTCTACTCTGATAATGGGACAAACTTTGTTGAATCGAAATATTTTATCAAAAGAATTAACTGGGATGCAGTAGAGAAATACAGCACTCTCAACAAAATTATTTGGAAGTTTATTCTGCCATCTGCTTCATGGTGAGTTGACTTCAAGAAACGTTTGATTGGAGTAATCAAGAGAATAAATAATTCGGAATATTTAGGGACAAAATCTATAAACTTTGAAGAATTAAGCGCTGTTTAATGCGATTGTGAAGCTCTCGTTAATGGAATCCTCTCACATATGTGAGGGAGGATCTAAATGACCTAGAACCTCTTATATATACTCCCGATATGATTTTGCAGGAGGTCAAAGAAACTGGTACACTTAACCTAAATATCTTCGATAGTAAATCTTTTAAGAAAAAGGTATGTCTATCACCAGATACTATTGCAGTATCTTTGAAAACTATTTCTCTCAGAATACTTGGGACAGCTCAAGCAGTTTGAAAAAAAAGTACGAAATTCACCACCCATTAAGATAGAAGATGTTGCTTTGATATCCAGTAACAGCATGAAAAGGCTTAACTGGGCCTTAAAAAAAGTGATCGCAGTCTTTACATCACCAGATGGAAATATTAGACTTGTCAAATTGAAGATTAAAAATGAAGTAACTCTACGTACTGCGTTGATATTTTATCCTCTCTAAGTTGGTGAGAAGGAAAAAGAAGTGTTCCATGAAAAAAATGAAACACCTGCGGATACGTTTACCTGCTCTGATACTAGTGAAAGTTAAAAGAATCCTCTCAACAAGGATGATGAACGAACTTCTCGATGTAGTATGAAATTAAAACAGGTAAAAAAACTTGTGTTGTAGAATTGAGCTTTTCTTTAGAGCAAAGACTTTATATCTTTGAACTCTATGTAATATTTTAAGAACTTTATTTCAGAACTTTAAGAGATTTAATGTTAAGAAAAACTTGTATTTTTGATTAATTTTATTGATAATTGAAACTTTTTGTTAATTTGATATTTTTTATAATTTGATGTGTATTGGTTTTATTTTTGAAACTTGTTAATTTGGATTGTGGTGTTGAGATTTTTTTTAGATATTAATAGGAATAATGTTCTTAAGTTTTCTGAGACGTAAAATCAAAGGGAAAAAGATGTTGAAAATCTTGGCGATCATCAAAAAATAATGTAACCTTCTTTGCTTGTTGAACATTCATAATGTCAGGTTGAGATCCCATACTCTCAAGTGAAAAAATGCTAACAGAATGCTACTATGTTTTGATCCGTAAGAAATGCAGATACGTTTGCACCGAAACTAAATCTTGCAAATAATTTCTTGTAAATGTATCCATCCTCCTATAATGTTTTTTAATAATAAATAGATAAGTATAGATATTGGAGATTTCTTCTTTGATTATGTATATAGATGGAATATTTCTCAACGAGTCCCAGGGACGAATAAGGTAAAAGTAAAATTTCTCTTACAACTTGATTTCTTTTGGTAATTGATATATTACCGAAAACGGTCATAAAAATTATAATTTGGACAATTTCTCAGGAAATTAAAATCACGTTTTTAAATCTTATTTCAAAAGTACGAGATAATTATTCGCATGAAAATGTGCAATGAGTTTACCATACTTTAGACTTTGATACTAGACTTTATTAAATAATATGAAATTGATAAAAATTTTACCACATTAAATTTCCTTAAAAATGTTATATGTTGATTAAAACATTTTATCACAAAAATGGCTATAAATTATTTTTATTTTTGTTTGAAAGTTTCATTTTTTATTTATTCAATATTACACTTTATATATTTTTTTTCTTAACTTTCCTGTAGACATACAAACATACAAACAATACTTGAAGTATAATTCTCTGCTAGTTGTTCTTTCAAATTTCAAAGCTGAGATTGTAGTACCCATTTGCTCTACTTATAAACTTTCATGGAGCGATAAAAATTCCCTCAAATATTTTCTTTTATTCAAAGCTACTGTTTGGTTTGTCATGTGTTAGTAAAAGTATAAAAATGCTTATAGCTATTCTGTTGTAACTACACAAAAGCTCCTGAATCACTGGCTATCTTTTGCTTATTATATTTCTTAAAAAATATTATTTACATTCCATCCACGATCACATAACCTTAGATACTGTAAAATATAAATGCCTTAGGATTTTAGCAACATTAATTACTGATTCATTTGCATCTCATGGCCTATTGGAAATAAAAAAAAAAACGTTAAAACTATTATCATACATAGAAAACAAGTGATAATTATTCATAAAAAACAAGAAGGTAAATGTATTTCAACGTTGTTTTCAATAAAAAAAATGGAAGTTGTTTTTGTTACCTTTTATTAACCCTTATTTTTTTTCTTTTTAGTAAATAGTAGCTTCCAGATAAATTTTCTTTTGTTATAAAGCAAGATTTTTTAATAAAATATAAATGATACTTTTGATATTAAATTTAAGATTTTTTAAGCAGAATAGTCTAGTTTATAGGGTGATCAATTTTGGCAATTCGCATAAATTCCTAAATGCAAAACGTAAGATTTTCTTGAATTAAAAAAGCATGTTTCCAGTTCTAATGTTATGTTCAGTGACATCATCTTCAATTAATTCGTGTCTTGTAGTATATTTTATTTGTTTTTCGACATATTTTGCTTGCTTTTCAATGTTTAACATAAATTAATATTTATTACGTGGAAAAAATAGTGATATAAATGTACTGATGGTCATTTAAATTGCATTACCAAAAAAGACATAAGATATCACAAAAAAATTATGTAGATAAAATGTTGACCGAGTATCAAATGGGTAAATTTATAGACTTCTGCAAAATGTGATACTTGCCACAATCAGTAGCCCGGGTAGCCACCATTCTTGGAGATCACGGCTGCCACTCGCCCACTCGCCTCGCCAATGATTCAAAGATACTTTGCGTGGGTTCTTGAGGTACAGTAGACGAAGCAACTTCTACCCGTTGCCAAAGTCTACCTGGTGTGACAGCTGAGGATGTAATCATGGTCAATCGTTAAGTAACCATGGACCATATGTTTCCTATCGGTGAAAGATCTGGAGTGCGATTCGGCTAGGAAGCAATTAAATCTGGCAATTAAAGAAGAACACTCTCACAATAAGTGCCACGAGTGGTCATGCAATATTTTGAAATATGGCTGAGGGCAAGCCATGAAGGTAAGAAAGGACAATCAGATCCACCACACAGCAGATGTTGCGCTGGCTGTTTAAAGAAGAGGAAAAGTGCACTAGAGGACTCACAGAGTGGTATCCAATACCACCCCAAGCCAAAATACCCGGTGCAGGACCAGTGTGGTGGTGCATAAGGCAGATGTTCAGCATCTTTTTCCACGGTGTATCCTGACACAAATGCAACAATCGTGATGTTACAGAAAAATGCACGACACGTCTCAAGACAAATTCATTCCATTCTTGCTTCGACATCTATCTTTCATCTCACCATTGGCTGCTGAGTCGTTTGTGATTCTACATCAATGGCAGTATTTCCTAACTTGAAATCGTCGAAATCTCCAAGCCTTAAATAGTGCTCTGAAGTGGCATCACAGGCGCACGTGATATGCTTCTGCAAAGAATTTCTAATCATTTGCATGTCTCACTTCCGCTATTAAATGTTTTAAATTCTATGTCACTTTCATGCTTCTTTCAGGGTGCTGTATTTACGATGGCCAACAGTGTATTAGGAATATAGATACTTTTTGAAATCATTTGATAGATGTGAGATTTGAACGTATGTTAAGCATAAATGGACATGGAAACATAATTACAAAATAAGAGTTCGATTTGCATAAGATTGTAAGAAAAAAAACTACAACCATTTACAATGAAAAAGATTTTAAATAATAGATGCATTACCTCAAAATTAATAATGTAAATGCTACCAAAGATCAAACCATTTATTAGCGAGTCTTAATTCCATAAAATAGCAATAATTGTTTTCATCATATTCCAGAGGTATATTTTATTTACATGTAAAATTCAAGTAAAAATAAAAATGAATCTTTAATGTTTCATGTAGAAAATTCTCTAGAATTCTCCCTTTTAATAAATGCATTTTTCTTTCTGTAATTATTCGAGGAAATCTCAATATCAACCTTATTCCATTAAGAAGCCATTAAAGAGTAATTGACCTAAAATACAGATTCTAGTGATTTGGAAAACTTTAATGAAAAAGGTGTTTCCATGTTGTAATTTTAAAATGCCAGGGAGGATTTGAAATATAGAATATTTCTCATCAATTTACGTACTCATTATTTTTCGTTAACATTTGAGAACAAAGCAATAACAAAGAAATAATATCTTCTTTGTTTTTGACTGCTATTTTAAATTACTAATAAAATATCCATTTTCAGGGAATTCATATGAGTGCATTTTTGCTAACTTCAAAGTTAAAATGAGATTTTGTAATTAATTAAATAAAAAACCCAATATTTTCTGTCCATATCTATCCATATATATATATATATATATATATATATATATATATATATATATATACATAAATATATAAATATATATATATATATATATAAATATATATATATATATATAAACTATATATATATATATATATATATATATAAATATATATATATATAAATATATATATAAATATATATATATATAAATATATATATATATATATATATATATATATATATATATATATATATATATATATATATATATATATATATATATATATATATATATATATATATATATATATATATATATATATATATAAATATATATATATATATATATATATATATAAATATATAAATATATATATATATATATATATATATATATATTATATATATATATATATATATATATATATATATATATATATATATATATATATATATATATATATATATATATATATATATATATATATATATATATATATATATATATATATATATATATATATATATATATATATATATATATATATATATATATATATATATATATATATATATATATATATATATATATATATATATATAATATATATATATATATATATATATATATAATATATATATATATATATATATATAATATATATATATATATATATATAAATATATATATATATATAAATATATATATATATATATATATATATATATATATATATATATATATATATATATATATATATATATATATATATATATATATGTATGTATATATACTGGAACAAAATGGTCGATATGTTCTTAGTGTTATCAATTTTAGCTGCAAATGAAATCGATGAGATTAGCATTATTAAGGGGAATGCTCTCTCTATGGAATCCCAGCCCCAGCATCTGAGAAAATTTATTAATATAAATAATATATTTAAAAATATTAACTCTTCAAATAGCTTTGCTGTAAATGATTAGTCAAGAATTATTTTCGTTAGGAAGTCAAGTATTTATACACAAGTGAAGTCTAAATGAGCATGATACTGCATTTAAGCAGATATGCACATTAACACAGTGAAATTTGCAGTAGTATGCTGATTTACACATGTGACCTTGACTTCATCTTCCTTTTATATAGCATTATAAACCATAGATTAAAAATGAATTGGAAACGCTTATATTATATGTTAGGGATATTAAGAGTAGTAGCCTTTTTAGAAATAGTCTTTCTCAAGTTTTTGAAAATAAAGTTCTTTGTAAAAAGAATGTTAATACGAAAGCTAAGAAAACGCAGAACCTTACGATGACACTTATTATACTAATATTTGTTGTACTTTATACAAATGAATTATTAATGTTGAATTAACTGAATGAAAATTTAACGTGAAATTTGGACATACAATCAAGTATTTTTCCTGTTTCCATGAAAAACAACCCATTCATTTCCACTTTATTAAGGTAGCTATATCCTGTAAAATTACACAGAATTTTGTTTTTCTTATTCCAGTACTATGGTGATTAATATTTCTCATAATCCCACTAGATATGTCTTTTAATCACCACTTGTAGAAAGAAATTAAGCTATTCATTCAGTAAAATACCAGAGTTTTTCGTAACTTTGATCATAACGCAGCAATTTAGTGGACTTGATAAACTTCTATTTGATGTAAGTTCTTTTCTGAAATTTTAAATCAGAGTATGTCTTAGATTGTTAATGCAAATTTTGTGTTCTTTTGATTTTCGAATAAGAAAACGAAATTAAATGCTAAGTCAATTGCCATTTGACTGCAGATAAAGCATGACTGTTTATAATTTATGTAAATCATATTCCATTATTTCAATTTTTTTCTAAGTATACAAATATTAATATTTTATACTGCTAAAAAATTTGCTTTATATACCATAATTTTAAATGAATAATTTATAGCATCTCAAAGGAAAAATAGACGATTAAACTAATCAATTGATTTATAAACATCAGGGATTTTATATTTTGTTGCAAACATCCAAATGTTGAAATTGCTGCAAAAGCAATCATGTATATTTAAGAAAAAATATTTTATACTTTAAAGTTTTGTGTCATTTTTACAATTAGACAGTGTTTTCCACAAATATTAGAAAATAATTAAAAATGATTTTTGAATATTTTTGTCTATTTGTTAGTTTAAAATTTTATTTTAAATAATAATAAAAACATCTAAGCAACAAACTTTATATTTATTTTGAAACAAATAGTCCTTATGATTGTTTTTTTAAGTATAAAAATTAATTTTACATTTAAAACAATTCATTTTGAATTTCATTATATTTTATTTAATTTTAAATTGCATTTATAAGAAGAAATGGAATTAAAAACGGCAAAAGAATTTTAATTAAAATATTTGTGTCTAAGCAAAATTTCTAACGATTTCACCTTTCAAATTTCCTTTATTGAATTGCATTCATTTTACTGCGATATATATTTATCAATATGCTAAGTTTTTCAAAAAGTCTTCTTCAAAAAGGAAGCAAAACTCCAACAAGATGAGACTAATTAGGAAATATCAAACCTATTTTGAATATTCTCTTCCAATCCCTACCTTGCTGTACAACACTTGTATTTTATCTAGAAATAGAATAGTTTGCTTGAAGAAATTGTATTCAATTTACGAAGATATAGAAAGACCCATTGCAAAATTCATCAAGTGAAGAGGAGAAATGGGACACGAGGCTAACGAGCAATGCATGACCTACACTGCCTCCTCTCCAAACTGTTAGTGCTTTCAGAGAAAGTTGTGAAATAGTAAGGAAACAGAGCTAACATTCAGAAATTGTGTCATCATTATCCATCTTCATCGAAAAGGTGCCAAGTGGCCTTTTGGATCAAGTGTTTGAGGAACAAGACATGCGTTTCATAAAAGAAAATTGTAGATCGAAGCATTTTGAATACTACTTATCTTTTACTTTAGGTTAAAGCTACTTCAAATTTCCTGAAAGAGGTATATTATTCAGTTTTCTTGGGTAAGTACTTTTCTATGAAAGCTTATAAATATTTTGGTATGGAATCTTTAAATTTTGTAGAATATAACTTATGTAAATTTATTAGTAAAACTCTTAAATAAATTTTATTTTATGTACAGTTGAATTACGTGGGAATATTTAGAAAATCTCTTAAATTAACACGACGTTTCTGTTTGTTTCTTTTATACGTAAATTATCTTTAATTATAAAGGAAATATTTTAATGGCTTAACTTATACTAGGGTATTATTATTTAATATTACTACCTTTGAATTTTAATTACATGAAAGATAAAATATATCAAATGAATAAAGAGTCAACATCTATATTTTTGTTCTTAAATCTTATATAAAGGAAAACATAGGAAAACTTAACTTCTTGAAAAAAATTCGTCGAGATATTTTGTTTTGTGCTATCAAATTTTAAATGGTATTTTCAATGCTTTCTGTGATGCGAAGAGGTGTAAGTAAAATTTATTAATGCGCAATGATTCAGAATCAAAATTCATATAAGAAGTACAAAATATGAAATTCAGAATATCAAAATATAAATTTATAAACATCAGCAGTTAATATCCTAATAAATCACAGTTTGATGAAATAATATTAATCTCGTAAAAAAGTAAATATTGTTAGTTTTCAATAAAACATAAATTAAATAAATTAGATAAATAAAAATAAAAAAGAATGCTCTAAATATATCTTTGTATTTTTGTATTATCAGGTTGTAGAGAACAAATATGTAATTTCTTGAAAAGAAACAATATCATAGTACGTGATTTTGTTTGCAGTTTGTTTTGAAAAAAATTCCAATTATTAATTATAACGCATATTATATTTCTATCTAAACCCAAATGTATTACTGAAGCATTCACAGGAAAGGAATAAACATTTTCAATGCATCGAATCAGTTAATTTTTAATAATATTTTAGAAAGGAATTGAACTATATGTAAGTGCATTATTATTTATATAAATTTATATTTTTAGCTTGCAATATAAAGTTACTACCTCCACTGCTACGAATACAGCTGTAGCTAATTAACAAGAGCTATAGCTGCGTGATACTTCATGCCATTAGTTGATATAAATATTTAACAGGAATGTATTTCTAATTAACAAGAGAAGTCAAACTATACTATGTATACTTATTCATAGCAACATTAACTGTTTTTTTCCCACATATTGCTTAAGAGAAATTTATGTGCATGAAAAAATCTTTTTTTGGAAGAAAAACATTTTTTGCAGAAATTTTATCCTTCATTAACATCACTTTTTTACAACAGGGATATTTTCCGTATAATGTAAATTTCAATCTTGAAAACAAGATGAATATTGCGATAGTTGACTTTCAAAAATTATTATATCACTATGTGAAAGAAATTACTCGTAGAAATTATATTAAATGAAATTGAAACTATATAATATGAAACTGATATTCTGTCCATATTAAAAATTTCAAACATTGCCAAATACATATATGTATTAAGTATATCTATTACTTACTCTTTCCCAAATGTATTTCTGCTAGCTCATTTTCTGAGTTCTTGTAAGCTCTGAGATCTCACCTACGCTCGATAAAACTAAATCGATTCTTAAGTCTTTATCTGTTCTGCTACAATTCTTTAGACTTAAGGGAACTTCCGTACTTATAGAAAAGAAGAGAAGGAAAAAGTCGCCAAAAAAAGGGAATTCCCCCCAGAGGCGTGAGTTCGCATTGTATCCACCTCTGATACGCCCTATCTAGCCTCATAAAAACATAAGATCTGTGCCTGCCGACATGCCATGAATAATTTATCGTGAATACTTTCCGATACTAAGTGACTTTACGAGGGAAGAAGTGGGGAAAATGTTGACAAAAGAGATCTCGAGGCTAATCTTTTCTAACTTCTTGATTTTTTAAGGACTCTAAAAGAAAATAAGAAAATAACCTTAACAGGATGGATTTCAAATGATCCTAATAGGATTGCTTTAGATGATTTAAGAGAAAAAAATAAAAAAGCATTCGAGACTGTGTTTTGTGTGTTTCAAGCTCAAATCAAAAGGTTTTTCAGGTGAATGAGGATAATATACTTTGGTGAAAACTCTTAATATTTTACATTTAAATGTATTTTTATAAAACATGGCATATTCTTAATATTTTATGAAATGTAATTTATAAATATTATGCATATAAAAAACAAAATAAAATTTTACACATCTCCTTTACATTTTCTGTTTAATTCCAGGTATATTATGTACTTGTAGCATTTCTTCAAAGCATTCAAAATGTTTACTTCCATCTGCAATATTTAAATATTAAATGCTGCTTTTTTCACAAAATATTAAAATCAACTTAGTACGGTGTATGAACTAATAGTAGATGCAGAATATATTATTTTTCCATTATGAGTAAAAGTCCTGCAAATTTACTAATTAGAAATTATTTTACTTTGCTCACAATGAAACAACTGTATCCATTAAAATAATTAATTAAAATAGACTTTTTTCATATGAATAATATATACATACATAACATAATATTAATTTTTATATTAATTTTTTAACAATTTTTAATTTTATAGTCCAGTAAGTTTTAGATAATTCATTCTAACAAACAATTTATTTACAATAACGAAAATAATTCAATAAATAAGTGTGAAAATAAAGAAATAATTTAGAATCAAGAAAATACTTTAGAATAAATTAGATAAAAATAAAATGAAAGCAATTGAAACAGTAAAAGATTCATTCAATATATTGTAAGTAATTTGGTTACATCTGACTTCCTTGAAACGTTTGCTTTTAACATTTCAAATTCACATTTTATTGTAAGAGTACATTTGTATATATTTAATATTACTGTATGTGTGGTGTTGTATATCTGTGTACGTATAGAGAGAAATATGTTAATGTATAATATTAGGTTTGTAATAAAATAAATAAATGAAGGTGTTGTTCAAATATTAACTGTTGAATATGTGACAAAATTAACAAATACTCTTTGATTAAAAACGGCACCCTGAAGTCAATTGCTAACCAAAATTAAAGTGTCAATGAATTTCTTAGACATTTTTTGTCTTTGAATAACTATGCAGAATTCGGTATATACGGCAAGTCTAATACAAAATTAATCAGAACATTATCAACAACGTTGAGTTTCACATTAATGTCGAAAATGGACATTAAACGTCATTTTCTTTTTGTATATTAAATGAATTCAAAATTAATGTAACTTAAAAATCATATATTTGCATCTCACAAAAATGTATAAGATGATTCTACTTTATAACTTCGGTTCAAAGAGCTAATATTAAAATTCCTAATTTAAATTAAGGTGTAACTAATGTAAATCAAATTTCTCTATCTATTTATCTATCTATCTATGTATACATACATATCTATCTATCTATATATATATATACATATATTGTTGTAGAGAATCCCCTCGGGGATTCCAAGCAATATCCATCTTCCGAACAAAATTAAATTTACTGTGGTGCGTTTTGTTCATCGGATAGTAAAAATAAAACAATATGCAGCACAAAGCTTATGCAAGCCATAATTTTTATATATATTAGCTATGATTTTTTTTATTTATTTAATAGTCTCTTACATAGGAATGTTGGTTCTGTTAAGCTATTGCTGTGCTAACAGAACCAACATTCCTTTGTGAAATTTACTTATATATATTCATTCTACCTGTCTATTATATATTTTTGATGAACTTGCATTGTATTATGAATATTTTGTTTTTATTCTTATTGTAATTTTATGGTATATGTCTACATTATATTGCGAATATATATATATATATATATATATAATAATCTGCGGAATTAGAAGTCCTGTGGTTAATCGGTGAGCAGTTACCATGGGTGTAAAGATCAGGAAAAAGTGTCCTCTCTCACTTGATCAAAATCAAAATTGAAGAATCGTATCCTCTAATAGTGTCATCTACTGTTGGATTAGTTTTAGAACAAAGCCGTACATTTACATTCGTGTTGCTCTGATTACACGAAAGACACACCATTATGACTTTGTTGCTCATGATCTCGGATAGCGAGTTTAGCTATATATGTGTGTGTAATTTACATACGTGTGTGTAATATATATATATATATATATATATATATATATATATATATATATATATATATATATATATATATATATATATATATATATATATATATATATATATATATATATATATAATCAATGAATCTACAAGTGTGAATGGTGTGATTGAATCAACAAATATTAGGCAATTCGACATGTCTTTTAGATAGAGAAAATAGAAAAAAATAAATATAATTTTATGAGGTCCCTAACTTTGAATTATGTAGGAGTTGTGTGTGCTTAAAAAGTGAATCCAAGGAGAAATTCCACAAATTTTCATTTTGAAGATTTTCCTTTCATTTCATTTTTATTATGTGTAAACATTTTAATGTCGGAAATAAATTGATTTGAAATATAAACAAAATATAGTTTATGTTTAAAACCATACAATTTACAGATATAAAGGTGTGTATAAGAAATATTTTATCAATTCGTGTTCCATTCAATAATGTTATAAATTAAGATGTACATATCTTTACAACCATTACAATTATTATAAGATATGTATAGTGTATGTAGACTTACATTTTATTGATATTTCATCAGCATGAAATTGTATAATGTATCACAATTTTTATTCATTATTATAATTTTCCAATGGAATACAAAAAATCAATCTGCATAAATTAATTATGCAGATTGATTTATTGTATTCCATTGGAAAATTATAATAATGGAAAATTATAATAATTTTTATGTTTTATAAATACTATAGTTATTCTTAGAAATATAACATATTATATAAATTTCTTTCATTAGGATGTTAGAAATTTAAAATAATATTTTTCATGCAAAAGCTCTAACGTTTTGCATTTTACATACGAAATCATGTTTTTATTGCCTTTTGATTTCTGTCTTCAGAAACGCAAAATTTTATTTGGTACTGTTTCAAGAACTGCTTATCATTTATGGTGAGACTATCTGTTAGTATTTCACGTTTTTTTTCAAATTTACCTATTTAATATAATTTATATATATTTTAAAAAAAAATAATCATATTTATCATTAACTCCAAGATGTATATTGTATCAGATAAATACAAAAATGCATTTTATTAAAATATATTTTTATTGAATTCTATATTAGATTATTGTTTTTTTTATTTATTAATATATAATTTGTTTTTCTATTAAATGAGATTTTATCACTCCCTCCCTCATTATAAATCTATAAGAATGACAAATGTTTTAGTTTATTATATGTTAAATAAAATTGTATAATAATATTCTTTTTCTTTTTTATTTATATCTCTTGTTATGAAAATATTCTCTTTAAAATTGTATCAATGTTTCATATTGCTGCATGCCTCTCGTAAATTACATTTGTATAAAAGTCGATGAGTAATTAAATTTTATTTTGGTTAATAAAGTTAATTATTTTTAGAATTCAACAAACACATTTCGTTTGGATGAACTAATGCTGTTATCTAATCACATATTTTTGTTCAGATTAAGTCCTTTGGAATATACGATTTATATATTCCGAATGAAAACTTATCTATAATTTATAGAACATGATCTAAATAATTGCGCATTTTAAATGTATGTTTAAATAGAAATGTGTTTGACTAAATTCTCATATCATATAATTTCATTTGTACTTATAAGAAATAGTACTTACAAAGATAGTTAAATTAATATGTTATTTACTAAAAGATACTAATTTTAATTAAACAAATATAGGAAAGGTATATAAAATAATGTGTACTTCATAAAATTTGATTTTCGTTTAGCATAAATATTTGATAAATGCCATTTGTAAAATACTTAAATATACAAAACAAACGAAGTTACCTGAATCATAATGACAATAATTTGTTAGAGAATGTTATAAATTAAGGAAAGAAAAATTCAAATGTACATTAGAAACGAGAGAAAACTAATTAATTTTATACTATTACGAACTACACTTTTCATTCAGTTAATATATTTTATTTAATGTTTCAGATTGAACCAATCGTGCTAATCTATTCATAATTTTACAGGAATTGAAGGCTTTGTTAAGTTGAATTTGCACTATCATTTTATTTGTGTGATATTTCTATTTATAGAACTCGTGATTATACAAGAAAATTTCTCATGATCTTTATATTTGACTTTTTTATATTATCTGAAATCTGTGAAGTTCTAGATTTCTTCAATAAACGTTTGCAATGATATTCAAAAATAAAATCTTAGCAATTTTTTGAACACCTTTACTTTCTTTCCATTTGAGTTTCGATATTACCTACAATTTATGAAGTCTCTTGAGTATTTAAATATACATCTGTTTTGATATTCAAAAATACTAACATAAACAAATTAAAGAAATTTATAACAGTGCATCTTGTAGTTTTAGATGAAAAGATTAAATTAGTTTAAAATTTAAATAAATTAAAATTGCATTTTTGTGCCATTTGCTATTTTAAAATATATTTTACAGCATATATGTATTTTGCAAATATAAATCAAAAAGCTACGGCTAAATTTGGAAATGAAATTGGAATTTCCTACAAGTAGGGCACCGATCT
Organism: Latrodectus elegans; assembly: GCA_030067965.1. Lineage (NCBI taxonomy): Eukaryota > Metazoa > Arthropoda > Arachnida > Araneae > Theridiidae > Latrodectus > Latrodectus elegans. The sequence continues at coordinate 118,417,172 of CM057820.1, read as the reverse complement.
CTAGGGTTTTCAGAAGTAATCCTCTTAATAGCTTATCCTTTTTTATGAAATGGAAAAATAAGTATAAAAAATACCATTTGAGAAAAGTAAAACCGCAAAGCAAGACAAATCCACACAGATATATGTGTGGAGGACAGGGAATTCATCTCTTAGGTCTAAAATGGAATGCATTTTATTCATTACAAAATCTACTTCCAAATCTGGCAATCGGCCAGTTGGATGGTTCCATAACACAGAGGGTTAGTTTCTAAAGATTATAGTAAACACTTTATGAATGGTGTGGATACATATTAGACTGCATTTTACTGACAGATATTATACTTATTCTTCATGTTTGAAATGAGCAGTTTACGTGTACATGTGAATTAAGTATAGAATATTTTTTTGTGCTTACGAACTCCTTTATATTTTATGATTATAAAATTCGTTTGAATCAAACATAAAAGAAACCATTACTTTTTAAAGACATTTTTTCAAAATACAAAAAATATAAAGAATATTGAAAATAAATCAAAATTAAATTTTACATTTACTTCCAATATTCCTTAAAAATTATTTTCTAAAAGAAATAAAAAAAAAACGAAGGAACAAAATATTGAAAATTATTTAGTACCCATAATATATAAAATGAAAAAAATGAAATTGGAATGCAAATTTTTAATTATTAGTTTATTTTTAGAGGAAATTAAACAGATTCTTAATTTCAGGAATTTTTTTTTTTTTTTTTTTTTTTTGAATTATGACTATAAACGTTGGCTTTTCAATTGCAGTTCTTGTACAGCTATAAAAGAAGATTTAAAAGAAAATTATTTGCATTACTTAAATAAGAATGAAATTTAAAACAGTATAAACTTCTTTCAAAATTATACACACACAAATTTTAATATTTTTGTTTATTTTTACGTTTAGATTTCAACTAATCAAAATTAAAAAAAACTTGTGTCATTAGATTTTATAAACGAAATATAATTGTGGGAGATATTTTTGCAAAAACATCTTTTATATAATTTCATCATGTATTTTTCCTATATTTATACAAAAAAAATAAATGTCACTGATATCATTAATAACTAATAAACAAAGTTTAAAAATATTTGGTATGCAAAAACATGCCTTAGTATATAAGATATGCAGGGTGATAATTTTAAAATAACAATGGTTGTCATTGCATAATTTATATATTTATTGCATGAACTTAGGTATTCAACATCATCTCTCATTTAAGATGCCTTTATTTCATGTTCTGGATTGGTTCTTTTTATTTTCTAAACACGAAAATATGTTTTGAACAAATATTTTCGTGAACGTCATTCGTAATAAATCCAATCGAATCCATATTTAACCAAATGAGTTGAGTACATCTCTTCATTATCATTTGAAAATATTTAAATTGTTTTACTTTTATTTTGAGTTTTTGTTTCATAAATTCATAAAAGTAAGCAAAAATATAACATTAACTTGAATGCGTAAAGATGATTCTCTTAATTAATGAAGATTTACTTGAATATATAGGGAAAAAAATTAGCAATTTTGATAAACATTAAAATGGAAGAAAGCTTCAGAAGGAAAATAAACAAAATTAATCACAACATGAAATAGTTTTTTTTTATTTTGCTGGAAATTAATCGGTCAAATCAAAATCAAAATCCTGTTAATGTTCTCGTTCATGATGCAATTCCTACATGGAATGTAAACGATATGATTAAAATTTCAAATAGTTTCACCCAACCTGATGCACTGAACCAGTGGATATTACTTCCTCCAACTGAAATTAATGAACTAGTTGAAATGAACTAGTTCTTTGCTTTTAATAAAAATGGCTCATTATTCTGCAGAAGAAAGTGACATTTTATAATTACATTATGCTTAAATCATTTATGAATAACACAAAACAATTTAATTACAGTTTCCAGCAAGGCATATGTATATTTAAAAGATAATGCAACATTAAATTATTTTGATTTTTAATTATTTTAAAGTTGTATTGTTTACTACAAAGAAGAGTTATTTATCTTTATAAATATGGAATTTGAACTGTGTTAATATGAGGAAAGCTTGCTAACATTCAACGTTTCTTAAGACAAAATCCAGGTAATAAGATACAAAATTTTCAGTTGGAGGAAGTAATATCCACTGGTTCAGTGCATCAGATTTGGTGAAACTATTTGGAATTTTAATCATATTGTTTACATTTCATGTAGGAGTTGCATCATGAACGAGAACATTAACTAGATTTTTATTTTGATTTGACTGATTAATTTCCAGCAAAATAAAAAATAAAAAAAAACTATTTTATTGTTGTGAATAATTTTCTTTATTTTACTTCTGAAGCTTTCTTCCATTTTAATGTTTATCAAAATTGCCAATTTTTTCCTATATATTCAAATAAGTCTTCATTAGTTAAAAGAATCATCTTTACGCATTCAAATGTTTTGTGTGCTAAGTGCACTCTAAAAGTGAATAGTAACAGAACAAACATGCTTACCCAAAACCTCAGTTTCAAAGTATAACTGCACAGGATTCAAGTTATTTTTTATGTTTTACTTCAGTTATTGATAGTTTTATCATGAGGAAGTCATGTTCAATTCCAACTCACATCATATTTTATGAGTGAATCACTTAAAGAAGTATTTGCTTTTAGTGTAATTTCGATAGGGTCCAGGCTACTAAGTGTTTTAGACACCAATCTGCTATGATATTTATGATATTATCTCAATTTTTTCCAGGGAATTTTGCCGACATTTGTAAACTAATAAAAACATTTACTGAAGAAATTTCACCAATGATGCTAACAACATTGGGAAATGTGGCAAAATATTGGCTTATTCATTTTTGATATAAAAATGAGGGAGAACATTTTCTAAATCTGCTTTGAGTAATGTGACTGCGAAACGTTTCATTGAAATGCACTTTTCACAAATATAATTATCCCAGGATTAAGTAAAATTGTCTGTCTCCACTTTTAGTGTATCTTACAAATGAAGTTGCAATAGTTCAAACAATAAGTTGCAATGTATTTCTCAGACATAAAAAATATTCTACCTATTAATCTTAACTGCTAGAATAACTTTTATGTCCATTATGATAAAGAGTAGAGATTACGGGTACCCTTTTAATCAAACTGGATATATTTATCTCAAAAAGCTGAAAAATAAATACCTTTATCAATGTACACAAGTGCATAATTGGAGAATTATTTTTATCACTTTTTCAAATTTATATATTTTACTATAACAAAGACGCAAAAATAATTATTTATTTCATGGTTTTGTATCCGTAATTATTCTACCAAGCAAAAAAAATGTATTATGAACTGAATTTTATTCTACAATACTTTAATTATCTCAATTACGTAGAGTAAGCTTCAATTCAAATATATAATTTTTTCGTTATTTTATATTCTATTTAAAGTAACGAAAAATATAAAATAAGTTATAGAAAGCTTAATGTTAAAAGGTTGATGACAGCAAATCAATTTCAGAAATGAGACAATGGTTCTTTCTTTTTATTATATATTTTATATTTTATATAATTTTTAGTGAAGGAAACGGATATTTTGTGACCTGAATTAGAGAAATAAATTTTAAAATTGCAGCAAAGTAAACAATTTCACTTGCCCAATATACGAAAAATGAACCGCAGTTAAAAAAAATCCCATTCGATAAGAAAAAATTTCAAAAAAAATATTAAACAAGACATGATTAAAATCAATCACCGAATAATACGAAAACCACATTAAGGGAGTAACGAAATCAGTTGAATGTTGCGTGAAATTCATGAGGATTCAAAAAGAAAGGTTTTGCAGAAAATGAGAATGATTACTTTAAGTCTCAGCTTATTAACTTTGATCTTGCTAGTTTCGTGGCAAATATATTCTAACCATACGAAACATGGTAATGCATTAAAACCTGCAGCACAGATTTAATTAATTAAATGAATGTACGAAATATTGCTTAGGTGCGAATTCTTTATTTTCATACACACATCTCTTCTATTTAATAATTATTTATTGACCACACATTTTCGACAAATATATAAATTGATTTTTTTTTTCAAAATTTCTTCTTTTTATTGTAGAGAAAATTTTTAGCTAAATGTATAAAATACAATACTCTGTTATTTTCATCATTTTAATAACTTATCATGCTTCATTGAATAATTAAGTGTTAAAAAATTAAAAACATAAAACCATTTTTATTAATATAATTAAAATTTGTATTGATTTTAGTGAATTAAGATAACTACATACAAACCAAAATTCTTTATTATAATCATTTATTTTTATTTCATTTTTCTGATATATAATTGTATTTTTTATAATAAAGACAAAATAATTTGCAGATTGACATATTGATTAATAACTGAATATTTTATTTCATTAAGTGCTCAAAAACTGTTTACAATTGTTACATTAAAATTTATTGGAGTAAAATTTTTTGTGAAATTTTTTTTTAGGAATTTGAAGTCACTCATTTCATTACGAGTGACATTAAATCAAAATTCTTAGGAATAAAATGTATCTATTTTGTATTTAGGAAGTATATCTATTTATATACTCGTTATTTAGAACAGCTAAACTACTACCCACTTATGTTCAGGTGATCTTGCAATCCTATTGACTTTGATCAAAAGCATGTGGTCTAAAAGAAATAGATAAGTTGGAGACGAAATCCATTGGTATTAATGGGCAGGAGGAGTTAACTGTTCCCGGGAGGAGGCTTAGGGGATCTTACGGGGCAGACACTCGTCAGTCACGGGATCACCAGGTACTTTTTATTCTTCCTAGAGATGTTTGGATTCGATTTGTTTTATAGGGGACTCTGTCACTATGCGATTGGAGCACGTTCAGTTTAACTACTATACCAATTTCAGTTGCTTTATTTCGCTTCTAAGATAGTGAAATATTATTGGGGTTTTCTTCTTCTGCTTCTTGCCAGACAGTATTTGGTTGCAAATCACGAAGATAAACACAGAAACAATAAAAGTGAAAAGGCAGATGGGAATGGGAGTGTATCAAGCAAAACAAATTCATGGGTAGGATCTATTATTTTAATTTAGTAGAAAAAGTTTTAAAATTTTTAGGTAGTAAAGCCCTGTGTAAAATTGTATGAAAGAGTTAGACGAATAAGATCTTTTCTCAGGAAGATACTTTTTTTAAATATTTAAATGTTTCGTACACCTTTTAAATGATTTTCTACCTTTTTTAAACTGTAATACATTATGAATTATTATAACTTTCGCCTAAGCAATGAAGAAATTACCTTACGAAGAATTATTAAAAAGCTTATTCTAATTTTTAATTCTTATAGTATTTTTAAGCAATGCATATATTCAGAATTAAACTTGGCTAGTGTGGTTTACAAGTATTGTATTAAGATTAGAATTTTCTTACTAATGGTTTACAAAAAGTTGTTCAAAACACTCAATTTTATTTATTCATTTATTTCGTGACTATGACACCTCTAATATCAAAATAATTATTTATTTTTTTTAACTAATACAAAAAAATAATAAATTTTTATGAGAATACTGGAATCTAAAAAATCATTAAGATTTTATAAATATGATACATGGATTTCAAAATAGAATTTTAATTTTAAAAACATAACCTATTTGTAGAAACACAGAAGCATTCCTAGAGGTATACTACTTCTGGGAATGCTTCTGTGTTTCCTTCAAGGTTATTCCATGATTTAAGTTTAAAATAAAACAGGGAAAAATTGTTGCCTAACTATTATTGATTTATAATTCTTTTAAGTAATTTATTAGATTATTTTATTAAAGATGAATTATTTTCATTTCTCAAAATAACAAAGAAAAATGCAAGTTTAACTGTATATATATATTTTTTATGCTATATATTTTAGTTTAGAGAATAACTTAAGAATGTTTTTCCTAAATATTTGTATTTTAATATTTTGTTTTTGAAATTTAGTGTAATTAATAGAAGGGGTTATATAAATAAATAAAATTAATTGATAATTATTCTTAGAAAATTTTTCGATGCTTTATATAAAATAAATATGTCAAAAGAAACACCATAAAACTAAGTACCTCTTCAAATTTGAGCTAACGTTGTTCAAATTCAATCGATTTAAACAATTTAAAAGCGAACTATTTTTTCCCTAGACTTCCTCGTGGTCTACAAAGTTCAATATGCATAATGGCCTTAAAATCCATTATGGCAATTTGAAACATTTAAATACATTCGCCTTTACAAAAACATTTACAAAGAAAAGTGGAAATACTTAGGAGTGAAATTCAGATAGCCTGCAGAAAAACTGTCCTGTCAGTTCCTAAAAGAAATAAGAAGTGCTTGCTCAGACTTGGTGACAGTTCAATTGGCGAATCGGCCCTCACTCTGGCGCCAACCGATCCGCTTATTTCGCATTTGTTACTTTCATTATTCATTCTTTTGTCCGTATGTTAACGAGTGATAACACGTTGTACTTATTCTAATGCTAATATATTTCTACTGAATAATGTTAAGGTTTGTAGAATTTATGCATAAACAGATGTATTTGCAGCTCATTATTGATAAAATAGGTGCAGCTGCATGTATTTAGAATTATATTAGCATTGATACGTTCCAGACGTCATTAATAACTGTTGAAGATAAACACTATTTTTTTCACTTGTTGAAAGTAATTGATTACTAAAAAATATCTTATGAATTTTGTAGAACAAATTAAATCTTTTACAATGAGTTGAAATGTATTATCGTATATATATATATATATATATATATATATATAATATTTATTAAATATTAATCTCCTTTTTTTCAAATTCAGAGTAAAGGTAATGAAAGATTTATGTAAATAATAAATTTCGCACTAGTTTTCTCTACCAGTAATTAAAACGATATTTATTAAAAATTATTTCATTGGATTTCGTTTTGCTCATATAGAAAATTAAAAATGACATATGTATTATAGACTGCTCCTGAAATGGAAAACATAGTTAGGTATTCAGGCTTTAAAAAACTGTGTTAATGTAAAATTCTTAAAATATGTACATTGCAAATATATATATTAAAGATTTTCATGATTCGAAAATTTAATATATTTAGCAAAACGTGCATTAATTTCAGTAAATACCATGAAAATAAAACAGTTTAGCAAAAGTACAGTAAAATTTTTTTTAACAAATTTATAATCACTGAAGAATTAAAAAAAATAAATGAATTATCTTTTATATATTTTTAATTTTGCACATCATTATTAACCCTGTTCCCTCTATAAAAAATTATATTCAAACTATCTAGAAGATTGATCTTTTCTTTTTTCTAGTGAATTATATTTTAGTAAATAACTAAACGTAGAACGCTTGCAAGTTAAAGTAATACATCTTCTCATATGAAATATGAGAAGAAGTCTCACACATCTATCTAATGTTTCTTAAAATTGTTTTTCTTTTTTTATTTTTTAACATCTCATTGCACAAAAGAAGAAAAATCAACCCACTCGTAAAATCCGACAAAGATAAAACTGACGTAGAAAGCAAAAATTTCTCTGAGCCGAAAAACATCCAATATGGAGATTCCCTCTTCATCTGAAGCTTCCCTTCTTTTTTCCCTATAACTTTCTTTTGTATACTATTAACCATTTACGCCCTGGGAAAATGTCTAAATTGCCGTACGAGCGCATTCCTTTCCATTCTATAAAAACGAGAAAAAAATCCCCACCTCCGTTGTTGCATTTATTTTACTGAGGGATCTGCATTGTGAAAGAAATAAAACTTTTATTTCTTAGTTCTTGGTAACACTTTAATGATTATGGCTAAGAGAGGAATTTAGACTTGAAAATTCTTTTTCCAAAGATATTTTTCATTTTTCTACTTTTGTTTCTTTTAAGCTTAGTTTATTTTAAAAATACATTATTTCGCTTACAACCACTAACAGAATTTTTTAGTTGCGTAGCTTTGGTTTAAATCAAAATCCAATTTTAAATCTTGACTTGCTAAATTATATATGTATCATTAATTCACTTAAAAATACCTGTTAGTAAACTTGAGTTCTTGGTAACTAAATCAACATAAACTTTAGTGTAAAAATATCTATTCACAGAAATACATGAATAGAATCCTTCATATTCAAATATTTCAATATTGCTCATACTAATTTATATTTTATTCAATTTAATGCCTTTAATTTCTATATCTTACTATTTTAAGTTATTTTTGTAGCAAATATAACTTTATGAAGATATCAAATTATCATTAATTGAAACTTATATAATATTACAATAGAAGAGATGGGAATTTTAATACTCGAAATTGATGTAACACTTTGAAAGTTGTCACTGAAATAACTGATTGAAAATGTACATAAAATAAATTACAAAAAGCATTTTTGTATTTAAAAAAAGGATAATTTATTAAAATATATATCTTTAAACTAATTAAACATGCATATAAACAATCGTAAATAATAGAAAATTTCTATTCTTTAGGAATGAAAATTGTTTCAAAATTGTTATTTAAAATAACAACTAAAATATTTATTTTTGATTTGATTATAATTTCTCATTTTAATAAGAATACCTATTGAATATATATAAATTGTAGTATGGACTAGATAATAAAACATATTAGTCATTTTAACTTTAAATGTGAAAATTAATGAATGCTTTAATAATAAGAATTTATGTGTTAGTTTTATTAAACCATAAATGTCTATTTAGGTAAAAAACAATCACTGTCTAAAAATATTAATTTTATTATTCGTTTGATTTTCACGTCATTTAAAAATATTATGTTATAATCTCAAAGATAAATTGAAATTTTATTAATTTTTCTGAAGTAGATAATATATTAAGTTTGATACTATACTGAAATTAGGAATAATATAATATTAGGATATTTATATTCAAAAGAAACACATGTGTCTAGATTGATAACAAAAGCTAAATTCATGACTTAACACGTTTACCTTACAAGATTACGAAATAATTTTTTTAACATACTTTTGTAAATCTACGTAATGCCAATTTTTTAATTTTAGAAATATAAGTGCTGATTAAAGTTTTAAATACACATTCATTTTTTTAATTATTCATGCAAGCAGATTATAAAAAAATGGTTACATATTCCGTACGCTCGTGGATTATATATATTAATTTCACTTTATCTAGAATATTTTTATTATTATTTTAATCAGCATTTTTTCTTACATATACTAACAAACAAAGTGTATATTATAAAGATGTTTTCCGTTTACTGCATAAAGATGAACTTTAGGAAATTAAGCATTATTAACAGCTTTAGTGAGAAAATGTTCACAATTTTTTATTTTAAACCAAATGTTTCCAGGTGTAAAAATTTAAATTTGAAATACAATTATTATGTAAAATGATTATAACTCTTCATAAGATACCGTAGGCAATCCTTAACAAAATTTATATTTCCTTAAAACTCTCAATTTCAAAATCCACAGAAGTATGTATTTTGCAGAAGTAACTATATTTCCTGAAAATCTGTTATGAATGACACTGAAATATAGTATCCACTAAAATTTAACAGAAAAAAAATCGAGAATAGTTTCTAATACAAAATAGATTTGAAGTTACATGAAGAAAATCAGAAAAAAACGTTCAGTAATATTTCGACTGCTTCATCTCAATTGCAAATAGTATTTTGACAGAAATATAATAAAATATATATATATCGTACAAAATGCATCTTAAAATAAATATAAATAAAAATATGTTTTTTGTAAATGTATTCTGCAAAGCCTTTTACATTTTTAAATTCGGGTACATAAATTTCAGTTTCCTTTGATTCTATATTTTACTTTCAAGAAATTAACTAATTTGATATTGTTCTGAGCAAAGTGGTATATAGTTAACTTTTCACTATCAAAATTTCTTTTACTACAAAATCTGTCAGTCATACATTTAAAGTTAGCATATTTAACTTTTTTCTCACTTTGAACGAGAAATTAATTGAATAATACGAAGTTTATGGTCCTTATACCCGTTTAAGTTATGCGTTAATAAATTATGTATTTCTATTCTTTCCATAGTCTATTATATTTGTATCTCAATAAGTTAAAATATTCATAAGAATTATAGTTAGAAACTTATTAGTTTCAAAATTATTTTTTAAAAAGTATAGTTACAACTTAAGCTTATAAAATTCATATATGTAGTAAAATATACATTTCCAGGGAATTTTTTGATTTGAAACTAATTGCAGTAAAATATATAAATATTAATAGAAAAAATATATAAAAATTTGTGCATATTCACATTATTTCTTACGTACATTTAGAAATTTAAAATGCTAAGACATTCTTTTCATATATTATAAATATCTTTTAAGGAAATAAAATTGAATGATTTATTTTCTCTCCTAGTCAAAAAAATCATTTGTACTTCTTAACCCGTATATATAATTAATTTACATTATTTTATGAATAACTTTATTATTTTAAGGTTATATACTTCAGCATTGTTCATAACTAAGTAAAGTAAATTTAGTTCTTTTACTTAAATATTGATTTACATGATTTCTTAATAGTTACAGAAAAAAATAATTTCATTTCATTCATATTTCAGAAGATTATCTAATACTTTATTACATGAAACCATTTGAAAGGGTTGCATAATGAATTCGCTTCAAAAGAAGTTTTTTGTTACCTCAAAATACTAGTAAATGTAACTAAAGAAAGAATCAAAAAGATATATTATGAAAATTGAATTTATTGCTTCAGGGATCTTGACCATTTATTTTTTTTGAAAGGTTCAGTTCAAATCAGAATTCTTTTAAATGATTAGTAAGTATTGTAGAGTTAAACATGTAATCAACAATTCTTTATACCATGGACTAAATACTGTATACGCTGTTACACAAAATATTAAAAACTGTTATTGGAGCTCAAAATTAAATTTAATGAAGGAAAATTCTACCAACTATAATCCTTGGTATCACGCATTTTTGTGTTGTCATTTAGAATGCCCCAATGCAGGAATTATTCAGATCAAACCAATGAAACAGCTTAGATGATTTAGTGAAAAACAAAAACCAAACTAGTATCAAATATTTTCACTAGTGATTGGTGAAAAAACTTTGAAAACTAAAAACCTAACAAAACCTAATGCAAATGAAAACAGAAATTAATTTTCAATAGTGATTTAGATTTGTGTTCATATGTATTTGTTGTGTGTTAAGATGTCATTAGAATAACCAACATCCTCTGATCTTTAGAGAAATGGAAAACACTAAAACTTAAAGGATAGTGTATCAGTGTTTCTTTTGATCAAATAATATAAGCTTATATTTTAGTTTTAGACGAAGATGGTTGTTGAGATATAACAGTTGAAGTAAAACAAAACATTCCGTGCAATGGAGAGTGAACTGAAATGATGATAATTTAAAATGTAAAACAGTCCTAGTGAGAGAAAAAATATTTTCAAGAATATGTGACATTATAATGTTATATATGAATTTTTACTAATAACTGTAATTATTTTGCAAACAGAATGTATCAAAATATAAGCTTTTAAACGATTTTAAATATTTTCCCTCTTCTCTTCGTATTACAGTTATGTTGCTTGGAAGGGTAGTACTATCAATTGTATAACCGGTACATATCATATTACTTCTTTCAAATTTGTGTAGATTGGAATAGCATCAAAACAGTGAGTTGAAAAAATGGAATAGTTTTGGTTTAAGAATGAAAAAAAAATTGGACACTTAAAATATTAAAATAAAATTATGTCATGTAAATCTATTAAGAACTTATTAACTAAAAAAGTGCTATAATGCCGCAACCGAAATTTATTTTGAAAAACTTTCACAAGTCATAACTTCAAGCCATAACTTTGATTATTCCTGAAAATATTATAAACATGATAGGGTTTGTGGGTGCAATACACTGCACCTGAAAAAGATTAATTTCAAAAAATGTTAACCATCTTAGAACATATATTAAAAATTTGTACTTACATGTGCATTCCATTTTCTAAATTTATTAAATTATGCATTCCTTTTTGTGCCAAGAATTTATAAAACAATAGGTCATCATGATAGGGAGTTTGTAATTAAATTTATAACTTGAATTAAAATCATACTATACATTTTTTATTGTTTTACACATCTTGTAGAAATTATAGAAAGAAATGATTCGAAATACTGCATAACATCCATAAACGTACTACATTTTTGAAATTCTTAATGGAAGTTACAAATTCTCTCATATAATTTCAGGAATTAATACAATAATCTTCTTGAAATATTTATATAGTTATTTTCGTAGAATAAGATTCCCATTTAAAAATAGCTCACAAAACCATTTAAGTGAATTATAAATGTCAGCAAAAAGGTTTCAAAAACGCCTATACAAGCAACATTAAATTTAGTAATTTTTATGAAATAAATATGTTTGACTATGGATCTTGATTTCTAATAAAAAATATATATTCTTATTTAAAGATTTCGGTCGTTTCTATGTGCATCTTGAGAGACATGTGAGAATTAAAGTAATATACTCAAGTTTTTAATAATATATACAGCATTTTAATTTTTAGCATCATATTTAACAGCTTCAATTCTTAAAATGTAGAATGTAATTTTAATGTTATCTTAATTTCATTGATTATTAACTTTTGTGTATGCCTATGGTTAAGTATAATCTAATAAGGTGTCTGGTAACTAATAAAATTAATTATACGTGAGTTATTATAAATTTTGTATGATTCAACATTTGATTTTTTTCCAAACACTATTCAAATGGACATCAATGACTTTCAGAATCTTTTCTTTTTCCTAATTCAAGATAAAAAGAAATAACCACATGCCCTATAAGCCGCATGCCTATATATATATATATATATATATATATATATATATATATATATATATATATATATATATATATATATATATATATATATATATATATATATATATATATATATACATTAAACACAGAAATCTTTCTTTACTGTGCTTATTAGTTTTTATTTTTGAAGCTGATTTTAAAATTATTAATATAAGTAATCCAAACATTTCACTCTCTGAGAAGATTAATTTCGGTGAAAAGAAAATACGCCCAGATATATACACAAATGTAATTATATATGATCTAATTTAATCAAAATCAGTTAATATGGTTAGATTCATTCATATTTATTTATTTACAAGTATGAAATCCTTTTGACTACACTTAGTGCCAAGAAATATCTTAATGAACTTTAAAGAAAACTGAATTAAAGGGACTGTGAAGGAGGATAGGAATTACTCGATGCGAAAAAAAAAGACTTTCCAAGGTGAAGTTTCCTATTATAAAGTCTAACAAGAAGGGGGAGAGAATTCACTTCATTAACTCAGATTCTATTCTAAGGGAAAAAATTATATTCTTTGACTGGTTATATGGAGGCATTGAAGATAATTTTTTCTACGTAAATCAAGTTTTATTTTATGTTTATTAGAGTTTTTTTTTTCATAAAAGTAATTTAGCTTTCTAGATGGTTGCAATTTTTTTAATTGGATGACACATTCAATTATTAACAGCATACTTAATTAAAGGAAATTGATGATGTAATGTTAATAAATAATGTTAAGAAAATTGTCGTTATTAATTATGTAATGCATCCTATTATAGATTTCTTGAAAATATATAGTTTTAGTATTCTAAATTATTAATTGATTTATAACATTCACATTAATGAAAAATAATATTATATTTATTCTTGAAGAAGTTTTAGATGGTTACTCTGCATCATTTAGAAATAATATACTCGAAAGTTAAATTTTTTGTCAGTAAACATAATTTTCAAATATTTTGTTTTTTTTATAAAAATATTGGTATTATATATGCCTACAATAAAATCAGCTTTCATTAGTCTATTATAAATAAAGTATAAATAATTACAAAAATAAATACAATGGTTACAAACAAAAATGAAGAAATATTTTGCTTCCAAGATCAAAAGTCGTATATGATGATGAAGAATGTTTATAAATGCACATACAATACTTGTAAAAAAGTTATGAATTTTTAAATTGGTGGATTATTTTACTGTTTAAGATTCTTGAATTACTAATTTGACCTAAAATTTTCCTATGTTTATGAAATCAAGCAATTTTAATCGAATATCATGTAGTTTTATAGAGTACTGATTCACTCGCTCTTTGATCACAAAGCCAAATATTGAAGCAAAAACACCAAGAATTCCATGACCTATATAAGCAAAAAGAATTCTATAGCCTATTTATTTTTTTCTTCGGTGTTTATCTCGCAACATTTATGATAGTAACGAAAGTGTGCATGATATATGGTGGACCGTAAAATGGGTGCTACGAAACGAAATATAAATCGTTCAGTACTAGGTCGTTCGTCATAGATTTTTTGACTTCCTGCCCGTTAATCTTTTCACTCGAAAGGAACACCAAAATGCAGCTTTCAAGGCAAATTCTCAATCGACTTGCATGCACATGCTTTATTTTGTTTGAAAGGAACCTTTCATCATTGTAAAAAAGTGTTTACTCATTTATCTTTTCCTTACTTTTAGATTTTCCTTCTCATTGGTGAAAAAGTTACAGTTGTTTCGTTCAAAATGATTTTTAGAAAATTCCTTCAAACACATAGGATTATTTATTGTTCCGTTATAAGTTTACATATAAAGGAAATTTGGTTTTCAAATTTGTCACTAACATTAGCGTAACTTGTTTTTTCTCAATTAAACTTTATGTGCAGTCCTCTTAGATTTGAAGAATTTCTTGGGAAATTTGTGAACACGTTATTTATTTGTAGGTTACTATAAATATTGCTGAAATATACCAACGCAACAATTGCCAACGAATTCTGTCTGGTGAAAGATGAGAGATGGATGATATTTTATTGGAAAACAAAGAAGCTGGGTATCTAAAATAAAATCATTTTTAAAATGAACATTTAAAAAGTACTGACAATGCGTAATTTTAGTATACATTATATAGAATATTAAACATGGTAATTTAATTATTAAATATATAATACTAAATTAAAATTGCAATAAAAATATATTCATTTATAATAAATACTTTATAATTTATATATATTTATTATTATATACATTTATAACAATAAAAATACATTAGCAACTGCGATATTAGGGAAATTATATAATTTATTGCATTCTCCAAAATCTAATAAATGCATGTATCTTTACTCTTCTGATCCATAAAAGTGGATAGAAAAAATTATCCATAAAAGTGAAACATAAAATTAGAGGTCTTTCACAATTATTATTAGCTATGTTTCACAATTTATTAGAAATAATAATACAGTTATAAGTTACACGTAAAAGTACATTGAATGAAAATTTTCATTTCCTTAAAATCTGTTCCTTAAGTAGATTCCCTGTTCATATTAGTTTTGTAATATAAAACTTTATGCAAAAGAATTCATTAGATTGACACAGTTTTGTACAAAATATCTTTTATATAGTTGTGAAGTATACATCTAAAACACAGAAACTATATTTCTAAAAATGTTACTGTGTTTCAATGATCCAACATTTAACTCATTATATTAATTAATTGTTCATAATAGTTTGTTCTGTTCGTTGAATTCTGCGTTTAAAATTTTGAAATATAACGAAATCGGCTTTTTTAAATTAAATAGTATAAATTACTTTGATATTCTTAGCTTTTGTTTCAGTCAAAAATTGAAATTAAAATCCAGATTACAAAAATATATTGAGATATATCGAAAATATAAATTTAAATTTTCATAAAAATATCTGAAATCTAAGGATTTTGTTAGCTTGATAATACAGTCAGTACAATAATACATTTACGACTTTATTGAAATTTATTTATTATGAAAAAAACTCAATTGATTTATTCATTAGTTTCATTTCGTATGAAATTGCATCATTTTAAATGAAAATAATTTGATAGAGAATTCTCTTAAAGTTTACTCTTAAATAATTTCGTATATGTTTTCCAAGCTTTTATGTATTTAATAAAAGCGAATTTTTCCAGTGAGAAGAAGAGACATTCTTTTTATTTTCCTGTTAATGTGTCTTTATGCGTCTTATTCACTGTGGAATAGGATGGATAAGTAACATTAAATTGTTAAGCAAAGTCCATCTTTTGAAGTTAGAAACACTTAGCTTCAGCATTTCACTATTACTCGGCTCCCCTCCATGAAAGCTGAGTATTTACTTTCAGAAGACACGGAGGATGGAACAAGGTTTAAGATGCACTCCCTTGTCGATTTTGCCTTCGACACAAGACTCGATGTTGAAAGAGTAGGCACTTCTAGGTGAAGTCTGCGTCAACAAAGGAGCAGATTGTGCCTGTGTACTGTGGGAAATTCGCCGAGTGTACTGGAGACATCCGACTGTCATCTGGGAAATAGAAAAGGAGATTGTTTTCTCGACATCATTATCATTCGATTATTCACTAGAGAAAGGGATGTTTTCCCAGTCTTCCATGAACTCAAATATTGTTGGACATTAAGAGGTAAAATAGCTTTTGATAATTTGTCAAATAAATGTTGGATTGGGATAAGATAACAAATGTTTACGCTTGGTAAATGGAAACAAAGATGTTAAATAAATGAATCAAATTAATGACAATGCACAGTTGTATCTTATTGATCACATTAATGTGTATTCAATTTTAAAATGAAAAATGCATGGATTTTTTTTATCTATTAAGAACTATTTTCAATATCAACAACATTTCAAAACATCAAGACATAATAATTTATTTTTTGCAAACACCTCCAAATTTTTATACAGTAATTCTCGATTAAAAATTTTAAAAAAATCTACATTGAATGATTTAAATTTTTTGTATCATAGTTATTAAATGAATTTATTTAAACGGTTATTATGTAATTAAGATACTATAAAACTATAATAAAGTGGAAAATTTTATGAATAAAGAAAAATTATAATATTTTATTTAACATGCACGCGAATCTAGGATAAAAAAAAACAAATTACTTCATGAGTGTAAATTAAGCCATTTTAAATCAGTATACATTGATGTTCTGATCTTCGTATTTTTCTCTCCCACTTTGTAAAAAAATATCATATTTTTGCAACAGATTTTTCTTATATATAACATTTTAATATGTTGCAAAATTGACTTTTTAAATAGATTTGTGAAATGATTTGTTTTAAAACCTATAAACAAAAAATATTATGAAAAAATATAGCACTGCTATTCAATGTTCGAAAAAAAGAAAGTAAAAAAGAAACTATGAGAGCTCTCTTAAGTAAATTCGAAAGCACTTATTTCATGGTGAACATGCTTATTATATTCCTCAAAGATAAAAATGTTTCAATGTTTCAATCTGTCTTTCATTCCTTTTAGTTTTATTATATGCTTTAAAAAGTCAAAAATAAATTACAAATTATATAACAAAAAGAATATATAAATCTCATGTAATTTATTCCCTGAAAAATATTAAAATAAAGTATTTGTAACTGCATTTACTACCAAAATTACAGCATCTCAAATAAAATATAGCATGTGAGCATAATGTAACTCAATCTAATCTTGAACACGGAGATTTCATTTTATTAAATATAAACATCTCGCAATAATGGCAGTGTGATTCAGAGTTGTAAGCAATGATGCATATTAACCGAGCGTAAAAGATATAATCTTCGAAGCTGATTTGATAAATTGTCGGAGCTATTCAGAAGTTTTCCTCTTTTAGATCACAAACTCAATTATTTAGGATCTCAAAAACATTGTAGAACGCCTAGATTCCCTCACAGAGCGTTCTTCAATTAATAGTCTCTGGTGCTTGAGAAAAAGTAGTTCATAACTCCTAGAAGAATTTTGAGTTCAGAGTGTTTTATTTATTTCCAAACCGTCGATGCATATTTCTAAAAGGAAATAGTAGGGGGTTGTCTGCTGTTGAGTAAATTTGAAATATGAGGCGTCAAACATTGAGAACAATGTAGGCGTTGTAATGATAAATCGTTCAGCAGCGTAACATAAATTTAGCGACCGTAGCTTGGTACTAGCTCTCTTCGATACACAATACAACTTCTAAGACGCCATGCAGTACTTGTTATAAATACCTATTGATCTAACAATGCATTTCGAAAACAAACTGCTTCGCTAATAGTTTAAGATATAAAAAATACAAATGTTCTTGAATATTTTAAGTAAAAATAAGTACACAAAACTACTATGATTACTATGGGAAGTAATTATAGTAATTTGAAAAAATAATCATAGTAATCCAAAAATGTGTTATGCATATACATTATATAATCTGCTGGTGTAAAATCAAATATATATATATATTGTCATGGGTGAGCGGTTGTGTGTTATATATGCAATAAAAAAACAATATTGTACACCAAATTTCTGATTATATTTCATTCCAATCATTCCAAAGCAAACTTTCCTAATTATATTCCCGATAAATGAAAGATTAATTTTTAATAAAAATTAGAAATATCAAACCATGAACTTAAACATTTTGATTATTGGAAGCTCAATTTGATTCAAATAAAAGGTTCAGAGAAAAAATAGCAAAATCCTTTATTCATTTACGGTTATATTTCTTTAATAAAAGTGCAATAAATATGGAATTATTTCCTTAAAGTTAACTTAAAAATACCTATTTAAGTTACAGTAAATATAATTTAACTATATTTGGTAGGTAGTGTGTTAATGCCATTAATACCAATATGCCAGATTTCTTAAAACATAAGCAGTTAGTTGAATATTAATTTTTGTATTTGTTTGGTTTTCAATGCTTAAAATGGTAAACAGCTTATAAATTATTTGTTGTAAAATACGAAATTAATTCTAGGATATACAATACAAAGAAACAACTGAATATGCTTTTTTTGTTTATTATTACCATTTACCGAATTTTGGTATCTTTCATCTGAATTTTAATAAAATGTTTCTTTAATGAATACATGGATACTTTTTTTTTTGCCTATGATCAAGTTTTTTTTTTCAGTTGAATTAATCACAGCTAGCCTTCAATCCAACGGGGTACATCCTGTCTAATGGTCAGCGTGTCTGACTGTGGACAGGGAGGTCCTGGATTTGAATCCTGGTTCGGGTATGGATGTATTTTCTCTTTCTCTCATCCAGACTTTGTCCTTCCTTGTGTGAATGGTTGCCTACCCTATAAATGGGTACCTATGGCATGTGTGTACTAAGGAGGTCAGCTCCACTCTAATTTACTGTTCAGTTAGAAAAGTGAAGCCGCGTTACCAGCCTAGTGCAAGAAGACAGCAGCAGTCAATCTAACAAAAAGTAATTGCACTCCTTTTTTCCCAAAAGTCACTATTATAAATTAATAAAAAACTTACATTTACTCAATTGTGTAAGTTACAGAAAAATGTAGAAACATAAAATAGGTATTTATTAACTGTTGAAACTATAATATAATATAAAAAATGTTATTCAAAAATTATTTTATTTCTGATGTAATTAACATTTATACGGTGTTTTATAAGATTAGATATATAATTTCAACTCATCGTACTTACAGGAAAAAAAAATCTACTTAGTTTCACGGTATCAAAAATAAATAGCTACTTAGTTGAAATGACTAAAAGTTACTTAACCGCTGTCTAACATTTATATATTACTTTGTAATTAAACACTTTAAATTATTTTCCATGTGTCTCAGCACACACGCACATTGAGACATTAATCTTAAATTACGCTCTAGTTAAATGCAAACAAATGAATATTATAAAAATAAGATAAAAATTCTCAAAAATTTAATTGTATATAATATGAATGGAAGATTCAATATATTTATGATAAATTATATATAAATGAGTTTTTTGTGTAAGCAATGTTAACTTATATTTTTAACGAATACACAGACATCCCAAAAGAGAAACAACAACTTAGTAAGGATTTTGAAATTGAAAAAAAAATATAAATTTTTATTATTCATCAATCATTACCGACGTTAAAAATGTAGAATTTACATTTTTGATACTGAATTTATTTTTCTTTTAAATTTAATTTTCTGACAAATATCACATTTTTTTTTAATTTTGCCAAGAAATATTAATTAATTTTTTTTTCCATACGCAATGAAAATTTGACAATGTATAATAATTTTAATTTTTTGTTTGCAAAAATATATCAGTTGTGTGTATTACCATTAAGAAAAAGCATTGGAACAAAATAATCTAGAACATATAATTACAGCATGAAAAAAATTAATAGAACGTAAATGACTTTCCTTCAAAAACAGTGAAAGTTGAATTTCTGATACACACACGTTTTAATATGTACTTTTGGCCTCCATAACACCGAAGCAATGAAATAGCATGAAATCTACAACATGCATTCGCGGAGATGAGGACATGCAAACGATTACAATTTCAGTGCATACGCACATCACGTGCTACTGTGGCGACACTTCAAAGGGCTATTTAAGTCTGGGAGATTTCGACATTTTCAAGTTCGGCAATTGTGTACTTCTTGTGTTTTTTTTCTTTAAACGATCAATTATACCTCATATAAAACAATAATCATTTTGTGATCAAGTATCCGTGTTCGACAGAAGATGACCTATAGAGATTGTGGATTATATTTCAGGGAAATCAATAGCCGTGTTGCACGAAACCAAACAAGTGTAACGCTTATATTTGATTGTTGGATACAGGAGAGTACGGTGGGCAGATCACATCCATCTCAGAGCACCACTTCATGTGATAACAGGCAAATTGTGCGCATGGCAGAGACAGATCGCTCTGCCAAATCACGATCCATTCAGTCTACAATGCATCATTCAGTGCCTGCGCTTACCATTTGACAGCGTCCACAGAAGAGTGGTTAGTCCCCAAGACGTCAATTGCTTCGTTTACACTTGATGCAGAATAGAAGACGTCTCCGAAGACAATGGTACGATGAAAGAAAGATGTGGATTTCAGAATTGAATGGAATTGTTTTTACTGACGAGTCACGCTTCCGTCTGCAACACCACGATGGTCGCAGTCGAGCCTGGAGACACCTTGGAGAGAGAATGTTGAAGAGCTACGTTATGCACCACCACATTGATCCTGTACTGGGTATTATGGTATGGGATGGTATTCGATATCACTCTCGCACTCATCTAGTACACATTTGCAGTACTTTAAACTGTAATCACTACATCTACGAGTTGTTTCAGACAATTAAGCTTCTTTATATCCAGGGCTTGCCCACAGACATATTTCAACAGGACAATGCGTGACCACGCCTTACACACATTGCCTAAGTGTTCTTCATCATTCGCCAGATTGAATTGATTTACTTGCCGGCTAGCTCTCTGGATCTTTCGCAGTTAGTAAACATGCTGTCCATGGTTGCTTAATGTTTGACTAGATTACATCCCCAGCTTCCACACCATATCAAAATTGGCAACGTGTGGAAGATGCTTGGTCTGCTCCACCCCAAGAACACATACAAATTCTCTTTGACTTAATGCCGAGTAGTGTGGCAGTGATGATCTCCAACAATGGCGGCTACTCTGGCTACTGATTTTGGCAGGAACCCCACTTGACTGAAGTCTATAATTTGATACTTGGTTAACATGTTATTTGCCAAATAAATTTTATTGTAATATATTTTGTCTTTTTGGCGTTTTAATTTGGGTAGCCGAAAGTGTACATCCTAGACTT
Source organism: Latrodectus elegans (assembly GCA_030067965.1). NCBI lineage: Eukaryota > Metazoa > Arthropoda > Arachnida > Araneae > Theridiidae > Latrodectus > Latrodectus elegans. The sequence continues at coordinate 118,395,564 of CM057820.1, read as the reverse complement.
TACTTCATTTACATCTGAGGATAATATTATTTCTTTAAGTATTTTACAAAAATTATGTAAAATTTACTAAAGGAAGGCATGCGTTACTGCCATTGCATTTATTTTCCTGTGCAGTTTAAAACAATATGTTGACTATGTATTGAGTTAAATATTAAAAATATGGAAAAGTAAGTTAAAAAAAATGTTGTAACAGATGTTACTGTGTTCACAAGAGAAGGTGAAAAATATTTTATATTTTTCATAATTTTACGTACGAAATTTATTTGCTAAACTAGGTAAAATATCTCAAACAATATCTGCATTTTGTCTTTTAATAAATTTTTGCCCCTGAATTTTTCTGATTTCCTTTTTTATTAAAAATAGCTTATTAGATTTTTTACTTCAAAATGTTTTCAAATATTTTAATTTCTGAAGACAAGTTATGTTATTTAGCAAATACATTGTAATTCATATTTTTGTAAATAGTTTTCTCAGAATATTGTGATTAAAATGCAAAGTTTCATTTAAAGACCACAGACAAATATACATCAACACACATTCTGATTTTCTTAGTTATCCTGATATAAACTAAATTTAATAGTACAGCAAACATGTGTAGTAAAAGTTAGCGGAAAATGAATAATAAAATTTTATATATTAATATAAAGTATGTTTGAGCTTGATGATATTAGTTTACCTAAAAATTTATTTTTTTGAATAATTTAATTTTGTATGTAATAATTAAAAGTACATTCATTCCGTGTAAAATTAATATTTTCAGATTAAGCTTGTTTTAATTTGATAAATTTTTTCATAAGCAATGGTACAAAATGTAAAGAGGATATCGATTACTGCAAAAAAATAATTTTTTTCAGAAAATAATTTAATTAAGCATTCCTTTTTTAATGATATTTCACCAAAAACTTCGTTACTCAATAAAATTTACATTTCATGATTGAGGATATTCTTAGAATACAATTTTTACTTAATAAATTTTAGGATTCTAAAATTGTAAAAATCTGTTATTCGGATAATAATATTAATTAATAATTTGAAATTTGATGGATGCTCTATTAACATTTTTGGCATGATAAATCCAAATAAGAATCCATAATTATCAATTAATAACAATTTATAACCCAAGCAGAAGAAGCGCATACTCCTATTCCTTTATTGTCAGTAAATTACATTTTTCAATACTTGATTGTGTTTAAAATGATATAGAAACAAATTATATCCATTAAAAAATGTTAGATTCTGTGGGTACTAGATGCGTAAAACTTGCTTGATGATTATTTTTATTGCATACAATATTTTAAACTAAATTTTTAATTATAACAATCATTGTAGGAATAATCTCTCCATAAATTTATAAGGAAAAATATTCTTTGGAGTGGAAAATTGAATTTCAAATCCAGATTCATTTTCTAAATGTATGATTTCTATGTTGTTCCCTTATATAATATATCTGTTGGAGCTTATAATCATAGTTTGCTCTTCTTTACATTTTATATTTTGAATACCCACACTATTTATGAAAATCCTCACAAATAAAGATACTACTTGTAAATGTTAACATAGCCTTAGTTTTCCGATGTTAGAAAAAATCAAATTCCAAGTATAGTACTTAAATGTTATGAGTACAATATCAAACAACTTTAAATATTTTTTGTACATTTTTAAACTTTTGGCTTATTACAAAGGTATTTTTAACCTATATAGATATATTAGAACGTGATCTGGTATTTGATACAAAAATTAACACTGAAAACATCAACAAACATAAGTAAGAAAAACATCATTTATAGAAGAAACTTACAATGAATGGAAAACAAAATTATACTTAGATTTTTATTTATAATATATTGAAAAATATGTAAGGATCACTAATATCAGATTTCTGAAATATTTGCGAAATACGATGAATTTTACAAAGTATTTTATTACAATATAAGAGACTAAATATTGAAACAACAATAATAATAATTATTATTTCATGGTTAAACAGTATTTACAGATTTCAAAAATATTTATAATTATTAAATTAAAATTAACTATATTTTTTAAAAATATATTACACATTATTATAAATAACCAATTGAAAAATAGTTTCATTCCGAAAGAATTCGATGATTCTCTTCATGTTGGCACCGAATTGGTAAAAAAGTCAAACGCACACTGGCAAATATCCAAGGATGCTTCAGAATTCAGAAATTTAATCAATTTTCAAGGCTTTGCTTTCACTCCCAGTAGAATCGTGAAGATGGAAGAAGCGATGTTTTTTGCTCTACATTTTTTTTCATTTCATCTTTACTCCGTTAAGACCGTGACTTGGTTTCGGAAAAACTCTCAAAGATGATGTCCTTTCGTGAGTGAAAAACATTCACGCCTATCACTCGCTGGGAGCCTTCAGGTCACTTCAAATGCTTACGCTGCCATAAAAAAAGGTTTTCTTTTAAAGTCTATTTTATTTTTTTAAAAAGTTTTTGAAAGAAAGTGAAAGTTTAAATATCTGGGAGCAACTTAACTTATATACTTTAAATTTAACCTTTTAGCCAATATATCTTGTTACATTTCAGATATTTCTTTAAGATGATAATTAAAAAGTGTTAAATAGCTTCTCAGCAGATTGAATTATTTATTGTATTATTGATAATCTCGTCAGAAAAAGTTTCACATACACACACAAATATATATATATATATATATATATATATATATAAATCTATCAAGCTCCTAATGAAAATTTATAAGTATGATTTTCAAACATAATATACATTATTATTTAATTTCCATTACTATTAGATTCAATGTTACTGACAATAATAAAATTAATTCTGTTAAATACACAGATAGAAAGATGTCAAATTTGAGATATTTAATAAAATATCTGTAGAATTAAATATTTTAAGGAAATTAAAATATAAGTACAGTTAAAAATTAAGATGGTAAATTTATTAGATCTTACATGATAGATTTTATCAGGTATGTATTTAATTGATATGCTTTTGAAAATGCATGCAAAATATTCCTCATGAAACGATCCTCACAAATAAGGTTTGTTGAAAAACAATGCTTAGAGAGGAAGCTAATATTTTCAAAAAGAATAAAATATTCCACAATAGAAATAAATGTCAATCTTGCTATTAAATATTTGTCTTTAATTTACGTCTATAAATGAACAATCAGCAGAATTTAAATATAATTTCTTCATAAATGTTTGTGTTATTTTTATATTCATTTTCTTTTCCGATTCAATTAATGAGTCATTAAAAATATATATATATATATATATATATATATATATATATATATATATATATATATATATATATATATCAACATTTTGAAGTGTATACATAAAAAGTTTATTTTATTACCACAATATTTGCAAAAATATCTATATAATTTCTTTTTAATTTATTTCTTAATATTATTAATATGACATCTATTTAATCCTTTTGAAAAAATAGACATTTTCGACAGGGATCCTAATTAATTGGTGGATTCGTTTAAATTTTGTGATAAGGTGTATATATTTATCAAGTCCTGTGTGTGCATTTACTGATGCAGGTGTCATCCCAGCATTAACAATATTTCTATGATATTTCTTTCCATTTGTGCTTACTCTGAGAAAAAGTTGATTTTAGGTAACAGAAGATGATATTTCTTAATTCCGATCACTTCGAATAAATATTTATTAGTCATTTATAACTCAAATAACGAATACTACAAAAGAAGAATATTGCATTTGTAAATGGATTCCATTCCAATAAACCATGATCTAGTGCAGTGAATTTAATTCAAATAGACATTAAATGTGTTAAAATCGCTGTAAAGTTATTCATTTTTAAAATACCAAAACTGCATGCTCATGGAATCGCGCCTATTCAATAAAATCGATGTTCATCACATAAGTAAGCTTATTATTGGGTTTGGCTATTTATTTCAATCGATTGATAAAACTGAACATAGAAATATTTGTAATTTACTTGACGAGGTTGACCCATAAATCAGCATTACATTTCTTCTAGAACATCAAGGTTACAGGAATAAGCTTTGGTTATATAACTTTTCATATGCTTGATCAATTAACAATGACTCAACCGATAACCATTAATCAAAACGTAATATATAAATAATGCATTAGTCAGGTCTAAATATTTTGATTTTGAAAACAAATGCTTAAAAAAATCTTTATTTCTAATTGTAAAACGGCATTTAATGTACTTAACATAATTCTATCAGTTTGTTATTTACAATAATTTTGGTTTGTTATTTTACTCTGAAACAAACAAACTCTAAGATTAACCATTTAACATTTAATCCATCTAATAAATAGGAACTGCTGTTATGTAGTTATATGTGTTGCAATCAAATGTTTTCTTGAAACGTTTGAAATAAGTGCGATTTGTTTTGCTTTTCACATTTTTAAATGTTAATTACATTTTTAAAAATGTGTGTCCAAAGAACAGATAAAGTGTACCTAGTTAACATAACAAAACTATTAAGTATATTCAAATTATGAAAGTTTATCATAATAAAATAAACAAAAACCGTAAAAACAAATTAATTAAAAAGTTCTTTATGTTCATCAAATATCTAGCATTTTACATTCCTCCTGTGATTGATAATCTTGCATGCTTGAAATAGGCTCCCAATAAGTATCACAAAATCTCAGAAAAATTATAAGTATCATAACAAAATTATAAATATTAAACATCAAATAAAACAAAATGCGCATATGGTTAAGACTTAAGATCACACCTCTCTCAAAAAATAACAATAATATACAAAAAATACAGAAAAACGTCCTTAATAACTCAGTTAATATACTGAATATATTTTATATTGATCTCAATATATAATACGCGCGCATAATTCTGCCTTTAAGTGCTTGAACATATGTGATATAATGGAGAGAGAAGCATTAGTGCGAAACGAGACAAAACAATCTAGCTCTATGAGTACGACTTATCCTACAAGTTATCCTGTAAGATGGCGTGTTTATAAACTTTAACGTATTATCAGGAATTGATTAACATTTCAACGCATCTTAAAATATAAATAAATGTGATGTAATAAATTCCATATTTTTGAGAGACCAGCGAAAATTTCTCGGTGCACTGCCACTATGGCGACCACTATTCATTTACTTGAAATATATGCATATATTGTGTGTGTGTATATATATATATATATATATATATATATATATATATATATATATATATATATATATATATATATATATATATGTATGTATGTATGTATGTGTGTTTGTAAATATGCATACACAAACTTAAAAGTTATTTAAATATGTCAGTTAAGATCTGCTGTTCATTTATTTGAAATATATGTGTATATTTAATAAGAAGGAAGGAACATATTGTGTATACTACCGAACAGAACTACTTCACTGCAATCATCTTCTAAATGGAGATCACTGAATGAAAGAAACAGAATAGGGAATACGAAGCAGACAAAGACAGACGACTGGTTCCACTATTGATCTGGATTTGAAGACTAAAAGGGAAAAAAATCCTTCTATTTTCTCGATTTCATTGTATTTGGCGTTAGAATCGTGTCTTGTTCCCTATTAAAAGGAATCGAAGTCCCACGTAATTGGCTTCTTTTGTAAAAGCTCTTACTGAATGAGGGTTAACGCTGTAACGTTGTCTTCTTTTTGTCTGTTGTCTCCTAACCTATCTCCCTTCTTACCACGGTCATTCTTCACAACATCATATATATGAAGTAAGGAACTCAATTAGCTTCTCTACTCTAGAAAAGGTGAGTTTGGCCTGAGAAGCTAGGGAGAATTCTGATTTTCGATTGTCTAACCCATACTTTGTTCTTACCAGAGATGATAAAGTAGGGCTTAGTGAACGAAATTTATTCGTGATAAATCTATGGGATTTAGCGAGAACTTATTTGAGAAAATATGCTTATTGTTTAGCATTATACTTAAAACTAAATACATAATAAAATTATAATTAAAAAACGTGATTTTATTGATGGAAAACTAAATTTCGCTAACTAATATATAACTCAATAACATATTATTTTTGTTTTGTAGTAACTAAAACCTTATAAAAATTAATCGATTACAATATAAACTATTTAGGCTAAATATATGAAAAAATGGGCTTAAGTTGATATTTGAATTGATTAATTAAATATTAAGAAATAAAATTATCATATGTACTTAATGCTCAATATTTGAAAAGCAAATATGTTACACTCTAGTGCGAACTTGTGGAATTATATTTCAGTATTTGGTAAGTCATTTTAATTCTTATTGTGAGGATTTAAATTTTAAGGATTATAAATATTGCATTTATAGTTGCAACTATTTCTGTCAGAAGAGGTAATATTTTTTCTCATAATATACCGTGATTTTATGCTATTCTTATAATATGCAATTAGTATAATTCAAAACTATTTCTATTACTGCAGTTGTAAGTTCGAGAATGCTAATACATATGCAATTATGTTTGGTCTGTATTTATTTTCATTATTTTATTATTCCATACGTTACTCTGAAATGCATACATCATATATAAGCTGTGGTTAAAATTTTGTAACTCTGATTTGCATTGATATAATAATTGCAACTCATCTAATTCTGATATTTTCAGTTTCAAATTTCATAAGAAATTTATTCAAGTACACAGAGCTTTCCCTAATATGATAAATTATAGTTTGTTTTAACAAAATAAGGGTAGTTTAGTGTAGACTAATTTTAAAGGAATCTCTGCAAGGATTTTAAAATCAAAATGTAAAACTTATAAAAATACATGATGATTCTTTAATCTTAATAATAAAAAAAATTAATACAAATTTAGCAAAATTTTATCGTAAACGTCAGTTATGTAATATTCAAAATTGTTTTCTAATTTGCTGTTTTTTATATGTATTTAATTCACAGTTTCAATTACTAATATTTATTATTGAAAAATATGAATTTGGAAATAAACTACTCTGTAACAAAATAATTAATTATATATTTGAATATAAACTAAGGGATTTATGCCTATAATTTTATACCAAAATATTTTAATTATGGCTAAATTTGGAACTCGGATTATTTTTTTGCAAAAAAAAAAATGCATTTTTAAAAATAAATTCACAAATTAGAAATTTCAAGCGTAAAAAAATTCAGTGAAAATGTTTAAAATATTCAATATCTACAAGAAAATAAATTTTATTTCATTAAAGTATAAGAAATTTAATACTACGAATTCTTATGTGAGCATTAAAAATGTTTATTAACATAAACTTTTTTTTATAAATGAATACCATTTCCTAAATTAAACTTTTGGATTTGACTTAAATCTAAGTAACAAAAATTTCTAAAAACGTAGATTGTAAGCATTTTTCAATAAGCTTAATTATGACTACTAGAATGCACAATATCATATCACGTAATTGCTGAATTTGCTCATTGTATACAGTATTTGATTAATTATTTGCCTGGAGATAATAACAATTACATGAACGTATGATTGCCTTTGGTTGTTAGCAGCAATTGTATTTCATTCTGAAAATAGCATTAATATGTGTGTGTGTGTGTGTGTGCGTGTGCGTGTGCGTGTGCGTGTGTGTGTGTGTGTGTGTGTACTCTTCATAGAATGTTAAACTTACATTATGTAATTTATTGTTCAACTTTACGATCAAAATAGGAATAATGAAAAAGTAACTGACATGAGACTTCATGTGAAGTAAAAGAAATTAGCATACTCTAATGAATTATAATTTATTTTCATTTGAATGATATTTAAAACCTCAAGGCTTTGGAAAATATATGTAATCTAATAACAAAAATTTAAAATTATTTGAAACACTTCTGAAGGAGGAGGATAAAAGCATCAAAACGGTTAGTTTCGAATTGTTTTGTTAAATCCCACTTCTAGAGAAATTCCTTCAGTTCTTGAAATGAAATTTTTGTTCCACGCGACTCGAAGATAATTAGCTGATTAAATAGGGATAGGGATTATTTCGCTTAAAGAATTGGTTCGTAACCTCAATTTAACACTCATTTAATCTACAGTATTACAGTATTATTTGAAGTAATTGCAACTATAATTTTACTTGAATTAACAAAGATATTTAAATTTCAGGTAACAAGGTAAAATAATAATCAAACCAAATTAATTGGAATTCTGAACGCTCATATGTTCTTAAACTTTCTTTTTTTGTTTTCAGATAGTATAAGAACAATAGGCTTTAGAGAAAATGAATGTACGCATGAATAAATCTTGTTTAGGCCTAAATACATACATACATATATATATATATATATATATATATATATATATATATATATATATATATATATATATATATATATATATATATATATATATATATATATATATATATATATATATATATATATATATATATATATATGTTAGAGATTAAATAAGTACCTTTATTACCAAAGACTTTTATTTAAACAAAAATATATAATTATGATATTAAGTTAATCTATTATAAATTCACCGTTGCTACTTACAATCTCTTCCCTCCTCACGATCAATTTGTTGATGCCGTTCTACCAAAAATCGCCTGCTCTGATGTCAAAGAAGTTGTTGAGCCAGTTTTAAGGACCTCTTTGTGCACTTTGAAATGCTCGAAAAGAATGCCACGGTCAACAAGAAGTTTTACATTGCCCAGCTACACCGCATGAATGAGGCTGTTGGAGAGGCCTGATCGACATGGTCAAACCACACTGCTTCACGACAACGCCAGGCTCCATGTTGCACAAGTCGTCAAGACCGCACTCCAAGAGCTTAAAAGAGAGGTCTCTCAGCATCCGCCGTATTCAGAGGACCTTGCATCAACCAATTACTATATTTTTAAATCCTAGGAAAAAACAATATGAACGGCGTCATCTTCGATAACGAAGAGGTATTTAGAAACTTATTCATTAACTATTTTGACACCAAACCATGCGATGTTTGGCAGAATGGCATCAACAAATTGGTCGAGAGATGGGAAGAGATTGAAAAATAGCAACGGCGAATATATAATTGATTAACTTATCGATATAATTATTGTTTTTTGCTTAAATAAAAGTTTTTTAATTGCTATGAATTTCTTCCCTAACCTAATACAAAAGTACATTACGGTTTTCGAAATCATGAAAATTAGTTTTTCAAAATTCCAAATTGGAAATTCAAATCTATAACTAAAAAGGAAATTTAATAGATATAACGAAATTAAGTATGTTAAATATTAAAAATAGTATGTGGTTTTGTGATAAATTGGTGATCAGTTGCATCCTAATCCTGCTTTATAAATTCACCGCTTAAATGTAAAAAAATATACTTAGTTTAGAACTATTATACAGATTATATTGTGCTCTTGAAATATATAACACATTTTAGAAATATTTTCGTGACACAATATGAATTCATGTTCATGAATACCTATTGAAATGAATACATGTTTATGAGGCATTAGTAAGTGAAAAGTTTTCTAGTTGATGGGTGATATGTTATATCTAATCCTGCTTGCTATTGAATTTATGAATATTAATAATTTGTTCAATCCATGCATATCTATTAATGTAAGTGTCTATGTTTTTTGAGGGAGAACGGTATTTCTCTATTTTCGTACGTACTTGTGAAGAGTGAATAAAAATTTCATTCAGTGTGGTTATAAAAATATATTTGTATATCAGAAAATATTTGTTCATCTGATACAAAGAAAAATCTGCATTAGCATTACCTGTGATACATCTTTAACGTGAACAATAGTACTAATTTATACTAATCATAAATGAATATTAAGAATTGCGAGATATTTTGCTGTTTTCATTTCTGTATGAATATATTCAGCTTTACATTTTTACAGCATATCAAATTAACAGGCATGTTAAGACCAATTTTTAAATATAAAATAATTTCATGTAACTACTCGCATTAAATTTCCTACCATCATTAAATGATCTTCTACTTAATGAATAAGTATTTCAATAAAATGAAATTGCTCTATATTATTTTTATACATTTAAATTTAAGGATAAAAAAGTTAGAATCATAACGTAATTCACATTTGTATGTATGGAAAAATTTCTACAAAATTATTTAGTAACTAAAAATAAATTCTGCATCTATACCTAGACCTCAACATGATGTTTTAGGAGCAAATCTCTAATCAGAAACAAATCGGCTTAATGATCTAACCATTTGCATTAAGTAATTATTGCGGGGAATGAATCCATAATTGGATGAAATTAACATCTCGCGTTTCTGATTACCACTCCGAGAAACCGATTCCCTCGTAATAACCTAATTAAAAGACTCTCCACTTGCCTCTTAAGACCACTTAACCTCAATCTTTACTTCTCGAAACTTCCAGAATAGTACTAGCAGATTATAAGTTCGATAGTTTATCACTAACCTTTTCCGGTCTTAAGCATGATGAATAATTGGTTTTAGTAAATTTCCATCCTACCGAGGAAAGGATGTTCGTCCAAGAACAGGTTGTAACTTACCTTAACACATTATACTCTCCCTATCTAAAATTTCAAGAACTTGTGATGGTTTGAGGAACAATTCTATTGATGGCTTAACCTATTCATTCTTAGTTTATTTCCAAACACAAATAAAAAAGCATCTTTAATCGTTTATATTACATACGCTAGTAATCACCACCTACTTTGTTGCATAAAGGATTTACTGACAAGTCATTGAGGGATTGGTCGTGAAAGTTTGTCGCAACACACTTTTAAGAAATTTAACATATTATTGAAAATAAATGCTACCCACGATCATTATTAATGACAAATACGTTTTGTAATATTTATATAATATATGCTAAATAATCATTATTCATTTTGTATTATGAGGTATTAGTATGGAATAAAAATAATTCCATTTTATATTAAGGCAGTTGTCATAAAATCATATATAATAATTCAAAACTTCGTTTTCTTAAAATTACAGCAATATACGTTTACATATCCATGCCTAAAATATTTGATCGATACACTTTTGCAGCTCTCAGCATTTTTCCTCTTCTGAAGAGCCACTTACATGCCAAAATATATATTTCTCATTAATATTGCTAATCTCTATCACCATAAGTAAAACAGAAAAAACATAATTTTCAAGTATGTATGTAAGATATTAAGTTATAAAAGTACAGATAAATGTCAAATATACTGAAGTATGTGTTTTTACAAAACTAATTTTTGCAAAATACAATCATTAAACCGGAGTGCTCATTTTTATTCTTGTACTAATAAAATTATTTATATTAAAAAAGTCTATTTACTTTTAAAATAAATTTAAATTTATAATTTAACATTATATGCAATTATATCTGCGTCATGAAAATCCAAACATTTATATCTATTTTAATAACTTAACATTTATTTCTTTATTTGCAAAGATGAGTTTTGAAATTCTTTAATAAAATTTTAAATTCCAACTTAACTATATAAAAATCCGTTTCTTCGCTAAAATGATAGGGCACGCTAAATAATTAGTAGGCAAAATTATTTTCATGTGAATTTCTAATGTCCTCCAAGTAAAATGGTATTTTTAGGGGTAGAATGCCAAATATTGGTGCTTCTGCTTGGTCTTTGATTCAAATTTACGAAGAAGACTCTACCCGGCTGTGTCTATCTAACTAGCAAAGCTCCCCTCGTGTGCAAAAAATGACCGTTGAGTGACAAACAAACCAAACCAAACCTAACTAGCAAAGCCTATCTGAATGGCTTAGAACAGTGAAGCAGTTTAATACAACATGCAGTAAAAGCTAAATTTATTTTACAAATACTGTAATTTGAAACTGATACAATATATATAATGCAAATGAATATGTTGTTATGAAATTCAATTTTTAGTACTTATTCTTTTACAATTCTCCTCAATTAAAGGTGTAGTCATTTTTTAATTTTTATTTTATTATTTTTACGTTATTAAAAATATCTGCCAGTATATCATTCTTTTCTCATGAAAGTCTGTTGATTTTTACTATAAATGAAGCATGTATATATAAAATAGTTAAAAAAAAATTGGGCAAATATTAGATTGTAAGCTTAATTTTTCTGCAAATGCTTGGTATTATATTTTTATTATATATGATAGTATTGCAACAGATGTCAATAACAAGTTAGAAAAATGATAAATAATTTTTATTATCATTTATAATCGAAACTCAAAAAATTGAGAACTAAACAAAAGTTCTTAAATTTTTTCCCATTACTTTATGCAATATTTTATAATCATGTATTTAAAACACAAAATACACTTTTCTTTATATTTGGTGCGCTTTTGTTTGAAAAATTATATTTTTTCTCGATTTTTTTATTTCTAGAAATGACATTTTAACTATAAATTTTATCAATAATGCTAGAAACAAAACTGTATCTAACAATTTAAGAAATAGAATCGAGGCAAAAAGTATTTCTTATTGCTACTTAAGACCCATTCATGCAAAAAGCAATTGATTGTCATGGATATAAAGTTTGACTAAAACATAAGACTGAAAAGAAATTAAATTATTGATTTAGAAATTTTCACAAAAGTTATAGGCTGAAGTATGTATATTGTGTGATAAAAAGCAAAAAATCAAAGAGCTTAAGGAAAATTAACTAAATAACTAAATAACATGCTCTTTATTAATAACTATACTAGGGATATTATTTTATATATATATATATATATATATATATATATATATATATATATATATATATATATATACATATACATATATATATATATATATATAATATATATATAATATATATATATATATATATATATATATATATATATATATATATATATATATATAAATATATATAGTTAATGACGAATAAAATCTCATATTTGTATAATTATTTAGTAAAATATGTTATTTAATTATTTTATATAGAATACATAATAGATGCTTCAAATGTTAACAATTTTTATTTCTTTCATGAATGCAAGCAATTTTTAAAAATTATTCTAATATATTTTTTAGAATCTAAAGAAATAAATGTCGTTCTTATATGAAAAATAATTATCATAACAAAATATGTATTAAAATGTTAAATGTTTTAAAAGATTTACGTTTTCATTCTTTCAAAATTTAAATATATTATAAATATTAAATTTCAAATGTGTATTATTTTATTTGTGTAAGAAATTCATTTTGAAACTATTCAAGCTCTTTTGATTTTAATATGAATCTAAGTTTGAAACTTTATTTATCTATCCAGTTTCACACTCATTTAATATCTGATTACCATAAATTCTTTCCTTATTATGAACTTTGATGGATTGCTATTTACTATCACGAAATCGATACCTTTTTAGTCTTCATTACTTCTGGTAAATTTACTACAACGGAATTTTTCTTTTTCTCATTTTCCCTTTTAGCTAGAAGGCAATTAAATTTATTCATAATTTTTGCTTACTCGTTTCTCAAAGATTACTTAAATAAGTTGGTATTCAAAAGGAAACAAATGAGTGATTTCTCATGAGTTTTATCGTATTGGCAAATTATTGCAGATTATAATATTAATTGAAAAATCTTATGGGAGCTAGAATTTTAATGTATTTCTGCAATCACTTTACTTTTTTATAACCTGAATTAAATTTACTTAATATCAATTTATTTAATATTTTGAATCTAAATTAAGAATAAGTAAATTGTGAAATATAAAACATTTTTGAAATTTAAAACAGTTGAATTGATTGAAATTTGTCCATTTAAATAAGCATAGATCAAAAATAACAATATGTTTTGTTAATTCATTACAAATTGCAGAAGGCAGAACTTTATTTTTCATATACTGATTACCTAATTTGCGTTGCATTTATGTTTTTATATTTACTAACCATCATTTGTATGTATTAATCTTTTATTTAAAGCATTAGTTGGGTTGTAAGATGCATCGTTTTTCTGTTTTTTAGTACTGAAAAGAAATTTTATATTTAACATTTAATCTAATAACACTAAAAAAAATGTTAATTGTACTTAACGCAAATCATTATTTTTTTAAGTTTATTACTGCAATTAAAAAAAAATATGCCGAAAAGCATAACATGATGTATAGTATTGGATAAAATAAATTTCTATTTTAATAAAAAGAAAATTAAGTTACGTCTGACTTCTTATGCTTCATTATTTCGCAATAAATTCACAAATTTAATGGATAACATATAAAGTTATTAATCTGTTTGAATTCCAGAGCCACACACTCACATTCACACAGTTAATGATAAAGTACATATTAATTTAAATTCAGTGTACAAATGTCAAATATATATTCGTTACTGAAGTGATTTTGAATATTTTTTAACATACTGGGTAAAATAGATTTGTTTTGTTATCACTGTGATGAACGATACATAATATTATCTACACTTTTAACTATAAAGAAAATTACCATGAATCTTTTCCCCTGTTTATGAGCATTTTAATGCTGTTCTTGCAGTATTGATCTACTGCAAAATAATTTCTTGTTGATTAATTTTCTTATATAAACTAAATCCATTTATTTATTTGTATATTTTATGTAATTTAGCACCATGAATTATTTAAATATTGGGAAATGCATAAATCTTATATTATTATACCCAAATGTGTTCCGAGTAATCAATAATTCTTAAGGAAAAAAAAGCTCTTAAAATATAGAAAACAAGGACCAAAATTGAATCCTTACGCTTAACATTTTTAATAATTCAAAGTATATTTGGAAAATTATCAACAATTGCAGTAAATGTATAATTATTTATATAAACCATAGCTGAATTTCATGAACAAATTCTGATGCATGAATTGAGAATTGTATTTATTTCCCTTGTGAGCTTGTGTATTATAAAAAAAAAATCCGAGAAAATATAATATTTCTTCTTTTATAAATAAAATGTTATGAAATTGATATATCTGTTTTAAATTAAATGTCTATTAAATAACAAAAAATAACGCAAATACTAAATTATAAAGTTAAAAAACATTGACATAATACAATACTGTTTAAATTTGGTTTAATTTGAATGTTCTAAATAGTGTGTATTATCAATTATGAAAATTAAGTGGTAAAGTGATCTATAATTTGCTTTATTATTACCTAGTAATGCTTTTTTTCAATAAAATTATTTTATTCTTAAAAATCGTACATTATTTTATATTCAGTAAATAGAATTTATGAAAAAAATGATAAGAAATTTCAACGAAAGATTCGAAGAACATCTTTAACATCTATGTTGAACACATTCTAATGATTTACTTTTACACATTGTAAAACTCATACTGGGCTGTCGTGAATGTCGCCAAAGGCAGGCGCCACAGCTGCTGTCGCAGCTATTTTACGATGCTCCACTAATTAGACCAACGGGAAAATTATTAACTTCAGTTTTCTAGTGTGCACAAAATTGAAGGCGAGGTAAAATGGAGCTTGAGAATACTTATTGCGTGAGTGTATATTCTACTCTTCCCTACGGATGTCCGCATTTAAAATTTAATGGTTTCCAATTCTTGAAAACACTGGGATGCATTTATATTCATGAGACTTGCTTAGATCTACCAGTAAGCATAATTATTGTGTGATGAAATATTTCCTAACTGCAGTAAGTAGAATATTGAGAATGCCACAAAGATTATTTCCTGAAGAAATTTTGCTTGAGGATACTAAAGACTTCTCTATTACATTTAAACTCTATAAAAGATAAGAATTCATTTTCAGTTAGATAATAATGTTTTCGAATAATGAAAGAAATTAATTGTGTATGCATTATTATTTGTTTAATTTTCTCCATTCAATAACAAGAATTCTTATAAACCCTAAGTCTGGATATGATTACATTATAAAACTTTTTCGAGTTATAGTTTGCAAGTTCAAATGAAAAGAAGCTACTTATTATTTTTTTTACAAAATTGGAAATTAAATATCATTAATAGGTTAGAATTCATTAGATAAATTTGATTTTCTCTTTTTTTTGTGTACAAAAACTTAAAAAAAGGATAAAATTCCTATATACCTAGAAAATAAATAAAAATTGGATTTAAATAATTTTAAATATTTTATTTAGAAGAATGCAATAATTACAAAAAACATTAAAATATAATTTTAATGATTGTCTTTTTAACATTTGGGATGAAAAAATTAATCTTCCGTTCTACGAAATTAATAAATGTCTTTCAAAATAATTCTTAAACTTTCAAAATCATTAGAAAAGTTTGAAATTATTTTCTTATAAAAGACTCTCTTCATCAAAT
The DNA here is from genome assembly GCA_030067965.1 of Latrodectus elegans. Classification (NCBI taxonomy): domain Eukaryota; kingdom Metazoa; phylum Arthropoda; class Arachnida; order Araneae; family Theridiidae; genus Latrodectus; species Latrodectus elegans. The sequence goes on along the minus strand of CM057820.1, from coordinate 118,379,355 downwards.
CTTTAAAAATGTATTCCCTTAAATACCTCAAGTATAGAATTCACACTCGTTTTTTTTCTTGAATGATTTCGTGGATATTAAAATTATTTCTTACGAAAAATTTAATCAACGTTTCATCAAAACTTCATCGATATCACGGTCCATTTTAATCATTTTCTCAAACTGATGCGACCACTTAAAAGACACATTTTAATTAAAATTATACAGAATGTTTCTTTTTCCTACCATTTTACTTTTCAACGAGGTTTTATTAAATATAATTATTTTTTATTGTGTTTCATATTTGTGTGCTTAATAAATCTTAATTTTCTGCAAAAATTTTAAACTTGTCCCATTTGCGTTTCTTTTAGAGATCAAAGAGTTCTGTTCTTTGAAGTGACGTAATTTTAATAAATACTTGAGAAGAAATTATAAAATACTTCACACGAAAATAATCTATTTTCTGACGATAGAGGCTCACTTTTTTAAAGCAAATCTGTTTTGTTTTGTAAGAAAGACCATATAAATCTGAATTTTAAGCAAATTACTTTAAAAGAACTATATAGAATTATATGTAATTACAATTAATATGATAGTTGACGCGTTTGCTTCTTATTTGTTTTAAATTATTTAGGTAAAATAATTATATTTTCATTTATAATATTTAAAATTTGGTTAAAAATAAAATAACTGTATTAATATTGTTTACCTGCATCATATTTCCAAAAATTAGTTTTATAAAATGTATTTTCTATAAAGAAAATAACAGAATTCAGATATTGTAAAAAAATAATTTATTTATATGACAGATTTTAAAATCGGTATTTGTCGGGCTTCATCCAAATTTAATTTTTTGCTTTAAAAGTGATAGCTGTAATAATGTTATTGGAAATATATTTATTACATGTGCATAATTTGTAATAGAATGTAGTCTTTAAATTAGTGAGGGTTATTTTGAAGGATTTACACTAAACATTTTTGAAATAAATGAAAAATATGTACGTAAATATGCATATATTTTAGAAAAAATATTAGGAAAATCTTATTTTTATCTATTATTTTAAAAAAGCGAAATAGAAGAACTATCTACAAATATTTTTCACTAAAAAAAGAGGTTTAGTAATTGCAAAACAATTTATAAAACAATTATGCATCTTTACTTACATTACATTCATTTTGGCTATAATCAAAATATCTCTACTAAAAAATTGCATATTATCTAAAAATATGTATTTTAACACAAATAATAAAACAGATAAATACAACTTATTCATATTCAAAGGAGCCTTAAGTTTCAGCTCATGTTTTCGAACAATTTTTAATTTATTAATTATGACGTTTTCTTTCACTCGATTTAGAAATGGTATGTACGTTCATTCGCCAATTTTGAATGTTTGCTTAGCTTCTTACATTGGTGATCCACTTGTCACCGAGGGCTTTCATGGAATTCAAGTCTGTACTTTGGCCAGATCAGTCCAATTGGCTTATCCCATTGCAATAAATCCATGACGTACATCAAGAAATACTAGTGACGTATTTCTTGATGTACGTCATGGATTTATTGCATATATATATAATAATATAATAGTGACGTAATTTTAATAAATACTTGAGAATAAATTATAAAATACTTCACACGAAAATAATCTATTTTCTGACGATAGAGGCTCACTTTTTTAAAGCAAATCTGTTTTGTTTTGTAAGAAAGACCATATAAATCTGAATTTTAAGCAAATTACTTTAAAAGAACTGTATAGAATTATATGTAATTACAATTAATATGATAGTTGACGTGTTTGCTTCTTAATCTTCTTTGCTTCCACCAAGGAGTAAGAGTTATTTAACTTACAAAATTGAAGGAACATAGGTGACATCTAGAATAGCAGAGTATTAGTCGTCGTTGAAGTTACCACGAATTGGCATCAATAACATACCACAAATAATATCTCCAGAACATAATTCCATTTCTATCAAACATCTCCATCTGTAAACTCATCATCCATCGATGAGATCAATACATTCTACTAATAGTGGTTCTGAAAACATATGACAACCCTAGATTTATTCAGTTGAAAGGGAAAATTTGAATCAGGATCCAATGTATCAGAAAAACCGATTCCACATGTCTAACGAACACAGTGAAATTTCGACTGTTCTAGCACTATCTCTATCATGCATCGTGGTTAAACTTTGTTATCAAAGATTGCATCAAGTGCCTGAAAAATAAAGAAATCTGTGATTTTTGCGGATGTTATTTATCAAAAATGCAGTTGATGATGCTTATTGGAACTCCTGCAGTATTCCGGCTATCAGGTTGTTGCGTTTTTTTTCAGAAATTCTCATTGATTTCTGCTTATACTTTCATTGGTTTGATATGTCAAAGTCAATAATGATAGTCACCACATACCTTCCACTTATTCATTACAAACGCCATTGTGGACTCTGAGAAATGCTTAACGCACTTCACGTGTTCTTTAAGAATCGTCTTTCTCTGTGATATACCAAAATTAAGCATTTTACTCAGTCAGAGAGCTTAGCATTTCGTGACATCTTTCACTAGACTAATATCAATATTGTTTCTAACATGAACTTTATGTTATAAAGTGTGTAAAGAATGGGTGGCAAATTTTAGGACAGGAAATATACTTTTATCGGCGTTTTATTAATTTACAATCACTAATGTGTCAATACTGTGAAGTTTATTTCTTATATTCCAGTGAAATAGAGAAATAAAAATTTCCTGATCCAGTAAAAGGTTTATCAGTATAATTATAAAAAATGAAAATAATACACTAAATCTTTTCCTCTAGTTTAAAAGCAAATATTTTATATAATTTCAATATTTCTTCTAAATACACTCATGTGAAAAAAATTTCTAAATGTTTATTGTGAAATTAAATAAGTGCTCAAGTTGATATTCTTTGTTTCAGTTTAAATAAAATGCGGTAAGATTTTATAAGAAATTTTAAATAATATCCATCTATCACAAGCGAATTTAAAAAATTTATTTCTTGGTATGAATAGTTAAATTTCTCTTTAGCAATAAACTTTTCAAGCAAAAATTATATATTTAAATTCAGTGATACATATAATACAATAATTCTGAATTGTAATTAATTATTATGATAAGTGGGTAAGTTAATGAATTAATGTTTTTCTACATTTTGCAATTTCTCATAAAATTGTTTCAAGATTAACAATGGGAAACTTAAATGCAAATTTGAATTTTTTATGAAAAGAAAAATACTGTATACTGTGAAGGTTTAACTTTTTTTTCATTATAATAATGATATATATATAATATATATATATATGTATATATAAATATATATATATAGATATATATATAATTTATTTCATTATAATTTAATAGACCAAAATATTTACACCAAATGAAACATTTATAAAATATATGTTTTTACCTTAAATATCTCACACAGAATATTAATGATGTTTAATTAAAATCATTTCCCTTTTTTACAACGAAATCAAATATGCAATCAGCTGAGTTCCACAAATTTGACTAATAATGACTTCTGATAAATTTGAAATATTGATTGGGAGAGTCCATGGATGTGTTTAAGAGTAATCACATGGAACCAAAATTATGATTATTAAATTTTAAACAAATTTAAACAGTTAATACTTTGTTCCCTGCAAGAAAGACATATTTTGATATTAAAAATCCGACAAACTAGCAATTTAATTCTTTGTATTAAATGGATTTCAGATATTGCGTGTAATGTAAGAGAAAAATCTCTTTTTATTTAAAATGTAATCACGGGTAAAATCTTAAAGTAGTAAATAAAGGCACACAGACTTTATTCCTAGATATATAGCTTTTGTTAGCATATTCAATACATCTTTGATAACTAGTAGACTAATTGGTTTAATGACCATAATTGTTGTATTATATCAATGCATTAAAATGATTAATTCATTTCTATGAAAAATGAATGGAAAATTTTTCTTTAACAAACATCTTTTTTCTAAAACCAAAAAAAAAAAAAATAAATAAATAAATAAAATAAAAAATGGTTTTTTCACTTTATCCAGACAATTAATGATTGTGTAAGTCAATAATTGCAGGGCAAATTTTGCTTCATTTATTTATGTGATGAATAAGATAATAACCAATTTTCTGATGATATAATTTTATGGTGCATAATTATTATAATTTGATCTTATGAGACTTATTTCAAAATCATTGTATTGCAAGAAATAGGGCAGTTTTTCCATAACTATATTATTTGTGTCACATTTTATTTTCGTTTGTACCTGTATAATTTTTAGGGATGTTATTAGTCCATATATATATTTCTGAAAAAAAAATGTCTGGGAAACAGCTCTTTGAACTATTATTGGCTTTGAATTTTTCCCTATGCTCATTGCAGAGCATTTATTATTATAAATTGTAATAGATGTTACAAAATACAATACAGTTATGAGTTCAAAGTGCCTGTTTTCAATTGTTTTGATGAAAAGAAATGGTTTGAATCTTTGCACTTATAAGCGATACATTCTTGTACAACTCAGTTTAATACCGTAATGAATTTTTTTCCTACCCTTCCTGAGACATATGGGTATATTTTTCAGTTATGTAACCTTAATCTCTTTAAATCTATATTGAGTGACTGAAACAGAAAATTCTTTGAATATCACAAATTCCATTTTTGAGAGGTAGACTGCATATCTACGTACAAAATATAAAAATAAGAAATAAAAATAATAAACTCTCAACAATTCCTATGATTTCTTGCTTAATACAAAAGCTATACGTGTTTTGTTAATTAAGTAAGATTTATTTAAAACTAGGTATAATGATCACTTTACGCAGTGATTTTTCAAGACTTATAATTTACAGTTGCAGTAAAATTGCAAACATTTATCTATATTATTGTGCTATATGAATAAATGAAATTTTGATTGATATTTCATATTCACTGTTGGAAAACATTATACAGCATGTCCAGATTTACAAAATCATTTTACTTTGTCGATTTACTAAATAGGTCAAATAAAATTAAATTAAAATTCAAAATTATAATCTCTACTTTTAATTTAATATTAATTTAAATTTTAATTTCAGCTGATTTGAACAAAAATATCCAAATTTAATAATATCCAAATATATAGGTAAGGTATAATAAAATAAACAATAAAAATGTCAAATTATGAAGTACTTATAGACTAAATTTTTAAAATACAGCTACCATTTTTCAAATAAATATTTTTCGATAGAAAAATATTTATTTTTCATGTTATATCTATCAAAAAATATTTATTTGTCAAATTATAAAATACTTGTAGACTAAATATTTAACGTATAATTACCATTTTTTCAAATACATATTTTTCTATCGAAAAATACATATTTTCCTATGAATAAATAACTTTTTGAAAAGTGGTGACCATAATGATATATTTATTTGAAAAATGGTAAAGTGATAATGGTATTTCCTTAAAAAATATTTATATTCGAAAAACGTTTTTATGTAAACAGGATTTTATTTTTGAATTTAATATACTTAGAATTATTTATTTTATGTCACAGTAGATTTGTGAGAAATTGTTTTCGAAACATATTTCATTTTGCAATATATTTCATTAGTAAAAATATTTACCAAACTGGTTTTCCTTTACATAGTACAAAAAACACAATCGCAACGTAATCGTAATTAATATTAAATTTTATAGAATGCATAAAAATGAACAGAAAATGGGTTATATTGCATTGAAATACATTCAGAGTTATAACCGGAAAATTCCGGTATAGCAGAAAATTCCGGTGACTTCCCATGGTGCTGATAACGATACCAACGAATAATTCAATGCCATTCTCAATATTTCTCTTTTTAATATGAATTTTAATCACAAATAACAGTATTGTGAAATCTTATTATTTTCTTAAAATATTTTACTCTGTGAAACTATTTTAGTTCTCAGACACACACACACACACACATATATATATATATATATATATATATATATATATATATATATATATATATATATATATATATATATATATATATATATATATATATATATATATATATATATATATATATATATATATATGTGTGTGTGTGTGTGTGTGTGTGTAATGTAATGCTGATATGAATAATATGTATTACTGAATGCCAACAACTAATTACATACATAATAAATAATATTAAATACATTTTAATGTTTACTAATCAAGAAAATTATAATTTCCTTTTTCGTTGAAATAAAATTTTGTGCATTTCATTGATGAAAATAATAACTTTGCGTATTAATTGATTTGATTAATTTGTTAATTTTATTTAAATATTTAGAGTTGATCGATTCAACATTATTCTTATGCATCTTAATGATTTGTGAAGGAAACGGATTAATGATGTCAAATAAAATTAAATATTCAATTTTAATATCTTTCTTACAGTAAATTTTAGAAAAAATTAAGAAACTAAGTGCATAATGAATTACATGCTTCTAATACATGACTTCGATTTTTTTTACTCATTAAATTTTATTAATCCCTTTCTTTTATATATTACTGCTATTTTTGAAGCAATACAAAGGCATTTTTTCTTTTTATCTGGTAAGTGATGCATTTTCTTTGGAAACTACCCAAAAGAGAGTAACAAAGCACTTTTAATTATATCCAGTTTAAAATTTTTCCCTTTTTGTGTTGTTTTCTGCTCCTTAATTCTCCCCTTTGGAATGCTTTTTCTTCTCTTACCTTCTCACAGCTTCTCTTTTCTTCCATTTAATGGATAATTTTGAGGCAGGGCTCTGTAATTAAGTGTTAATAGACTATCTACAGTTTGTACAGCTAATTAAAAATGTTAATTGTACCTTTTGTAAGCATTTTTATAATAAAACCAGAGAGAAAATACACCCAATGCAAGTGATAGTTTCTTTTTCTCGTCAAAAAATGCCGCTGTAATAATAAATAGAAAAGAAAAAATTATCCGTCACGCTTACATTCATGTGACCGCGCATAAAGAGCCTGCCTCAAGAGCAGGAAATCCCGTTTCATTTGAGGTAGGAAGATTTAATTATTTTTGAAAACATAAAAATACAAAAATTTTCCAGTAGTTTAAAGTTTTACTTGTACTTAATGTTACATTCATTAGAAGTGCAACATTGTTAATTTTTAATGATTCGGTATGCTTTGAGTGTGTTTCTGTTATTTGATAGATACAAAATTGTAAAGTTTTCTTAAAGCTTCATAATATGTAAATAATAGAAAATATACACTGAGACGGAAATATGTTTTACATGAAAGTTAAAAAATTTAAATAGAAATGACAAATTAATAGGAAGGTTTCGATACGATAGAAATATATTAAAAAAATACTATACCAATATAGTTTAAACCAATAAGGAAGAAATGCAATATTCATAATAATATCCAAATATAAACTTACACTTTTGATTTCCTATATGGCATTTCTTTTATAAATATATAGTATGCACCTTTTGATTTTGTTTCAAACTAAATTTTTACAATAATTAAATAAAGTTATAATTTTATTGAGAGTTATTTCAATTTATAAATAAATTATTTCCTAACCTTAATTTCTAAAAGTATTAAGAATTTCATCATCATTTATAATAATATCTATTTAAAAATGTATTTTGATATATATATATATATATATATATATATATATATATATATAATTATAAAATATCTGTAACTTTATAAATCATTTTACTAGTTGCTAGTTTTAAAAAATAAAAATTTGCTATTATAAGTAGATGCTTACATTGATATTATGTAAATATTTAATATGTGATTTATGCATTTGAACGAAATGTATTTTAATATATAAATGTTTTAAATTTTGTATATTAACATACATTTTGTTCACATGCATAAATTTCATTTTAATAAAAATAATTAGTATAAAAAGGAGAAATGTGAAATTTTGCGAAAATTTTAGTAAAAAAATAAGAAAAAATAAGTTTTTTAAGCAACTATTTTTTTTCTAAATAACAATTATTTTCACTTAAAACAAAAATTTAACTAGAATATCAATTATTATTAATTTATACATTATAAATAAAATCAATAGTTTTTAGGGGTCTAAATTTTCAAATATCTAATACAGAAAAAACATAAAATATAATTATTTTAATGAAAACTTATTTAACGTATTGAAAAGTTATTAAATATCACTCATGAGAATCTTAAAACTTTGTATTATATAGCATACAATACATAAATTCAATAAATATTTTTGATAAATTTTCTGTTCAATGCAGAATATTACCCCGTTTAAGTTGTCTGAAATCGGCGGAGGTTATTGAAGTAGAAAGGGACAAGAAAAGTATGGTGCCAAAACGATGTCATATATTCTATATTCAGGGGAAAATTATTCACTGCCTACTGGCAGATTTTGCTGGGCAGCAAGCTTTTCAGAGAAAAGTTAGCTCTGAAAAAAAAAGAAATTTTTCTAGAAGGAAACACTTCTTTAAACAAATGATCATTTCCAAAAGGGTTAGATTTTACTGCTTAAGATATTTCATTATAAGCTCAACTTTATGTGTGAAAGCCGCTCTAATAGCAATTAATATGTTGCTTTGTTTCACGAATCTACATTTTGATAATTTCCCTGTCATTAAATAAGCACATTTGTATAAATAAAATTATTATCTTAATAAGTAAAAATAATTTTTAAATTCATTAATTTTATATTTTAATCACTTTATTAGTTAATTAATTATACAAACTAAAATAAAGTAATATATCTTCAACATAAGGGATTTGTTTTAGAAATAAATATACATTTAAAAATAAAATGTAACCAGAATGGAAAATGTGCCACATCTGAGGGAAAAAAAAAATTATTTTACCATAATTCTTTGTTTATAGGTCTTCTTAAATATAAATTAACCACAATTTTCTTCTTTAAAAATCCAAGGAATTCATTAATTCAAAAGAATAAGATTACTTTCTCTGTAATTTTAACAACGCACTCGGAGATTTGCATTTAATCCTTCATAAATATTGATTTTGGATAGTTAGGGAGTTCTTTTCACAAATATAGCAGCACCTTCTATTGACAATAGGGATTTTCCCTTTTCTCCCTACTCCCATACCCTAGAGCATAGAAAGTATACTTGACTAACGAAGCAATTTATGTGGATTATTGGCAAAAGGGTGCAAAAGTTTCCCTCCACTACTTGGGCAAAGGACATGCTCTTTCTTTTTCTTACAAACTCAGTTTTCAAACTGCTCTAAAAGAAGGGTACTGTTTTAATTGGCTCGTTTCATCTCAGATTTGTGTGTCTTGGAAAAATATTTCAGCTGTATGAATTACAAAAAAGTACTCGCATTTTGGTATCGTTTATGGAAAAATATCATTAAAAGCAGTAATTTTTAGAAATATGTACAAACAATTTAAGAAGTACCATTAACATTATTTCAGTGAAATATCATTAACTTCAAAGAAGCAATTATTTATTTTATATGAAAAATTTTGATGTGATAGTATTTTTATATCTCAAAGGAATCAAGTATTCCTTAATGAATTCTGTTGGAAAGACTATTATAATTTCTAAATTTGTTTTCAGTATTCATCTGAGAGTAAAAATAGTGAAAATTTTACTCAAAATATCAATTTTATATTTAAATTGATTTCAGATAATTAGGTAAATAAACTTTAAAATATTTTATCTTGCTTGAATATCGCTGAATATAAGTTTTCAATTTGTATTTTATATCTTATTTCCATCACTGTATCATAGTGCTTATATATATATATATATATAAGATACTTAGTTCAGAATAGTTTATATAAAATCTTAACAACTTTTGATATTAGTTAATCATGATTTTTAAATATAATACAATTATCTTGAAAATTTTTTTCATTGTTTATGACATGTTGAAAACAGGGAACATTTCTTTCTCTCACCCCAGTTGAAATACGCATTAAACTGTTAATTCAAATTAAAATGTAATCTTTATAAATTTAAGAATAAAAAGTCTTACTAAATCTGGATATATTTAGCGTTAAAAGAACTGTAATTTAATACTTTCTAAGTGTTTCCCTAATATAATGTATTTTATCAAACATTTAGATAAATGTAAGTTTACTCAATGTCTGTTTTTTCAGAAAAATAAATTTATGCAAAAGAAAATAAAAAAGCTTAGAAATTTAAAAAGCAAAAAACATCAAAATCTTTAAATTTAAAAGTAATAGCAGACTGATTGTTGGTCGCTATTAAATAACAAAAAATTCAAATGCATTTGAATATCATGTGTTTTGCACACTTTTATTGAATTAGTATTAACATTATTCCCAAATATTGTTAATAATATTAATTAAGATATTAATAACAAAATTTTATAATATAATAATATTATTTACAGATTGTTTATTTAAGTCATTAAAGATTAAATGTAAATTATTTGTGAAAAGATCTGAGATATTATATTAATTTATGACTAGAATGATCAGGTTACTGAAAGACAATTTATTTTAATTACTCTCTAAGTAAATATAAATTATTAAATTTTTTAAACTAAATTTAAATCTGATGAATTTCTTTTTATAATGACATTTTATAAAATATTTTCTATATATAAGTATATATTTGCTAAAAGAAATGTTTAATGAATATAATATTACTTAACAGGTAAAATGTGTTCATGCTGCAAAAGTAAGTTTTTACCTATTAAATTTACAATAAAATTTGTGTACAGATAAACTTGGATACACTGTGGAAAATTTACATTCTAATATTTATGACATTCGTATCATACTGGAAAAATGTGCTAGGAGTTTGCTCAGGAATTTGGCAAGAAATGAAAAATAAAACTTAAATCTAACACAGAATTCTATTTTCTAAATCAAATGTTCAGAAACACACACATAATATGCAAATCACATAATGGATGTATGCAATGAAAGAAATATAAAAGTGAATGAAAAAGTAATGGTGAAGTCATCAAGTAGAAGCATGGTTCCATTCTCATCTTCCGCATTTTTCTCTGCCTTTATTCGTTTTGCCACCATCTATCTACCACATTTTTAACCTAATATTCATTTCCAGTTTCTGAAAAAGAACTTTGCTTATTTATATGTTCAAGGAGAAAATATTCAGTGACGCACTCTTTTCCTTTTAAAATATGAATCTTGTTTGGAAATAGTCCAGGCAAATTTTTGTGACATTGTAAGAAAACTATTGGGAAAGGAATCCTTAAATAAAAAAGAAATTCTTTATTTCTGTGGAAAACAATGTGCCCTGCATCCTTATGCATAAATATATGTGATAATTCTACAAAATATGAATAAAGCATGAAGATGTGTAGTTATTCTTGATCATTACCAAATATCATTATTGAAATTAGATGAACTTTTTATTGATTATACCAATGGGAAGGTAATTAAATACAACAAATAAAGCAAAGTTTCCTTAATTTCTGTATCATTTATTTTTTATAATTAACGCTATATGATAATTGATTATCTTAATGAACAAAATAACATTCTAAAGTGCATTGTGAGCCTAAATTCCAATTAATTCTGCTGAGTATAATTACATTTTGATTTGATTGCCCGAATTCTATCATTTTGGAAACGTTTCTATGTCTTAAAAAAGAGAAAATCTGCATAATTAGTCACTTTTCTTCAGTCAATAAATTAGCAGTATTTGGAAAACGTGACAGTTAAGAGAATCCCATAAGAAGGTGCATGCATTTCATTAATGTCGAGAAAGTTATATTTTTTTGTTTCCTTTGCGTATTGAATGCAATTAAAATAAATTATTTATCTGAAAATATTTGGTAGTATTTTAAGCTATAATTAATTATTATATGAGATTATATTTTGGAACATTTATATACTTAACATATAACACTTAAAACTAAATCAACTGAATTTTTAAATGAAATACTAGTTAAAATATAAGCATCCATATTTACTCTTGAATATTAAAATTAACAAATATTAACAAATAGAATTTTTAGAAAATGTTGCTTCAAAAAATTGGAACTTGTTATGTAGAACTCTATTCAATTAAAGATTTTGATAAAATTGAATAACTATATTTTGCATGATAAATATGTATTTTTGTATATCAATTTTCAATAATTAGTATTAATGAGTATTGAAATCAGAATATTAATGAAAAAAATCGATGAAATTGTTAAATTTCTTATTATTATAGACTAACGTACAAGCTCACTAATCTGTTAAATTTTGTTTTTGTTTCTGGATTATATATAATTGTTTTAGGAGAATGTTCTATATATATATATACATATTATTTTCAATTCAACAAAATAAATATTTGTTTGAAAGTAATTTGCCTTTTAAATCAGTATAAAAGTTATAATTAAAAGATAAAGTTATAAAAATATACTATTAAAAATATAGTTAAATGTGCCCCCTTAAAAATGTGCTCAATGTTTTATTTCTTACATATTAAAAGTATTTAAACAATGCTTTTAACTGTAAATTAGAAAGATTATAAGGTAAAAAAAAATTGATATTTTAAATAACACAAGTTCTATTTTGAAAAAAAGTTTCAAATTTCATAGTTTTGTCGAACGAAGCAACTAAACATCAACCATTACATAATTTTAAATCGCGTTATATTTGACGTGATTCACACATTTTCGATTCATTCTTTTCTCCATACAATGCTGTAAAAATTGTGGGACAAATATTTTAAAATATTTTTTGCATACAGATTAGCTCCCTTGATATTCGATTGGGTATCTAACCATTTCCTTATCAGGATTATTAGGCTTTTTTCTTTAGTTGTGTTATCATAAATATATTTTTAATAGTGGCATGCAAAAAGAATCTTTTTTCATTATAATGGAACCATTAATAGATAGATTCACACTATAATATTCATGGAAAATATTTTTAATAATATAACACATTTGTAAGAAAAAAGTAATATTTATTTTAATATTCAGAAAAACATGTATCTCGGAAAAGAAAAATTATAGATAAATGGAAAGGGATTGCAATTTTTGAAATATCAAAATGAAAATAGATGTTAAAAATTATATTTGTTATTTAATTAGACAGGTAATATAAAAAGTTTCATTTAAGTTTAATTTGTTTCAACATTAATCATAAAATATCAATAGACTAAGTGAAGTCTTAAATCTAATGTTCAGTATATCATATGTGTAATTGAAATATAATTATCTAAATCTTTAAGATATTGTTTAAATATTTTAGGATGCATTATACAATTTTTAGATACATTATTGTAAACAATATTTGATTGTAACTGAAAAGTGTGGAAACTGAAATTAATGTTCAAATGCTATTTTATTAGTATAAATACATAGGAATGTTTGAAGATAGTCAACGAAAATTTAGTTTTTAAAAATAAAATAGTTTTATATTATTATTTTCATGAAATAATGTACTTATATATTTGCCCAGAAAATATTGTTGAGTATTTTCTCCAGCTGCAGAGAATCTTGAAATGATTATTTCAATTTTACCTGATTTATAAACGAGTTCCTCATTTAAAATTGCAAAAAGTTAAAGACTACAATTTTGTGATATATTATAAGACATTTTTGCATTTCTTTAGAGTAATTATTTTAAGTAGACATCATCTTAATCTACGTATAAAAGTATTTTTTTTATTTGTAAGAGGTAAATACGTTACTTTATTCTGACACAGAAAAAAGAGGAAGTGTCAAAATCACGAACCATAAAAAAAGAATAATTGATATTTTATTCAGTAAATACAAAAATGTCGGCATAATTAATGATTTCTCCAAATGTTTTCTTCAGAAAAAAAGTTTGAAGATGTACTTTTCTCTGAAACATCGATTTAGTAATCTCGAAACTTGTAATTTATCCTTTTCTTCACTGGATAGCCTCATGCCCAAATCTCGCCATGGGAATAAGGAAAAGATGAAAGAGAGATAACTAGATTTCATTTCTTTTTCTTGCGCGAAGATGTCTTTGTTTCGACACACGATATTACCCTATGGAAATCACTGAATGGGTGGAAAGAATATACCCCGATCCCACATGGGGATATCTGTTATTCCCTGCATTGAATTATGCCTGATCCAATGAGATGAACTGATTGGTCAGTTTCGTGGCCTCCGACACACCGACGAAACAAAAAATGCAGCAGTAATAAAATTCCTTTGAGATACATTATTTCAGTGTCTTTCCAAAATTATACAAGCACATCCGTTTCCGATCCCCTGTATAAAGACTTTTGTGTTTAATTTAGTACAATACTTCAAAATAAAAGGCACATTTAAAGTATATTAATAATGGATCAAATATTTTCAAGATATAGAATGCAACAAAGTCAATTAGGTGATGAATTATATAATTTAAGTTCTAAAATTTAACACTTTTTTGAAATTTTCCTTCACAAAAAATGGTTCTGAAATATTACAGACAGAAATTTGTGATTTAAAAGTTTGAAGAAAATTTGTGTACATAATTTTAGATTAATTCAGAGTGAAAAATGTTAGAAAAATATTCCCAGATTTTCTCAAACATTTTTGTCCAAAAATATTTTAATAATATAAATATTTTTAATTTGATAGTTTTTAGACAAATCGAAATTGAAATTATATTAAATAAATGAAAAATATTGATTATTACTAGGACATATTTTTTATAAAATTAATATCAAATATGTATTTTCTTTTACTTTTACATCAATACATCTAATAGCATATACTAAGCATTAAAAACATAAATAGAAATATATATTTTGTTACACATTGGAAATGAAAATTTATATACGCATATAGATCAGAACATATTTGCTCAAATATATTTTAGTAAAACTTACTATTTATGTTATTAGATAGTTAAAGATTATGTGAAAAGACATGCAAAAATAATGCAAGAGTTTTTTCTTGCTGTGGAAATAAGAATTATTCGATTTTTCTATACCATCTCAGTCCTTTTCCGCTTCTAATATTTTTTTTATTCCCACAAAACTTTCAGTGAACCTCAAATTTTATTGGGAAACGATCTGTGAAATTACTCGGCAGTTAAAGTAAGGGATTCCTTCGGATGTCTCTCCTCGCAAATAATGAATCAACGCTGAAAATTTATTTCTCCCTAAAAAAATAAGTAGATTGCATGTTGTCTAAAAGCAGTAACGTGAATAATTTGTTTTGCCTCCTTATTACTTTTATTAAAATAATCCGTAAATTTTCAGAAATAATGATGCCATTATTTAATTCTTTTAATTCTTAAGAAACAAAAAAAGAAATTCACCATGAGTAGCATTATCTAATCAATTTCCGTTTAATGGAATTCCAATACTCTTCCCAGACACGTAACCATTAACCAAAGCATGCTATTAATAAAAATATATGTAAAAGAAAATATAAGCTTTGTTGAAACATTATATGATAAAACTTTTAAAAATAAAAAACTCTAACCAACTACCAAAAATCAATAGCTACCCATAATGTCAACCAAAGAAATTAAAAGTGTATCTTAAAATAATTTAAATTTTATTTAATTTTTTATAAAATTTTTATGAAAATAAAACACTCAAAAATGCAATTTAGTTTTAATTTCTAATAGCTACAGTAAATAAGCTCTGTACATTTAGCAAGAAATAAGGACTTTTTATCTCTATAGATATTAAATTCATATCATTTCGTAGTGAAAACAATATACTTGTTGCTTGGAAATATAATAGCTCGTTAGAAATAAGATTTTTATGTCATTTACGCAATTAATATAACTAAATTAACACAAATAAATCATTACGTATTTCAATAAATCCATTCCCTTTGAATGAAATATTGTTACATGTGTTGTTTTATTACAAATGGACATTATAATAGCTCTGTAATTTATTTTGAAAAAAATTTCATTTTTGTTTGTGTAAATTTTTGCCCTTGTTAAAAATCATCAGCAACATCCACTTAATTATTTATTGTCATATTATATTCATCAATTTATAAAATTTTTGAAAGAAAAAATTATACGAAAATTAAACTCAATTTAAAATTCGTAACAAAAATGTGTTCAATTGCCATAGAAAGAAAAGATTATTGAAAGAATTTTTCCAACATTGATTTTGCTAAAGAATTGAAATTATTTTTCGCTTTGAATAAGTTTCTTTTTAATCATTTCAATTTATTTCAATGATTTTATTATACTCTTTCAGAAATATTATAATTCTATTTTTTGTTAGAATCAAAGTACGGATATTGGATAAAAATGCAAATTTAATGTATGATCTATAATTTTTCATTATGCAGTTAAATTTTCTAGATTAATTATAAAATTCCCCTTTCCAAATTTATGTTGGTGAAAATATTTATTTATTCTATTATTCTAAACATATTTTCAATTTAAAATAAAAATGTATGATATTTTCATAATTTTATAAAACTAGGAAACAATTATGCGAGAATAATATAGATTAGATACCTTTTATCAAATCACATTATTCGAAAATTTATCAGTAAAGTTCATTTCAAGTAAAGGAATGTATATCGCTATGTTTATTTAATTTATTACGCAGTAAAAATATTAATTTTTTTATTAATATTGTCATTTATCATCAGTAACTTTGATGATAAATGACAAATTACATTATTTAAATATAAATAATATATATTTAATAAACGTCTGATGAATAGGAAACACTCCTTAGCCAAGAACTATTTGATAAAATTACTATTTATTATCCTTGAATTTCATAAAAGATGAAAAGTAGATTTAGTTCAGTTAAATTCAATTTTAATTATTAATATATTTATCTCATAATTTTAGAAATGTTAGTATATTAAAAAGTTAGTAAAATAATATCTTCATAAAATCAGAATGAAATATCCTGAGGACGAGTATATATTAATCACCATACACATTGAGTTTGGATCTATTGTTCATTGCTTCATAAAAATGTGAAGAAAAGGTTTTTAACTATTTAATTTCAAACTTTTATATAAAAATTAAATAAAATTCATATATAATAATAATATTCATATAATGTGTATACTTTAATCTTTTCATTATTTTAACCAATTCTTTTATGAAATACCAGATTCATCTGCTTGAACATTAGAACTTTCCTAATAGATTATTTAATTTTCTCCATGCTCTTCCTTTCGAAAATATTTTATGTAAATAAGTAATTTAGTTTTCTTCAACACTTATTGTAGATTAAATTAATTAAAAAACTTCATTTCTCGATCATTTTTAAACATAAAAAGAATGATTATCTTTAGACAAAAATGTGTCGCATAGTAGACTCTTTCTTTATTTAAATTTAGAGATTTCCGAAATATATGATAGTAGTTTGAATTTCAGAATTTTTAATAATTATGGTTGTATATTTACTTGCAAATTAATTATTACCAAATATTATTACTATCAAACATTTTAGTACTCTATGAAATTTTTCATTTTAATATATTTTTCAATGTTCTCCTAACTGCTAATTAATACCTTTAACTAATATCATTTTCCGATTGATTTATAAATCTATATATTCTCCACATTGCCTTATATCATATTGTATTTTTAAATATATGCATTTAATCATATAATAATAACGCGATTTTGGAAACATTAATTTATTTATGCTTAAAATTTATTGTTTTTAAATGAATGCTTTTGAAGTGCTTTAAACACACTACACAGATAAAAATATAAAATTAGGAAAACAAATATAAATTCAATTTTATTCAAGACTTACTTCATAAAAAAGTAATTTATAAAATAATGATTATATCTAAAACTTATCATGTTTATTTAATTATCATTTTTAAAGGAACTTGACTTTTCTAATTTGTTAATGCTGTTTCATTTCACAAAAAAATAATTTGATTGATTTTCTGTTTTAGAATATTAATTTAGTTAGTTTTGAAGAAAGAATCTGATTCTGCTTTATCAGAACAAAAAATAACCTGATAAAATATAATCTAAATCTAGTTGCAATTTTAGACAACATTTATCTTTTGTTAGAATTACTTTCCTTAAGAACTGAATTAAAAATAAAAATTTTAATTTAAAAATATTGAGAAAGGAAAGATTTACATAACTTTTTTTTATTAAATGTGTAGTTTTTTTTCAATTACTTTTATTCACTTAATGATTGGTTTCGTTTAAAAATTACTTTGTATGTGAAATATGTAATTCAGAAATAATAAAAAAATAAATATATTTTATTTTTAAATTTGTCACTTTTTAGACACATTATCAGTTAAAACATTTGTAATGTATTATTCAAATAACAACATTGCATGAATTTACTGTCTCTAAAAGAAGCATATCCCATCCACTAAAGGGAACCTTCTTAGCGTTGAAATAAAAATTGTAACCAAATAATTTTTTATGAAGTGCGTAAAAATTAATGTAAAATAATTACATGTTAAATAATTTAAATAAAAAGAGATATGTTTTATCACTTACTGAAAAATCAAATGAATTTGCTTAAAATATGTACCTTACATAGAATAAATAAACAAAGTTGATTACTGTATTCTTGTAATAATATCCTGGATAATTCAAAGATTAATACGTAAAGTTGAAAGAAGATCAATTCAGCTTAAATTAAAATACTGAGAATATTATACAATAAATCATAACGCATTTGTTAAATATATCTTAAAAATATTTCAGTTGAAGGGAATTAATTGTAGAACTAACTGGAAATTCCCAATCTTTGCCATACTATTCCATCACTCAATCTGATTGACCTTCCTCAATGTTGTCAGAGGAAATTTGGGCAGTAATTCTGAGAGCAAGCGGGAATTCCGATTAGTCCATGTTTGCTTCTGGAACGGCAGTTTCACGTGGACAAAGCAGAGGGTGTTGTTTGTCTCATTATTCTCAGCCCAAAACCCCTCACCATTTCCCTTTTAATCCCATTCAGGATCAAAGCGTCCGCCCATCTGATGCATCTGTTTGCTGGAGCTCATCGGCCAAATGCATTTGTGCGAACGGCGAAATTCGATCACTCACACGATCTAACAATTCCTTAACATGATGGTTGTTAAACCAGCAATATTGCAACGTCTTTGACGGGAATTTGCTTACAACAATATGCCTGAGACAGATATTGCAGTTATTAGTGGTATACTTAAATTGACCTCTGCAATAACTACCTCGAGTTGCATTTCAATATTCTATATAGATAAATGTAATTTCTCAAAAACACTCTTTTAGAACTGAATTACATTTATATGTATTGATAATTTAAACAAATATGCTTCAGTTTTTCGGATTCATTTGAATATTCTATAATAACATCATTTTGTAGAAGGAAAAGGAAATCTTAAAATAAAAAAAAAACATATCAAATATTTAAATAAGTTGAAATTCAAAAATCAAAATAATATGAAATACTATTATTTCTACAAACAAACCTTTTTAAAATAGTAATTGTTTAGCCATATAGACATCTATAGTTAAGATATATATTTTTATTTCATTCCATTACTACTACATTTGAAATAGAAAGCCACTGCTTTCCTTACCTATTTAAGTATTTTTATAAGTGTTTTAATGCATAAGCCAGATTTAAAGTTTTTATTTGGTTACTTGTTTGACTTCAAATAATAGTACTAATAGTTGAATAATAGTCAGCCCAATGCATTATTTGTTTGTCTCAGTTGTTAACAGAAATTTATAAAAAAAAGGACTTAACCTTTGGTTACAAAAACCAATTCATTGTAATTATATAGTTTTAAAATTTTCTCCGCCAAATGAATTACTTTTTATAAATGTTTCTTTTATTTTTTAACTTTTAATTATCCAGTTATTATTTTTCCCAACACATGCATTCTGTGAGTTTATTTCTTAAATACTTTTTTTAATATTTTATGAATAACTTTTCCTATTGAAAAAAAAAAACACTTTGTATTAACTTTACTGAAATCAACATAGTTTTCAGAGAAATAATAGATGTCTGACAACAAAAGATAATTTTTCAGATAACTAAATCATGCTGAATCCAAACACACTTTTTTTAGTTGATTTAATTAAAAGCTGTCTGCTAACTTAAAGGTTTGAAGTAACTAATTACATTGTAAAATTATTTGAGATATTTTAATTATTAGATTTAAAATTTTTTCAACTCGTCAAAATGTATTGTTAATGTCAAAAGAAGGAATAAAGAATCCATAATTAAATCTTGATTCTTTTAGTCAAAGTGATCATTTCAAAAATATCATTTTCCTTATTCTTCAAGAATAAGCATCTAGAGAAGTAATTTTTTTGGGTGATAAAAGCTCATAAGCCTTTAAAGTTTTCCTACATTAATCATTGGCGATAATATACATTTTTGTTTAATATTAAATTAGAATTTTAGTTTTCCCCAATATATTGCTGATTTTCACTCGATTTATAGTTCGTAAAATATCTGAAAGTAAATATTTTGTTTACTTAGTGGGAAACAATATGGTAAAATTTTAAAGTAAATTAAACATCACTTGAAATTTACTTTTTAACCGATGAAGTAGAAAGTCTGGATGTTTTAGAGTTATTGATTTAATTATAAATACTTGGTTTTATTGAATGAATTTGGGGGGGAAATAGTAAATATATCATATATATTCTGTTTATAATAACAAAAGCGTTAGATTTGTGTTTTTATAAAATCAAGTTCCATTTCATGTTATTTTATGCATTTTAAAATGTCCTTCTTTTTATCAGAATTTGAATTAGAATTGTTGAAGAAAAATTTATACATTAATTTGCCCATCTGATTTTAAAATCGTATCTTCTTAGAAATCACATATATAAAGTAGTTTGTGTTTATAATTTCAATTTCATAAAACACTGAGTTTCGTCATATGAAAATAAAATGTATTAGATTGTACTTTTACTGGAGTGAATAAACTGTAGCTATGATAAAAATATATCTGAACTTCTTACATCCATTATAAGATTCAATAAAATATGTTTAATTATTTAAAAAAGACAAAGCACATTTTTGATATTGTTGTTTATAAAATGTGCATTAATGCAAATCGACAATTGATGAAAAAAACAAACAAACAGCATTTATTATTTCTATTTAAATTATCATGCTCTAAAAATGTATTTTTCATTTATTGCACTATTATTAATAATGACTTTTTTATGTTTTTTGTTTGCTCAATGTGTTTTTATTTATTATATTATTAGTAAATTATTTCAAACGCAAACAAATTTTTAATGCAGTTTTTTTAGCATTTTTCAAATCAAAATCATTTTTTCCTGTGTTAATTTTAAAATAAAAATTAAATCCTAATACTTGATTCTGAGAAAAACGATACATTTGTTAGAACATATTTAGTTATAAAACTTGTTTTAAGAAATTCACACTTAAAGGTACTATCAGTAGTACCTTTAAGTGTGAATTTCTTAGTTACATTCTGTTAGCACAAGTTTGTCGTAATTAGATTGCTTTTAATTGTAGTGTTGCCTTCTTCGCAAAAATAATTATAACTTACGCTAACATGATATTTAACCTCATTTAATACTGAGTGATTTAAACTGAACTTTATTTGTAATGTTTATAAAAAATACTTTATTTTCTTCAGATGAAATTTTATTTCTTTTCAACATATTTTATCTGAGCTTTGATATTATCTCCTTTAGATTGTAGGCCTGTTTTAACTAGTTCGCAACTTGTATGATGACCTTGTTTCTTTGAATTTTACTTTCATGCTGTTGAAAACGCTTTTTATGTCCAGATAGAAAATAACTTTTGATAGAATTTGAAATAATTTCTTAATTAAACACAAAACAAATCTACAATATCGAATTTCTGATTACTCACAAATAATATGATTTCTAAGAATATGATGATTATAATATGCATGTGGGAGTGCACGTATGTGTGTTACTGTATATATACAATTCAGTAAAAAATTAATTATTGATATAGTTGCATTATGGTTAGTAGCTATTAAAACATGAATAAAAAATAATTAATGAAACGTTTGATAAAACAATTATGTATAACATTTAAATTTGGAATTTTATTAAGTTATAATAATACATCAAATGGAAAGATGATTCTGGCTTTATAAACTCTAAAGTTACATTGTTGAAAATGTATTGTCCTATCGGTTGCAACAATCTATTTTTAAAATGAAATTAGCTGATTTTCACAACCAAAAATTAGTCCTCGTATACAAAATATATAATTTTTTAACTGCAAATCATTAGAGCCATTTTCTATTTCAATTTTTGAGTGAAATACATGTGAAATTTAAATCGTTGTAGTATATTGAAATTGTTATTTTATTTATTTATTTATTTTTTTTATCAGAGAATAATAATAATTTGACCAATGCCTTCATTTACTTATAATAATAAGGGGTCATTACTTACAGACTGCCCAAACATTTAAACAATTCCATAGAGTACGTAATTGAAAACATTTAACAGTTACGAGCGCAAGTTCGCAACCATTATCCAACTTTAATGACTCTTCCAAGAGATTTGTTAAATGTTTATATGGCATTCTTCTCAGAGGGGTTGGATTTCACCCTTCTTTTCAATTACATTTCGTACCTCTTTTCAAGTGATTCTAGCAAAGAAACAATTTCGAGCTTCATTTACTGAAATGAAAGAAACATTTCTTTAACCTAAACGATTTTGAAAGGAAGTTCTTTTATGTCAGACCCCCAACTGATATGACCTTTCTTCCGAAAGTTTGAGTTTCTAACAAAAGGAAACATAGGCAGAGAATGTTTGTTTTATTCACAACAGAAGATTGAAAGCCAACTTTTAAATCACTTTTTTAAAGAAAATATGTAGTATTGTTTACTATTTGACATTTTTAGGAACGATAAACCTTTTGAGAATGAGTTATTACTTGGAAAAATGTGAAAACGGTTCAGTTCATAATGCCGTTAAAGGCTTCATTTCATAAAACCATTAACAAACTTACTTAAATAGTATTTAATACTAGCAAGAATCTGAAATTTAAAATTTTGTGAATAAAAGAACCGTTTCTTATAATTTTTTGTGACTGTTAATCATAACTAGTTGTCACTATAGTAGAAATTTCTGATATTCGCAAATACCTAAGTTTGTTAAATATGAATGCACCAAAGAGAAGCATTACTTTTAAATAATTAAATTCAAATCATGATGTCATACAGCTTATGATGCTTGCCTACAGCTTATAATATACTTAATGTTTAAAATGTAAAGATTATTTTTTAAATTCTCGATCTGATAGTCTTTTTTCTGGACTACAAGTCTGTATCGTAATTTCCATGATAGAAGAGCCTTTCGCAATATTTCAAAGGGTATTGCTTTAGATTTCTCTTTCACTACTTTCAGAGTCCATCTATCGTTGTGGATTTGCTTTTAGAAAGAGCCTTTTTTAACAGATCAAATCACAATTGTCCATAGGTGAAACCTCAGGAGACTTCGCAGAGATATGTTGAAAATGTATACATGCAATACCTATATTAGTCCTCATTTTTTCAAGGAAGGCAGTGGTAGATTTCATAATATGAATTTTAGCTTTGTATTGATGAAATTTTTCTCATTGAAAGTCATTAGGATAAACAAGTGGAATTTCTTTTGTAAATATTGGACGTAAAACCTTCTCCTGAGAGTACGGTAAGTTGATTTTAACATTTCTTTCTACTCTTCATATTTTTAATTTCCCATTCTAGCAACAATTCACCTGCAACAATCATAAGCCCCTTCATGAAACTTTCTTTACATTGACGGAAACAGGTTTGTACACTTTTTCTCCTCATTTTCTATCGTAAAAAGACCATTTTTTGTTACAGTCATTTAAGTAAGCCCATGCTTCATCAAGGGTCACAATGTTTTTCCATTTATCTCTGCTAAGTGGTTTTCATACAGAATTCTACAAAATGTTTTGCGTTGAGCCACATGTTTCGGTAAAAGCTGGTGAACATTATGTTTTATATCAATTTTAAGTTGTAAATACCGGTTTATTATTTTATTTATTGTTGCTACAGATGAATCTAAAGACTTTGCAAATGATCTCTGTGTTGGCGGATTTTTTCTTGTTACCAGCGATTTTAATTTATAAACATTTGAAATTGTACAGACCTTTTACGGATATTCATTTGGAGTCTTCTTTTATGTAAAAATAATGATTGACAGTTTTTTATTTTCTGTCCGATTAATAATATTGGTTATTTTTGCACTCAGAAATTTTAATATCATGCATTTCACAACGTTTTTGAATTCTGGGATAAGAACGCTTAAGAATATATATATATGTATACACACACCTTTTTCAGCACAATGAAAGTCTGCGCAGTGCTCTGTTTGTTGGGTTTTGCCCTTGCTTCTGCAGTTCCTCTATATCCAGATAATCATGGTACATAATGTTTATCTTTTTTTTATTTTTCATTGTAAGATAATTGTGATACAATTTTATTAATGTATATATATATATATATATATATATATATATATATATATATATATATATATATATATATATATATATATATATATATATATATGTATATATATATATATATTAAGTTAATATAATATTGAAGTATTTGATAAATAATTTAATAGTTATTATGCGTAAAAATATGCTCTAAATATATGAAATTATTTCAACATCAGATTGATTTTTAATGGAATTTGGCCAAACTCAAGTTCCACAAAAATCTAAATCTATAAATTTCCCGTGTTAATAACACCTTAGCTAAATTTGGACCAAAATCTCAATTTTCCTAGCTTGTTTTTCAAAAGAAATTACTATCAATCCGAAGAACTTGGATAAATTCATTGATGTGCAATGAACCTACTGTATTTTGTATTTAAGGGATAATAGTTTTATCAAGTATTTACTTAAGATTGTTTTATAATGTGAAGAAATGATTTATTTAGATTTTTTTTTGTTGCAAATTTGAAATTTTTTTCCTAACTTAAATTTTTTTGCTACTGAATTTATTTTCCTATGTCATGATTAAATTATAAAAGAAGACTTAGAATATTAAATAACTTCATGTATTTACAATATGAAATTAATAACTATATTTAGTAATTCTATTTGATTTAAGACTATAAATTTCAATGAAGTTACATATTGATGCCAAATTCAAATCAGTTCGTGAATGTTCATGATGATTTATATTAAAATAAAATGACCGTATAATTGTTCGTTTAGTTAACATATTTTAAAGCATGCTTCCGACTCATGTGTAGTAATTTACTCTGATAAAATGTTGCATGAGTTGCTTTTCAAGATCAATATCTACATCATTCATGCTTTGCTAATCGATTATCAAAATCAGTTTATCGTATCAGTGTAAACTATTAACGCGCGTGAGATGACTGAAAATGATTCTCGTTTCAATCAGAGTTTAACACGAACACATGATTATTATAAGGATCAGTTAGAAGACATTAATGCAGCATATTTCCAATCAGGAATTAATGTCTTACAATTTTTGTTTTAATTATCTGTATGTGATAATATTTTGAGTACTTTGAATCCGAAAACATTCAGAGAAGTTCTCTAAGACAATTATAATTTGAAATAAATGTGAATCGCAAATCAAATTTTATATTTTGCTTTTAAGTGGTATATTGAATCGTATCATTTGTAAAAAAATCATTTTAAGGACGAAAATGCTTATCCTAATAGCAATTACTTTTCAATTTATTCATAATACATATGTTTTTTTTAAATTTACACCCATTTTGAACTTTTGAGATTAATAAAAAAGACAAATTCATAATTAGTAGCATTTATAAAAGATTTACTCCGAGAAAAATAAATAAACTATGCAAACAGGACAGTTCTAGGGCAGTTTATTTCCTGCAATTAATTTTATAGCGTTGTGCTTTTCTAATAAGTGGAATTCAATCAAAAGGCACGATTTTTATTTATTATATATATAACACGTTTCTTCAAAAAGTCATTTTGATAGAATGATGTTATCTTTCAAACTGTATAATCGAAAATTGTCGCTTGACAGAACATGATGGATCCTCTCAAAAATTAAATTCATAATGGGTTCTTATTTCAAAGCTGCATCTGTAAGAAAAATGACTTCGGCCCTCCCATTTACTGCCGAAAAGTCTTCTATTTTATTCTCTTTATGCATCCTATACCTGCTCTTATATTTGAATCTGTATTATTCATTTCGACGTACAAGGTTTGCCTACTTATCCCTCTAGTTTCAATGATTATAATGATGAAGGATTTATTCTTATCCTTGGAAAGAATAACTAAATGGAAAAAGGAGAAATGGAGGAAAGAAAAATTTTAAAAGCTGATTGATGGCAAAAACTTAGATTAAAATATCTAAAGAGGGAATTGCTTCTCCTTTTTCAAATCTTGCACTGATTTTGGGATTGATGAAAAATCTGAAAGAATTTTTATTTTATCTTATCGGATTCTCCGCTTTCGTGCAGCCATTAAATAAATCACCATAGAAAATAGACAAGATGACACACTGAAATTAATGGTATGGAGAACGTAACGTGAAATGGAATCACTAGATCTTTTTCAAATGCGTTGGAGATGTATTGTATGATAAAATGTTTCCAATAAATTTACTCAAGAAAACCATGTTGCTTTTATTAAAGTCTTTCGTTCTTATATTATATGTAATAAGTATAATAAACAATGTTCCTCATTATTTTGCTCAATATTACTACTTTATATCAATGTATCTATGATATAATAAAAAATTGCTGGTAAATATAATAAATGAATAGTAGTAAATAATTCAAAAAAAATTAGCAATTCCTCATAAAATATTTCATTCTTACCTTAAATCCAGCTATTTAGAAAGTTCTCCTTTCAGATGATAATTTTACATTTTCGTGAAATTAACTACATTTAATAATAAAATCATCAGATAAGAAAAACAGTAAGACATCAGATTAGTAGAAGCAAAATTTCATTAAATGGAAGGCTATATGTAAGTGATTTGGTTTCATAATATTTATAAATAAAATTAGTCTTTCGAATTAAATATTTCAAAATCACCTTAACACGGTTTCTGAAAAATATACTTATTGTTTGATATAATAGTAAGTGCAAAAGTAAAATAAATGCATTTCATTTACTAAAAAAGATATGAAACGTTTAATATATAACCCTTTATAGCCCCTTTTTTAAAACATTGGAAAAGGTAATTATAAATTAAATTGTATCGCATTTAAAATTTTCCCGTAACATTCTGAAAATAATTTAAATCAAATTTTAAACAATAATCTGAGTTTATAATACTTAAAATTATATTAATAGAGACATTAAAGTAAAATACTTCAAAAATGACAACCAAAATATGTAGATAAATATTTTTGTTTATTTAAATATTTTCAAAAAGATGTACGTTAAATTTATACAAATGTATTTTTAATTACTGACATTATGATTTGTTTAATAACTACACATATCATGCATTTTAAATCTGCTTAAGTGATTTTAATTAATTTTAGATGTTACTTCAGATTTGGAAATGTAGGAAACTTTCTGTTTATTTTGGAAGCTAAAATATGATGCAAACATCACGTTCGTAGGAAAATCTGATAACATATTTTTATGCCCTCAAGTTTAAACTTATCTCACCATCAGAAATACATTCTCTAGCTTAAGACACACATAGCTCATTTTTGAAATATTTTATAATATTTCACGTTTTATTGCTTTTCCAAATATTTTGGCAACTTTAGTCTTCAAAACCGCATCAGTAAAGATCAGTAAATACTTGGAAAATATCCTAAACTGCCAGATAGTTCATTTTCCGAATAGTGCTTGCTGTTCCTTCTCTTAAATGGACGTGTCGCTTAAAATGAGAATTCCTCTAACTATAGCTTTCTCCCTAGCACGAGGATCCAGATTTTGGAGCATCGAGCTTGCTCTACATCTCGTTTATTCTTTATTGTTTTGTTCTTTCTCCTTCCCTCCTTCGTATTCTTCCAACTTCAACAAGAAGGAAGAGAAAAAGAAATAAGTCGATTAATGAGAGATGCTGGGCGAGTATATGTTCTTCTACCCACGCTATCTTTTCTCCCTTTTTCCCGATTCCGGAGAGGGAACTTTGTTTTCTGAAAAACAAAGTAAGAAAAGGAAAAGTTTTCTCTTACTTTCTGCATCTTTCGATTGAAAGTTCGGTGAGTAAATAATATTTGATAGAGATTCGAACAGAAATTAGGAATGAAAACTCAGTAAAAAAACATCTTTAATTTTCTTCTATTTTAATAGAATTTTTTTTTCCTAATGAATTAGTTGTAAAATCAACTCCGCATTTTTTAAATAAAATTAAACTGTACATCAATATTAAAAACAGATAATTCTGAATTTTTTCAATGATTATTTAATGTTATAAAGCATGTTATTCTGCGTAAAAGAAAATTTAAAATAAGCTCATAAATGATATTGGAGTTAGCTTGCAAGAGCACACCCCATGAATACAAGAGAGAATCATTTATTATAGAATTCTTGTTATTAAGTTTCTATCCAAAAAATCATTTCCATAAGAAATCTTAAACTGTGAAATTAATATATGAATATTTATTTATATTATTTCTACAATTTGTTAGACCTGTAACATTACTGCGCAAATCAGTCATGATGTGAGTCATTTTATGTGAAAAATCACTAAACTTTTAAAAATGAATAATTAAGATAAACGTGTTAAATTTTATGATTTAAATTCTTCAAATTGTAATAATATATTCAGAATTTGTGACACTAATTTCATATAAATTTAAGCTCTAAGTAAGTAATTAATATTAATATATTTTCAAAGATATATATCGAACGGATTGTTATGTTTGAATAATCTACAAACCTATGCATTTTGAGTCTTTTAAATCTTTTTTATGTAAGCAATCGGTAGATATAATTTCTTAAAAATCTGGCAAGGCAAACAAATCATGCCTTATAATTAAAAAAAATAGGGAATTTAATAAAATTCTTTGCAATAGAAGTGTTTAAATATGTGTTGATTGGCTATAAAGTTTGTTTCATATTTTATGTAAGATATTGTGTCTTGATTTTAAGAATAACTGCTTAACCAATGTATTTTGCAATTTATATATATATATATATATATATATATATATATATATATATATATATAATATATATATATATATATATATATATATATATATATATATATATATATATATATATTTACGGTTTATAATTTACAATTACAAAGTATAATTAATTTGAAGGACATGCTTAACATGCTGCTCCTAAGAGTCGAGTACTATTTTTTTCGAAAAGTGTCACAAGGATATGTCAGAAAATATAAGCTCTGCAGGCAAGCGGGGACTACATGACTCTAAGTAGCACATAATTTTATTTTATTTTTTCTGATAGCTATACTTTCCTCTTCTTTTCTTCTTTTTTTTTTGGATTTTTTTTGCTCTTTATGTCTTCACTTCACTTCTTATCCATGCAAAAAACTTGTCAGAAGTTTAAAAAGAATATTCTTACAGTAATGTAACTCTGAAGTTTTCCGTTTTTCTCTATCATTTTTTGCTATCAGCTAAGATTCTGATATTTTTTACACGCTAAGCGCTTGGTGCTGTAAACTAAATGTGTAGAAGTCAAGTTTTTCTTCATTTCATTCTTACATTCATTTTTGGAACGAGATTATTACTTTAAAATGGAAAAAATGCTTTCATTTTTGTGCATTTGTTTCTGTATTCACGACTTTATTTCCATATGCAAATAGAAGAAAAGCATCTTCTGACTTACCATATTTTAGGCAATATATTTGCATATTAAGTGCTTACTCATGCAAAAAGAACATGATTTTTATTTTTTATTTTTAGTTAGAAAAGAAAGGTACTTAATTTTATAAATAATGAGAAATAATAATTATAAATATTGCAAAATGAAAACGTACCACGTACAAACGATAAACATTTTAGACGTCCACTTGAGAATCTGGCTAGGGCAGTCTGAGATTGTCGGTCACATTTTATTTGCAGAAGAGTTCCAGGAGATATTTCAGAATACCATTGTTGTGTGGGTGAAATTTGCCAGATTGATTGTAGTCTTGATTTTTCATTAGAGTAAAGTTCTTGAGATTGTAAATATATATATAGTTAACAAATAAAATAACTATTAATATTGCTTATCAAATTTCTCAGTAAATATTATTATTATAGTTAATGGACAATATAACGTATGTATTTATTATAAATGGAATTTTAAAAGATGATTAATTTATAATAAATCAAATTAAAATATTCCTTTATCTTACATAATAAAGAGCATATGAAAAAAGTATACTTTATTCCATATAAATATGTTTTATGCTAATTTTCATCAATACAATTGAGTTAAACTTTTAAAAAAGTAATTAGTTTCTACATATTTATTTACAGTTACAAAAATTAACTAATACTTGTTCAACAATGAAATGAACTTAAAATTAAAGTATATTTTTTACAGAACTAAGTACATAATGTGTTGTGACAAACTATCTTAATTTAGTGAAAATGAAACTTTAATTTCTTATCTGTATAAAATACAATGTGTTTTAATTTCAATTTTGAAGGATATTCTTCAAATCATAATTCGTTATCAAAATTACATTCCCCTATGTGACGTTAATAATTTGGAGAAAAAAACTTGATTTTTATTGTTTAAATTTTATTTAAAAATTGTATACATTTTATGAAACAAAAATATTTTAACTATAAAAATGAAACAAAATTTTAGTAATCAAAATTTTATCTATAATGTAAATTAAGTTCCCATTTTTTTAATAAAAAAATATTTATTAGATTTTTGAATGAATTAATAAAATTGAAAATTATTTTTCATAAAAAACTGTTCTTCCTAGAGACTACAAAATTGGTACGCATAATAATTTTATGCATTTTTTACTATTTTAGTTAGAATACACAGAAGAATATTTAAAAGTTTAAGACTTATTTTCCTGTTTTACGAAATTCTCTCACCTTAGATTGTAATATGTGGCTTAAGACTTCTAATTTTATTGTACTTAAGTATATTATGTCAGCCTCATCTATTAGTAGTAGTAAACTTCATAGCCTAGGGAGGTTTTTTCTATGATTTTTGCTCAAATATTATTACTCCAAAGAGATTAGACATAAATAACGCTTAAGTCAATTCTATGAAAAAACATTTTTAAAGCATACAATATGCAATTTTAATGTAATCCTTCGGGATTTTCAAGATCGTAAACATTATTTTAATTACTCGTGTGAAAACTTATCATTCTATGGATTAAAGTTTTAATACGATAAAATATTTCAGAAAATACAAAAGTCTTAACTTCATTCCCCGCTTTATTTTATGTAAAATGAATTGCCATTTCGTACTTTATGACATAATTAAATGAAACGCAAAATATTTATAAAACTAGGCTTTTTAATTGCTCTCTCGCTCCTTCACAGCCACAATTTTATTACTGTTACTAACGTTAATAAATTTTAAAGTATCATTTCCGGAAAGAGTTTTTCTTTTGTGCTTGGAATCTGCTCTTGAAAAATGTAGCGCATTTTATGAGCTAAAAATTACCCCTTTGAATTTTGTCTACTTTCAATAATTAGTATTTAATAAATATGCTAATGTAGCAAAAGTGGATGCTACCATTTTATTTTTAATTAATACCATTTAATTATTACAATTATTATTTCCTTTCTTTAAGCGTAATCCATTTTATTTTTACTTTAATTATGTGACCGATATTTTTTCCAGTACTAACGCCCCTACAAATGGGTGTACTATTATAATTCCATTATTATATGCTTAATAAAAGCAGAACGAAAAATTAAAATATGAAATAATATGATAATATATTTAGTATTTGGAAATTATTTAGCATTTTTTTAAAAAAAATCAAATAATACTTTTTTAATAATATAGAAAAATCCTTTGATAGAGGTTACCCGAAAATAAAACTAAAGAATTAAAATAAAGTTACAAATTAATTCACTAGTAATAATTTATATCTAATCAGTTTAATGGATATTATCCTTTGATAAAAACTGACTTTCGTCTTATATTAGGCAAGATAACATCTAAAAAAGTATGCTTTATGAACGCTCTGAATGGATTTTGAAATTATTATTCTCTATGAGAGGTTTTATTTTAAAAATATTAATTTTGAAATCGTAAGCCAATTTCTTAGATGCCATCATCAAATCTGTATTTTATAGTTCTGAAATAGATTAGTCTATAGTGATATTATAGTTTCCATTTCGATATATATTTGTCCAATAAAGGAATTTGGTGTTTGTCAGTATTATGGTATTTTCAGAAATATCATTCTTTTTTAATTGAAACATATTTAAATATCATATTATATATTATATACTTCTAATGTAAGTATGATTCAATTGAACCATGTGAATTACATCTTTTATAATTTCTAGATATGCAATATATATTTTTTTCTCGTATGCCTTACACTATTATATTTATAATGTCTTATATATTTTTCTATGCTGTATACAAATGCAACAATTTCTTATAAAAATAAAATTATATATATGAAATAGAAAATTAAAATCAAATTTCAGTATGCTTCTGAATATTTGAGATGTTTACATTAAACCATTATTTTCAAATGCTTAACTCGTTCACAATACGAATCATTAAACAACTATGCCATAAAACATAACATAAAGTTGAAATTAACACAATTATAATTAAAATGTTTTGAAAATTTGCATTTCTTTTTAAAATCATGCTTGATGATAACCACAATTTAAAGTTATTTGTGTTCTTAGATACTGATTAAGTAGTTCTTAATTAGTAAATTTTTTAAATAATACAAACATGAAATTTCAAATAAAAGTGCTAAACTTTCCAGCGAAAGTAAATAAAATGTTTCTGCCTTAATTTTATAACATTATTAAAATTTTTAAGAATTTCAATTGACTTATAAATTATGTCAACTTATTCCGATAAGTCAATATCATGCAATGTCTGAAAGCGATTGCATATGTCAACAAAAATGCAACTTCCAAATCCAATGCCTTTGAAAACTCCTCCCATAGGTAAACGTGCTTGTAGCAGATCTATTGCAAAATAGGTAGGCGCTTTAGGAGGACTTTTCCTCCCACATTTATTGATGCACCTTAAGTGTTCTCATGCTGATCACGTCGAAGCAATGTCTTCTTTTATGTTGTCATATACTTTTAGAAAGAAACACATCATACTCATTTATTTCATGCAGAACTCTTTTTTCTCAAATGTTTTCTCCTTAAACTAATCTAAAGATAAAAAAATCCATAAGAGAGAAATATTGAGTATAAGATTATTTGTGTTTATTTTATAAAAAAAAGTATCCAGCAAAATGGTTAAAAAGCATATTTAATTGCAACTTATGATTTTTAATGTTACTATTAGAAGAAAAAAAAAACGTTTTATATGAATATTATTTTCAAATGAAATTACTGCTATTTATTGCCTTATGGATATTACACAGAATTCTCTTGAATTAAATTTCATGCATTTTGGATTTATAGATTCTTTCTATTTAATTCCTTGTTTCATGAAATTAATCGCATTCCATCTTCATTGTTGATAATAAAGAAGATATTATCTCAATAATTTATAAAATATCATAAAAAGCTAATATAAATTAAGTGAGGTCTGTAAAAAATGATATTTTTCATTGGTCATTATTTAT
The DNA here is from genome assembly GCA_030067965.1 of Latrodectus elegans. Lineage (NCBI taxonomy): Eukaryota > Metazoa > Arthropoda > Arachnida > Araneae > Theridiidae > Latrodectus > Latrodectus elegans. The sequence goes on along the minus strand of CM057820.1, from coordinate 118,345,796 downwards.
TTATATCAGTATTATGAATAATTACAGAAAAAATATTGATATCACTGAAAAAATATTGATATCACTGAAAAAATATTGATATCATTGAAAATATTGATTATCAAAAAATATTGACACTTAGAAACATTAAATTTTTCTGCAGTGTAAAAATGTATAATATAACCATATTAAAAGGCATTGATTATTTGTAATTAAATTTGTATATTAGAATGGATAAATAAAACAGTTTCATACATGCGAATCGTTCTAAATGTAAAATATGACTAAATTTATTACAAAATTTATTAACTGAGTTTCTTCTGCTTAAATTATCATATTATAACTAATTTAAATAACTTTAAATAATTTTAATAAGAAATTTATTATAGTTATTAGTATTTAGAAATAACTTTATTATTAATAATATCAATTTATTTTTTTATATAATTTTATGCGTTTTTTTACTGAATAAAATATAACTTCCAAAAAATCTTTATATTCAATTCAACATATACATATTCTTTATTAGATTTGGAATCAACTTTTTATGCAAAATGTAATAAATTAAATTTCATAAATTATTTTAAAAGAAAATTTGAACTCGTTTATAATTTGATATTTTTTTTTTTAATTTATTTCCATTAAGGAGATGGATTATAAAATATGATAAAATATTAAAATCAATTATGAATCAATGTTTGTTTTTATTTACTATACTGGATGTACAGTAATCAAAAACAGTGTATTTGATTGTTTGGGGATGCCCTATATTTTAATTGAAACCTATAAATTATATAGTTAATCATTTAACTGTGCTTAAAACACTTTAAAATGTTTCTCAAATTCATATAATTAAACGAATCTTAATATATATAAAAATATTTTTCATTTTAAAGGTCATTTTCAATTAAAAATATTTAATCTTTTTCTGTGTTTCTTCCAATGAAGGAATTTTTCGATAATTATATTTTTAATAAATTTATCGATGGCATATATAACATACTACTAAACATATTTTTTCAAAATAATATTATTTTTATAAAAACCAAAAGTAAACTGCTTATGTTACAGAATTAAATTCTTACATTTAAATGTTAAATAGTAATATATTCAATACATTAATCAGCTTTACATTTGCAAAATTTTCGCAACCAATTCTTACATGTAATCCACGTTGTGTCTTATACGAAAAATAAATATTTCTCATAATAATGCGCACATGTTTTAAATATCTGCATAGGAAACATTGATTATTCTACAAATTAATAAGCTAGAAATATTCAAATAAAAAAAAAACTTTTCTCAAAGTAATACGAACATATTATGTTCTGAAAAAATACTAAAATTCTTTTATTTGTGAAATTTTTGGTGAAATATTCAACAATATATTCAATTAAATAAAAATGAAATCAATTTCAAATGAAAATTTACTTATAAAAAGGAATATTTAAAACTGAATTATTTATTATTTAGTGCAATTATTTAAATTTATTTCAAAGTGCTTGTTTAATTGTTCATAGAATAAGGGAAACTCTCCTTTATTTAATTTATGTGAAAGTTGTTTTGTTTCTTTAAACCTGTATTTATCAATATTCACATAAGATATTCGTATTGTTTCTCTGTCGAATTTGTAAACGTTGATCTTCTATGATTTTCTTTCACTAAGGAGACTGAAATCTTCTTCACTCCATGTCACTCTCCAGCCATATTGTATCATACATATCATATGTTTCCTATTCGGAAATAATCTCCAGAGGATGGTAAAGGAAGACAACTCCATTTCCTTGAGGCTATCACAAAAACAAGAAACACAAACAAACGGAGATAAAGATAAAAACAGAAACAAAAGAAGATAATAATGAAAGAAGTAAATAAAGCTAGCGTGAAATGACTTTGCTGTTATTTTGAAACAAAAGTCGATTTGGATCAAAAACTGGAAAATAACTTTTTTACTTCTTCCTAGAGTTGAATGTTCTATTCATCCATTAGAAACTTTAATAGTGAAGACTCCTTTTTGACAGATATTTTATTGGTGCAGACGTTAGAATAACAAACTGGTCAACTATTAAAGATATATTAAATAAACAATTATGTAAATTACATTCTTTAAACTATACATGAGCTGCATATAGAATTCTTATTTTTTCCTCTACATAAAGTTTCCAGTAAATATCTGATAAAAATACGAAGTAGTTAACAAAATTTAACGCATAAATTCCTTTAATTTGTTCAGCTTTATAAGTCAGCAAAATGCTAATGATATATTCTGCTTTCCAGTACTTAAATGGCGTTTTCATTATAAAAAATATTGATATATTCCTATTAAAGAAAATAAAGTAAGCATTATAAAACATGATATAGATTCAAAACCAAAAAAGAAAATCCTCAAAGAATGTTTAAAGAGGAAAACTCATCTTTGAATATTTTGGTTGGATATATTAATTGTGTTACTGTAGTGCAAGACTTGTTTTATACTTACGTAAACGTTATATACAAACACAAAAATAATTATGCAAAAAGGAGAAACATGTAATGTAGAATTGGAAAAATGTATTTTGCTGTCAAATATTTTTAAACTACCCAATTAAACTATCTATCTACAGTTAATATCATATAAAAATTTATTTTATAAATTTCCTAAAACATTTGAAAATATATTACTTAAATTTGCTATATTATACTTAATAATTATTCATAATAGCGTTAGGAATTTTTGTATTAAATATAGGTTTAACTATGTTATGAATAATAAATAAGCAGTCTTACATAAATTCTCATCAGAAATCAGTGGTAGTACAGCTTATATTTGTGTAAAAACAGTATCAAAAATGGTAGATGTTTAAATTTTTTTTCCAAAACAAAATTTCAATGTTTCTAATGATTCAAGATTAACAGAATATTACAGAAATTTTCCTTAACCAATTGAATTAAGAGAGTAAATGAAATATACAATTTAAATTCATAAATAAAACTTATTTTATCTAATAGATATTAAAATGCGCTAAGAAAATGATACGTTAAAAATAATAAAATATCCCCATAACTATATTATAACATTTTGCTTTAATTTCTGGTTCTAAGAAGATTAATTTTTTCCATATAGCTTTATAGGAAATAAATCTTATTTAATAAAGTGTTTAATATATTAACTAGTATCATTATAATGTTATCAAGCTTATTATATTTTCCAGAGGAAACATTTGGTTTCTAATAAAAAATAGAAATTACAGTATGTTATATGATGTATTTACAATAATATCTTCTTGAGAAACACATGATTGACAGTAAATACTTTTAAAATTTTATTTTCTGAAATTAACCACTTCAAATTTAATTTACAAGTTTGATAAATTATACATACTTTAATATATTAGACCAAATTCTTGCAATTATTATGTTACCTCAAAAAGACATGAGTTCGTGAACGAAAAAAATAATTTTGATTTCTTTATATAGTCTGTGACTTTTTCTTTTAACATTTTTCGGCTTGTTAAATCTATATGGAAGATATAACAGTAGTTACAATCAAGTTATCTTTTTGAGTGGTTTATATTAAAATTATTATTTTTTCATTCTTTATTATTTGGTGAATTCAAACACTTTTTAGGTCTACAATTTATCAATAACAACTCAAAAAGAAAATATTTGGAAAAAAAATCATTGTTTGATTTCTTATTAATTTGCAACTCATGACAGTGTAATCAATAATGAAAAGCCAGGTAACAATTAATTATGTTAAAAAAGCAGTAAATGTATTTTTATTCAGTAATGTTAATCGAAAATATTAATTTTGCAAGTTTCCTTTTTAATTAAAAAAAATCCAGTAATATATTATTTTTACCGTAATGTTTCCATTAAATAGAAACAAATCTAAGCTATATTTTAATGTTTTAGCTGTAAGAATATTTAAACACTTGATTTTCTACCCCGCATAATCTTGCAAAACGACATAGCTATAAAAATGAAAAATTATTAATAAATATCTTATTATTAAGTATTTCAAGTGTAAAAAATTCCTGATAGTTAAATTTTGCAAGGAAAAATTATGAGTGTGCGCATGACATAATGAGTATTTGATTTTAAAAGTAACAGAAAAAATAAGATTAATTACTTTATTTCGTAGTCCATCATTTGTATATAGATTATATAATATTAAAATAATATTATATATTATTACTATTAAAAATATTAATATAATATACCACATTGAATTTCAAGGTATGCATAATTTAACATTTTCAGTGGCGTAGTATACAGCATATCAAATTAAAATTATTACGTAATGATAAGGATATGGTATAATATATGTTCATTTTCGTAAAAAAGCAAATATATTTACTTTTTATTTTCCAAGTTTATTTTTTTAATTCTTTAGACTCAACTTCTATCAAATTGCTTAAAAAATGGCTCGTAATAATACTTTTTTTATGCTGTACATACTTGAATAATTAAATTGATAAAATAAATAGCTCAAGGCATATGCTTGTGTAAAAATTATTATTCACTTGAAACTTAAAAGTCAACAATTTATTTGTTATATTTCACTATTTTGAAAAAATTGAATCACAGTTGCGCTCAATACTGTAAGACACAATTTACGACATTCATTTTGTTTTTCTAGGTTCTTTGAACAAAACAAAATATAAACGGAAGTCCTTTTTTCTTCTGGGCTGTCGTGAGAAAACAAAAAAGCAAGCTCCAAAACGGCATTTTCACCTCTTTACTTTTCTTCAAGACCATAAATGCGGGGGTGCCATTCTTTAAATAAAAATAGGAGCATGTAAAAAAAAAAGTCGGAGGTTCGCTTGGAGATCCCATAAATTCGATGCCTTAGGTATCTAAGAATTACAGTCCCAACCCAGTTCAAAGAAAAGATCCGGTGCGCGACTCGTAAATAAAACCGTTCGACTCGATAAATGTCCTGACTTCCCAACCATAAAGGACCCCCAACCCACCGACCCTGAGATTTTTATTTTATTTGACAGGACGTCAGTGCGATAAGGGAAAGTTGAACAAGATATGAGAGTGGTATTGATAGAATTTTTGCTCTCAAATCTTCCAATGTTTGGAAGAATATATATGCGTTATTTGCGAATTTTCATTTTTCTCGTTTTTCCCTTTTCAATCCACCAATCCCTCTTATTTTTCTTCATAGATAACGCCGGATGACTGATGTGTTTTCAATGCAAATGCGAATTGAAATGTGTTTTTAAATATCCAACCATGGATTATGGGATTCTAAAAGTAATTTGTATGGCATGGGTATTAGAGATGGAAATCGAAATGTCTTTTAAGAGGTATTATACAACGAATTTAAATTTGGAATATTTTCTTATTTTTATCAAATAGGAAATAAAATATGGACAAAAAATAGGTCTGTTATTTATTTAATATATATCATTATGTTTTATTAGAATAAATACAGCCTGTTATTTTAATGTATTTCAGTCTCCAAATATTTTGCATTAGTTTATTAATTCAGCTTTAGAAAAGTATTTTTTATGAATAATGTATAAAATTTAAGCAAAAAATAAATCTTTTAAGTAAATACATATTTCAATTTGACAAAAAACAATTCCTTTAATTTAACGAGTATTTTAATTTTGATAATATATTCTCTTGAACTTATTTAATTTGCAAGGCAATAAAAATGCATAAGTTTAAAAAAGTCCAAACATATTGTCTTTGTATTACTGTTATTTAATCACAGCACTGTTCTTTATTAATTTATTTTTTAAAAATGAATTAATTTATTTAAAAAAATCACAACACTCATAATCTATCCTTTCCTCTTGATATAAGAGATAAGTTGAAATGAAATATGATTTGTGAGCATTTAATTTTATTTAGGATTATTAAATTAATTAATGATAATGCTCACAATATTTATATAATTAAATCGATTATATATATTTATACATATTTAATAATATATATATATATATATATATATATATATATATATATATATATATACATATATATATACATATATATATATATATATATATATATATATATATATATATATATATATATATATATATATATATATATATATATATATATATATATATATATATATATATATATATATAAGTAAAACAATGGATGCATTTTAACAACCAACTATATTCCAGCATATATGGATGACACTATTTTAATTTACATCAATATTGTTTGGCATTATCAAAACCTCAAATATAAAATATACTAATGAATATTGTATATCTTTTTCAGTTGCCAGATTTACTACATTTCTTTTGAAGTAATTTCCTATTCATTTAGTACAATGGTTTCAATAAAACAATGACTTATTCAAAAACTATTAATTTAGAAGAAATGACTTGTCCAAAGCAATGTTCACATTTAAATGATTAAAAGAGCGAATTTTCAGAAAAGTAAACTAATAAATGAATAAAACTTTTCCTTTATAATGTTTTTTCACACTGAGTAAATATATCTCCATCTGGAAAATGGTTCTACTAATGAAAGAATGAAATGAGATGATGCAAAATTTTTTATCCAATAAAAAATACAAAATTGGAAAAACAGAGATTACTCTCTGAGAGAACATTGAACAAAGAAAAATAAAAATAGGAACAGAAATAAAACAAATGAAACAAAAGCGAACAAAAGTATATGAAGAGAAAAATAGAATTGCAAAAGAAGTTTCATCTTTTTTCTCCAGAAGTAAAATGGCATATAAACTAAATTAAGCGAGCCAAAATGTATCAAAAAATAGCTGCAAGCAAACTAAAGTAAAAAGAAATATCACACCAAAGGATGTAGATGTGAAATTTATGAGAAATATAATGGAAATAAGGAAATGTAACTCTTTAATGAAATGAAAGAAAATATTAAAAAAAAGAACTTTCCCTAAAGAAGCGTAAAACTAACGTACATTTGAGGACATATAAAGGAATTAAAAGTTAAAGTGTGTTTCCCTATAGTAACATAAAATAATGATATTTTATCACTCCATTTAAACTCCTTCCAATTGATTTCAATTTTTTTAATACTTACATTTTGAATTTTAAGAAAATTGGATTTATCATTACACACTCTAAACACAGATTTCAATTATGCATATTTGGTTAAAATAAACTACACACATTAATATTATTATTTGAGAATGGAAATTTTTAAAAATAGCAAACATTTTTTTTTCTCTTACTGTTATTATGTTAACGTTTTTTATAATACGGGTATACTTTGATATGATTACTATTCATATGAAAACATCTCCAAAAATATTAATATTTTATTGTTTGCTAGTAAAAAAAACACATATTTCCTGAAGTTCCACTTTAACCATTTTGTCATTTAGATTCTGACGAATTATGGTAGAGACAAAATGGTTTCTCAAAAATAAACTCAAATTTGTTTTACATTCCCCTTATATGAAACATTCTATAATTTATATAGTTTCATGTGCTGGTAAACTTATATCTTGGGCAAACATATTTGATGCTATTGTAACAAGAAAGACGATTCCTTGAATTAAATCATGTTGATGACGAATATTTACTTTCAAATAAAATTAAATACAAATATTTAAAAAGATAATATATAAAAATTTGTTACTACATAAACATGATAGTATTTTAGATATAGATCTGAGTAAATAGATAATTATTCCAAAAATGTTTTGATGCAAAATGGGGAGTACAATAAATAAAGGATTTTCTTGTCAGTAGTAATTACTATACTAAGTAAAATCAGTTTTTATGAAATTCTTTTATATTGAATACACTATGGGAATATGTAAAATGAAACACTAAATAATTATATGACAAAATGTTAGTGATAAACGTCTTAGTGGTAAATAAATAGTCAACGAAAGTCCTTGAATGAAATTAACATTAAAAATATAAATCAAAATACAATATTAATGGATATATATTTAATATTTTAATTAATTATTTTTCACCTTAAACTATTACAATTCTTCCGGTTCATATTATGTAACCTTCCTAGCATTTAATTAATAATTAATTAAAGAAAATGTTCTGCAGAAATTGATTTAAATTTTAGACATATGATGATGAAAATTGTAATTATGCTCAAGCTAAAAATATCGGATATTTTCCCTTCCAATTTTAGATTTTTTGTAGTTATACGGGTAAAATTGATTAATAAATCAGTTTATATTTCTATAAAATATTCCTGAAATATCCGGGTTTACAAAGAGAATTATAAAGATGAATTTTCTTCATCTTCATACTATAACTATATTTCGTTATATTTTGATTTTTTATCTTTATTTTGAAGGAGGAACATGAAACAAATAATTTCTAAGAAAGTGTTCCGTAAAAATTAGCATATATTTTTATCTAAATATTTTTCTTTCTGAAACATTTTTGAAAAGTAGATATTCAAAAAGCATAACATTGAATTTCTAAATATCAACAAAAGAAAAGATATTATTTTAAATAAAGCACAGCATATTTTCTTATAAAATTTGCAAAAGAAGACATTAGAATAACCACTGAAACTACAAATTGATATAGAAAATTTATTATGCAATAAAATAACTGAAGACACTAACCTTTACAAATATTTTAAAATTTAAGAAGACACATAATAAATTATTTAACAATTCATTCTATATTATTGCTCTAGTTTATGTGCTGAATTTAATATTTTTCCCATGTTATTTCATGTTTTCATTGAATGTATTAATATTAATTTTGAGATTTAAAAAAATAAATAAAAATTATTGTTTAAGTATATAAATAAATTTTGAAATGTAATTTTAAAAATACATTATGTAAATATATATATATATATATATATATATATATATATATATATATATATATGACACAATGAGTAAAAATTGAAAGAGGAAAATGAAATAAATACTTAAATTTTATGCTTAAAAATTACAGTGAAGACTAAAAGAAATTATTTTTTCATGATGTATATTATACACCAGTGTTATTATTACAGTTGAGTACACAAAATAAATACTGAATGAGATCAATTAAAGTATGTTTTTTATTACTCGAACAAACAAAACGATTTACCATATAATAAAAAACATGGCTAATTAATCTATTCCAGAAGAAGGAAATTTTGCTAAGTTTAACGATAAACTTATTTTTATATTAAAATGTTCTAAGTATTAAATGTAAGCATACGATTGAACTAAGTCTAATTAATATTGTTATAACTATCTTATGACAACGAAATCATAATACTTAGAGAGAAATAGAGACATTTCTTTTACTTGATGGGTGAATAAGTACGTTGTTTAGTTGCTTTTTATATTATTATTATTATTATTATTATTATTACTATTACTATTGGCATTCATTTGTACATTTCTGAAACAAATTGTGTTATGTTCTAGTTTATTTCTTAAACTAATTTTAAACTTGTTATTTTTAAATTAAAATTATATTTCCTATTTTTATATTTTCATTTTGGTGTATCATTTTAAAAACATATAGTTTTCTTAAACTGTAAGAAAATAAAGTGAGTTTTTCTATAGTGATAAAATTAAACTCATTAGATATATTATAAACTCTTAAGAGGAAACTGAACTTATTTTGAATGGGTTTCATTGTGACATATAATTGCGGAGTACAGAGAACTAAAAAATTCCTCACACATTTTAAATTACTCTCTTACATTATACATTTTTAGCAACTTTTGACTAATGCCGTGCAGTTAGTAGGAAATATTAATTAGTACTTTTTTATAGTTTTAAATATGATAGAAATTTTGGTAACAAAAAAGAATATTTTCAGTTGCAACAACTTTTATGACATTAAAACTTATGTTGTGGAATACAAATCAAACAGAGTTAATTTTTATTATTTCACTTCCTAAAAGGAAACCAATCTTAAAAGATAAGAACCATATTGATTAAATCAAATTAGTCAGAATCAATTACTTTTTTACTTAAATAAACGTTGAATAAATGTGTTTAAAGACATGAGAATGTTAAAAATATCTAGAGCTTATTTTATACTATCCAATAATATAATTATATTAAACAAATTGTTAATGACACAAATTTTTAAAAATATATAAGTTTTTCAACATTTTAAAGAGTGCTAGATTTTTCTTTCTCTCAGATTATTTTTAATTTTCTTAGAAGAGAGAGATTTTTTATCATGGAGAATGAAAAGAATATTTGTGTAAAATTAGATTAGTTTCACTGTGAACATTTTTTATAAATTGTCCTGTATCTTTGAAGATTGTTTAATTTTTGGTAAAAAAGTAGAAATATTTTGTATTTGCATGCAATTCCCTAAACAGTTTTAAATGTGATGTTAGTGATATATTTTTAAAATGCTCAACAAAATGTGGAAGGTATGTAAAATTTAAGAAAATTTTAATAGTTATATTTTCACAAATATCCTAGGAAATACTTTAATGTCTAGTTTGGTATTTATTATTTTAATAATATTTACCAAACTAAACTGAACAATATTAAACTGATACAGTGTTTCATATGTATTTAATAAATTTGAATGAACTTTTTCAAATGGCTTCGCGCAGCATCCAGAATTATTTCTAAGGGATAATTTAATCCAAAAATAATAATATCAACCCATACGAAGATACGTTTTATCCCTGATAAAACTTGCCATTTTGGCATTGTACTAAATTAAATTTTACTTTTACAGGAAAGACTGCATTATAATTATGATTAATTTAGGATACTGTCAGTCGTGTTTCATATTTCCCTTTTCCATTTTCTTCCCGAAATAAAGCTATTTGTCACCTGTTTACAACCCTAGAGAATATATAACTCATCCAATTACTGCATTAACTTCCATTTTGACCTAATATCGATGACTAATGTTGCAGTAGCCTTTTTCTCCTGTTTCCCGACGTCCGCCTATATTTACCAAAGTAATGAATCCCGCTTGCTGCCAACGCCCGCGATTCATATTATGAGGAACCGAACTGAATGAAATCTTTTCCCTATGCGGAGATATATTTCTTCACCAACCACTCATAAATGATACTAAATATATAATGGAATGGAGAAGAAGGCTTTTGGAAGATGGGTACAGGAAAGGAAGAATATAATTCATCGTCCCCCGATGCATGCCTAGAATCATTGCCAGTAATGACTGTACCGTTGAGTTCTTCCAACAAATGGAGATGTACAATTTCTTTCCCCAGAGATAAGATAAAGTTTATTAGTATTTTTTCTGTTGATTTTTCCTCAGGGATCAGGGTAGTTCATTATAGAGAGGAATGCTGATATTGGATTTCTAAAGGCTATATGGTTGCATTTCGTTAAGTGTTCAAGTTTCTTGTGCAAGAGTTGGAGCATTTCATCTAGCGTATGTGAAGCAGTAGGCTAACAAACTAGACTTGTTATCTTATAAACAGTCTTAGTAGCTTGGTATGCCTTAGCTGAGGAACAAATATGATCAAAAAGATTATATTCAATCATTAACACAGAAAACATATTTAAACAGAAATCCTGAATTAGTTGGAGTAGTAAATATATCACAGAATGTTTTTTTCATTAATCATCATGATATGTATTATAAAAAGCAATATTGTTGCAACTGAGCACATTTCTTGACATATATTTGCTTTATCTTTCCTATTATTTTTCTATTACTAGATATTCACCTAAAATCGTATTTTATTTTAAAAATGAAATATATGAGTATTTAAATAATAAGACGATGAAAACATCAAGATTAAACATAATTGATACGAATTGCCTTCAGTACAAATAATTGATGCACATAAGGTTTTATAATTTGTTCTTGACATTGTTTTTTATTTTTTATTATAAAATATAAATTAGGCATTACATTATATTAATATGAAGTCAAAGTAAATTCGAACCTTTATGAAGATACTTTTAAATATTACATTAGCTAAAAAAATTTTAAAAATGCTTTTTTACAGAAAAATATAGAGCAAAATATTTTTTTTCTAATTTTCATTAATCCATACAATTTCATTTTTTTTATTTTTATGCATTATTATTTCAAAAAATCATTGTTTTTAAACTTTGAATATTATTGCAATACATTCAATTTCCAAAATTGACACGAAAGGAAGTATATTTTTTTTATATTACGAATTCTAAAATTGTGTTATTTGCTTTAACTATTGGAATTTAATTTTTACTTCACCATGTTAATGAAACATAAAGATTTGTCATTATAGAAATTTGATTTAATGTTGCATTTTCAATTACTTAGCTTGTAAATATTTAACATGAATGAAACCTGGTGCATTTAAATTACCTTAATAATGTAGAAATAAATTTTATTTAGTCATATGACACTACATGGAATTAAAAATCACAAATCGAACCTAAAAATATCTCTAGCTTATTGTCATCTGATGATATGGCTATTATTCATATTTTTTTTTATAAAATTTACCCAAAAATAATGACTTTGAGAGAGAGACTTGATTTCCTTACGATAATTAGAATTTAATTTAGCAATTTAGCCGACAAACTTGTCTAGTGGCTTGCATGCCTGACAGCGGATAGGGTGGTCCCGGGTTCGAATCCCAGTTTGGGCGTGAATGTACTTTCTCTCTCTAAGTATCCTGTCTTTCCTTGTGTGAACGGATGCCTACCCTATAAAAGGGTTTTATACTGAGGAAGTTAGACTGCACACCTAAAAATGATTCAGTTGGAAAAGTGGAGCACCGCATTATGCCAACCTAGCTGGTACACGACAACAAAAATTTAGTTATTAGTTTAACGGAAAGTATAAATAGAAATAATTTTATATATATATATAATATGTATATATATATATATATATATACACACATACATATATATATATGGTAGTTTGCTAAAAATAAAAATATTTCAAAGTAAGTTGATATTTATCTAGAATATATTTCAAATGATAAACTAAACAAAAAATTTATTACAATACTTCCTGATTTTAGATTTAAACTTGTTTAATTGATTTTTTAAAAATTATTTACCAAAATAATATTGTGATTTTATATATTTTCTTTGTCCATTAATTTGTATGAAAAAAGATAAAATCGATTTAGCCAATCAAATCAAAATAAAATATCCATTAGAATAAATATTTTCTTCTTTTATAGTATTTTACAACGTGACATGTGGTCAGCAAATAATGCAAGTTACTCTTAATCTCACCGACCATCCAACTTCCATTGTCTATCTCCAGAATCTCAAGGGATATCCAGGTAAGATTTACCATTGTTCATACGAAGGAATTAAAATAGTTGTTGAATAGCATTGATTCTATGAATTGATATTGATTAGGAGTACTTAGATTTACCGGAGTAATTACAACACCTAATGAAAAGACATTACGTTGCTGCAAAGCTCAAATAGGAACAGCTGAAATGAGCAGATTATTAAGATACTTCCAATGCTTGCATTCTTATTTATTTAAGTTGAATTCCATTGAAATAATCATGTTTGTATTTAACGTTGTAGTTTATATTATATCTAGATCGTTGACAAATGATAATATCTTTTAATAACACAATACAAAGGAAACATATTACGTTTTAGTAATTTTCTTAAAAACATTTTGACAACTTGATCATACAGAATTCGTAAGAAAATTAAAGGGTGATAAATTATGCATATTGCTTTTTTTATTTTAATATATTATGATTTTTTTAAGTAAAATTAAAAAAGTTTTAAAATATACGTTACTTAATAAAAATTTATTTATGTTCAAAATTATATCAGAATTCTAGTTTTCTCGCGATAGTTCTATGCATTTATGCAATCTCAAATTTACAATAGTTTGATAAAGAAAAACTGTGATAAGAAGCTTAAATATAACGAATTTTACATGTATTTGCCATTCTTTCGATGCTTCTCTAATTACTAAACATGAATTTAAATGACCTGCTTTGGGATTTTATTATTTGAGATTAAGGTGATATCATTGAATATTTATCACTCACACTAAAGACTGTGTCTTCAAAAATAATGCTTGGATTGCCAAACCTGATTCTATGAACCGAATTCTCATAATCCATCTCTACATTTAAGCATTTCTATCTGAAATGTATACAAGTAATTCAGATTGATATTATACTTAATTAAAACATTCTGGAGGAATTATTGCAGCGTTTAATTTCTTTCAGTTCTTTTTTAGATATAATTATATTAAAGCCAACTCTGACATAAATTTATGTGCCTGTTTATTTTTGACTGTTGTTTAATGTTTGAAATTCATCACATCATGAATTGAATGTATAACTGAAAAAATATTGTATGTAGCAAAAATAAAACCTGGGGCTTTATTTCATTGACATTCGTATTAATTACTTCACATTTTATACGCCGAGCTGGCAGCCGAATGGTTAGCACTTTTGCCTTCGGTTCAATAGTTCGTGAGTTCGAATCATACCTTGGGCATATTTGTTTGTAGTGATTCGGAATCCACTTTAAACCGTTGCTCCCGGTCTAATTAGCCCTCGTGTGCAAACAATGACCATTGAGTGACAAACAATGCAATGCACTCACATTTTATACATTTGGACATCTTAATTTTAAGAAATCATACAGAGAAGTGAGTACAATTAATATAAAACGATGGACTTTGGAAAAATATATTGCTTTTTTACTAAGTAAAAATAATATTTGGTGAATGTTTTCTGAGAAAGGTTTGTCACCAACATTTTATGATTTTTTTTATTTAATTTTAGACTGCTTGGTTGTATTAATATTTTATTACTGATTTGAACACTAAAACATATGACCTATTAGAGGAGTTTTTCATATCATCTATTCTACACAAGTCTCAATTCTCACTATTCTCAATTTTTCCACTGCTATCCCTTGTTTACTAAATATGGCAAGAAAAAAATTAATAACAAGCAGTGATTTATGATATAGGAATTGCTTTTTTCAATTAAGTGAAGAGATATTTTTCAAAGGGCTTAATACATATTTTTAAATACTTCAACAAAAAAATTCCAAAATTTCCCTCGATACTTGTTTCATACATTAAAAATTGTTTAAAACTTTTACCAAAAATAATGCTTTCAAATGATTTTTAGCAAGAATAATCCTTGCCAGTTTTGTAAATGTTTTGCATAATTTTTACACTTGTATTATGCATTTTTCCATATAACACACATTTCTGAATAGGATATTTATCTGCATTTAAATTCATTTGTATTAAAAAGACATCATTTACGATTTTATTAAAAAAACTAAACAAATTCAATTTTTTTTTTAATTTTAAATTGTGGGGTTTTTTTGTTTATCATATTTTTAGTGAAACATGATTTAAGTATAAGAAATATGAATGTAATGCAATATTTTCTATGCATAACTTATGTTTAAATATAATGTTTATCATAGAATTAGATTAAAAATTAAGGTTATTATTGGCCTTTTCATTAAAAGCAATTTTTAACGTTAATGTTTATGTGTGCTGTATTTAAGTATCACCATAAACAGTATGCACATAAACTGTAGAAATTTACTATTCTATTCTCTATTTTTTTTAATTAAAAATTTTTCACGTTTGTTTTTTCATTCTTATAGGTTGTGAGCCAAGTATAAAACAAAATATTGTATTGTTTCGATTGAGTCTGAATGATACAGGGATTTCCTGTGGAGTTTCTAAAATGCTCAATAAACAGACAGTAAGTAATTTTGCTTTCACTTAAAATAACCTTGAAATACTCATAACATATTTTTTACATTTTTGATAAATAATTTAGTGCTAAAAATATTTTTTTGTTTTAAAATGTTATAATAAAATTTGATGAAATATGAGTATCTTATTACATAGCATATACAGAATATTGAGGATATATGTGCTTAAAGGTTTCATTATTATTGCATTTATATTTGATTTAACATGCTGTAAAAAAGATAACTCTAAGCATTTTTAATTAAAAAATCAGTATTATATTCTTAGATATTATATATTAATTAAAATATAATATTCATTAACAAAAGGACAAACATAAATATCATGGTTATAAATAGAGATCAGTACAGATACTTTTTAAAAACCCTAAAATGACAAAGAACATTTTATGTCTATTTGGTCATTGTTAAAACAAAAAAAAAATTCAAATAATATATTTCCTTTTCATTAATATAATAAAGATATTAATCCAATATTTTTAGATCTGATCTTTTTGTTACCACTAAATTATTTTAATACATTTTTCAAATAATTTTAACTTGGTAATAATATACGACAAAGTAATGTAGGTGTCAATTTTTTGGTCTAATGATAAAGTGAAAATTTCAAGATACAAATTACAGTCATTGAATATATTGTGTATTAAGCACTTTTCTATTTTCAAACTAAAAAAAATTACTTTGCTATATAAATTTTATTGAATAATTTCTATTTCCGTTGCATTTTTTATTTCTTCCTTTTTTGGGTATAAAGAAATGTTTAATGATTTTAAATATAATTGTTATATTTTTTCTGGGCACGAGAAGAAATGTTGCAGCATTATAACCGTACTTCATAAGAATTTTAAGATTTTGGATACAATTTCTATTTGAGAATGACATTATTACATAAAACATTCCTTGGTGTGTGAATCTTATAAAAATTCATTTTTTGAAATTGAGCTGTTATTGATTGCACAATAAATAATTTAAGCCATAATGTAAATATGTTTATGCAGAATTGATATTTTTCTTCAAATTATTAGATTTCGGCAAATTTAATGAATTTAATAATATTGTTATTGTATTTTAAGTGTTGTATCTTATATAGTTCAAAAAACATCGATAGTATTTCAGTAATTTCATAAATGCTGTAACAAAATATATCACATGTTAGATATTTCTTAGAATTCTATTTTGTTAATAGGGTGTTTTCAGTTAAAGTGAACTAAATAATAAATGATTATTAAGTGATTTTTTTTTGAAAAATGTTTTGTTATTAAATAGGATTAATATTTAAATTATCATAGCTGAAACATTTTTCTTTTGCTCTAGTTCATCTACATAAACACCAGGCGTATTTACTTATATCTTTTAAATATCATTAAATCAACTAAAAATACTGTAATGAGCTGTCCTGTTTAAAAATAATCAGATAAATTTCTCTTCTCCAGTAAAATTATCAAAATGGAACAAAATTATCAATAATACACTTTATATAATCATTATTGTACTAATTTAATTATTATAGGGTGTTTTTATATAGACTTGCTATTACCAAATATAGGGAATTTTTGGTGATGCAAATAAATTTAAACTTAACTTTCAGTTTCTGTTTTATCTGTATGATTTATTTCATTATTCTGTTTTCTAATGCTTTTCATATAAAATTTGATGCCCTCAAATATATAGAATTTCAAATAAATAAAATAATTGAAAGTTAAACTTTTGATTCTACATTATGTATTATATTTATTCAGTTACTAAGAAATATGGCCTAGTTTTGTACGACCCCTAATAGAATATGAGCAAGTGCATACAAATCAAATTCTCCTGTATTTTAATAGTTTATTTCATATATGTTTCCCTAATGCTTGAATAAATAATATGAAATTAAATATAAAATTTAAATTTTAGAACATTCCACTTATTTTATATTATTTTTACTACGCATTCGTAAACACATCCTTAGTTTATAAAAAATATTAAGAATATGTACATAAATATTATTCAGTGTTGCTTTTAATACAAAGTTACAAAAATGAGTCCATATAAAAAATTCTGTTATTCATGGAATTCAGATATGAGTCAAAAATCCATAGTTTAAAAATATATTTCTAATGCCTTTAACTCTTAGAGATTGCTAATATAGAATTTTTATAATTTTAATTACATGAAGTGTAAAGCATTGTTAGTTATCAGTTGGCACAACGTGAAACGC
The DNA here is from genome assembly GCA_030067965.1 of Latrodectus elegans. Taxonomy (NCBI): domain Eukaryota; kingdom Metazoa; phylum Arthropoda; class Arachnida; order Araneae; family Theridiidae; genus Latrodectus; species Latrodectus elegans. Next base: position 118,327,998 of record CM057820.1, on the reverse strand, counting down.
ATTTTGATTTACATGATTATTTAAGCAGCAAAAATCCATTCGTGATAGTTTATGCAATTTGATATCACGATATTGCGTATAACATGACAGTTTTATATATTACAATAATTTAAAATAAGAAAAAAATAAAATACTAAGTAATCTGTTAAACAGGTGCTTGATATATTGCGATTCAATGATCATATCTTAAATTAATGAGTCATTAATAATTCTGATTTTTTTTATTATTGCCATATTTTATTAGTATGATTTTTTTCAAGTATCCCAATTGAAAAGTAAGATAATTAAAATATGATATTTATTAATAGTCTAATTATATTTGACAAACTAATTTTATTTGTGTTGATAAATATCGAGTTTATTTTTTCTAAAAGAAATCCTTTATAATAATCATTGATCAAGATTCTAATAACACAATCAAATCTTATAAGCAATATAAGTTTTTTTTTTTTATTTTTTTATTTTTATTTTTTTTATTTTATTTTTTTTTTTTTTAAAAGGAAAATTTGTATCTTACAACATTAAACCATTTGTTAAATATATTGCTGTAAGGAATACATAATAGAGTTTGAAATATATCATTTCAAATATTAGAATAACTGTAATTTCAAACTTTAATTTTTAATGAACAAAAAAGTTATTGAAAAGGTTCAAATTACAATTCCTCAAAACTATAACCTAAAAAGTAGAAATCCAATGTATGTTTTGATGAAACACCAGAAAGAAAAAAAATATTATCTTTTTGTAAATATTCTTCTAATACACAACTGAAGGGAGATGATTTGACTTTGGTTATGTCTAATTAAAGCAAATAAATACCAAAAATACTCCTGAGACAATATTTATTTTAAAATACGGCAAGTCTTACATTATTCTGGTAATGATAGATTATCATAGATTACATATGAGATATAACAAATATAAAAGAAACAAGTTTTATATTGAATTTTAATTTTTTCTATTATAATTGTACATTTATCAAATATATTCCAATGATTATTTATTATTTTTGTTTCCATTCAATATTTTATAGCTTTTAATTTTTGTATTGTCTGCATAAATGATATTTGGATAATAAAACAATATATAAAAATCTAAAAATGATGTGGTTTACCTTTAAAAGTGGTTTACTTTTAAAATTCAATACTTATCGCAATATAATAACAGGTAAAATAGTTTCTATTACGAGCACTATCATATAAATTTTCTCATTACAAGCTGCTCGATAACATAGATGCTTATTGGAAATGCATTAAATGGAGATAAAATTTCCCCATATAAAATTTCTCAGTAAATTTGCTGCAGGTTTAAAGTATAATCATTGTTTAATTTAACTAAATGTTTAGAAAAGAATGCTTAAGCCTTCTAGTTTTAGTATCAAGTCGACAAAAGCCGTTCAATAGCTCCCTAGTCAAGTTCTAATTCAGGTCCAAAGCTAATCCAAATTAAGCAGAGCCTCCGCAACCACAAAGTCGAAACTAGGGCTTTCAACCTAAAACCCACTTCCAACGAAGATGGAATAAATGTTGGCCACTCATCCCTTTTCGAGCAAATATCTTTCCCCCGACCTTTTAACCCCTTTTCTCAAATGAGAAAGTGGACGCCCCATTCATCAAACAGTGATTACAGTTGTCGCTCTGATAGAGAAGCGATGGACAGTTTAATCGGGTTGTATCCGCTACGGGCCGGAAGATTAGTGGCAGGCGATTTCCGTTTCCGGTAGCTATGCGACCGTCAGTTGAAGCCGTTATTTAAACTTAACTGCCCGTGTGTCGTCTCATCTCATTAACGCAGTTTATGAATAGCAAGTTTGGCAGCCCGTGAGTGCGTTACTTACAGAGAAGATGCAGTCGATTTAGACTTAAACGTTCTATCTACTCACAGCGTCCGATGGAGGAGCTAAATTAATTGCTATTTCATATCAGAATCATGAGTCAACGCTCTGTCTTAAAAAGTAATTTGTTAAGCAGATCGTTATATGGGCACAGATATAATTCAGATTTCACGGCTCTTACCTCGAAATTGATACATGTCGCTATTCTAGATTCAGTCATTAGTGATTTTCTCCGAAGATATTTTCCAGATTTAGTAGCATAAATTATTAAACAATAGTTATAGGACGTTATAAAATTTTACGAGGCACACATTCACATTTTCCTTTTATTGGAGCTAAATTATACTTGATTTATTTTAAAAAGAGTCATTTTTAAGATTATTGAAGGATTTGCAATTTAAAAATTTTATTATGTAAAACTTAAAATCTTTCAGTTTATTAGCGCTGAAAAAAACTATAGAAGATTTCATATATTTTATTAAACTATCATAGTATATACAAAAGTTATGAAAAAGAAAATAACACACCACAAGTAAAGAAATATCGGGAGCAATGCAATTAATTTTAAGTAATAATATAACTTATACTTTAAAGATAATAATCTTGGAAATTTTAATAGTGATTGTTGTTGTGTGCCAGCTAGGCTGGTATTATGGGGGGGGGGTTGATGTTCCATTTTTCCAACTGAACCCTTTTTTGGTGTGGAGTCGACTTCCTCAGTACACACATTCTATAAAGGGTTCTTCCTTAAAATATATTCTTCTTTAAAGGGTAGGCAACCATTTGCAGCCCATTCAGACAAGGAAAAAACAAAGGCAGGATAGATAGAGAGACAGTACATCCATGCAAGACCCGAGATTCGAGCCCAGGACCTCCTTATCTGCAGTAACGCACGTTTACCACTGGACAAGTGGGCTGTTTAATAATGATTTTTTCTTCATAACCAAACAATGATACACTTAAATGAAATAAGACAACTTCTATGAGATTATTTTTTATGGTTTCTAGGATTTTATGTTAATGCTTTGATTTTCTTTTTAACCTTTATAGTGTAACATACAACCGGAGAGATGGTATGAAATACTTAAAGGACGAGAAATTTTATTTAAAACATTACTCCTTTTCTGTTTTTCAGAATTCTCAATGATACGATCAGCATTACATCTTAACCAAATTTTAGCCTTTTTTTTTTCTTTACAGTTGTAATGTGTATCGATAATACTTAAAATATTATATTTCATTCTGGATTTGGTTTTTCAGGATGTAGCTATTAACCTGTTCGATTTGTGCAATGATTTTTGCATAGCAAAGTAGTGAATGAATATAAATATTCCTCACCTTCATGAATAATATATCCTAAAATCTTTGACATATCAGTTTACTTGTTTTGGATCTCTTGTTCTTTGCTTTCCTTCATTTGCTTTTGCAGTTCATTATTGCGAAAACAAGTTAAGTGCAAATAATGAGTCCGTTCAATGTTTGCCATGAACTCGATTTGTTAATTAATTCCGGAAGCTTGGCTCTTCCTGCCTAGTTGGCACACATTTTTCTTACCTCGCTTGGAGTCCCCTGATTGAATTCCTTGAATGAGATTAAGTCCAGGCATGACTTATTACTACCCTGCGCACGACGACGCGACTTAATTTAATTGGAGAAGATAGAACGGACAACTTCACGGAAAATCTTTGTTAATCGCTAAAGATAGGGTTTTTGCTTCTTCATGCAGTGTTTACTTCGCATCAAAAGTAAATTGTTTTATGCAGACATATTCGTTTGTGAAATAAAGCTTCTATTTAATAGGAAATGACATATATATTGCAAATTTTATGATATCTTAATTTATTAGACGAATATATCCTTTTAAAAACTTATGAACTAGCATTTTTAATGTTTTTATTTGATAAAAGTAAAAAAAAAGCAATTCACACTGAGTTAATATACAATATTGATATTCGACTAATGTATATAGTATATGAAGAACATTGCAAATGTATTGCATTATCACTAGTAAAATTTTTCCTTCATCGAGACACAAAATTTAATAGATTAATTGTCAAATAAATAAAAACATGAAGCAATCACTGAGAGTATTTTATAGTATGTATATCTGGTGAGTGAGAATAAACTAAAAACAACAAATGATTCAAGTATCAGTGGATGATGTGTACAACACTTCATTACGTGCTTAAAGCAATGTAAAGCAACTTGGTCAAAATCCAAATGAATAAAAAAATTAACATATCAGTATGTTTCATAGGAATTTATTGTACATAACTATATCAACTATAATTTTTATGAATATAAGTTATTTTCAATAACTAATCCAAGCAATTTATTCAAATTTATAATTTTTTAAAAAACTTACAATCATACTTAATTTATAACAAATTTTTAATATATATGCTTTAAAAAGAGAGTGCGAGAACAATGTAATTTCGATAATATAAATTTTGTAAATTAAATAAATATTTTATGAATTTTAAAATTTAATTTTTGGTATAACTAACCACAAAAAGCTATATAAATTTTCTTTATGTATAAGGTATATAATATTTTTCTGATAATGCAATACATAAAATATTAACAAGTAGTATTTCGTAGCTTGAACGTCATTCAATTCTAGTGATAATTTTCTGACGGCACAGGTACCGTAAATCTAGTATGCCAATTTCTGAGATTGGTGATTTTATTTTGGCAAATTTTATTTTTTATCTTGCAACCTGATTTTATTACGTCATATAGATGAAGACCAATAAGAATTGAAAATTCAGTTTCGACAACTCTAGTGATTACGCCATTGTGACGAGATTTTGTTCCTTTTTCGCATTTTATTAGAAAAGGAAACTTCGTAAGAATTTTTTAGCGCGTTTTACAATTTCCTTTACATTTTGGATGCCTAAATTCCAGGTTGTATTGCTCTTTTTCCTTACTTTGATCCAATTTTGTATTCTGTACTTATTTTTTTTTTCATCATTTGTCAAAATTGTTACGTTTAATTATGTCTTCATATATGTCTGTAGCTCAAAACATCATTTTAAAATACCAAGGTATTCTTAGTTCTTCCGAAGCAATTTCGGAAACAAATAAGGAAAAAAAATTGTATTTTCTAATGTTTCATTTTAATTATTCTTAATATGTTTCACTTTCTGTTCTAATGTTTCATTTTTTTAAATCCTATTATTTCAAAAAATATATTCACGCTCTTTATTTATCAGGTTTATTTTAATATTTGGATATGTAAAGTCTTTCAAAAACGAATTTATGGCATCACAATTACATCATATTCACACGGCATTACGTCGTTATTACGTTATCTTGGCAATATTTTGTCGTCACCAAAAAATTTCAAAATTTGAGACTATGGATTATACGGCACTTGTGCTTGTTGTGAGACCAAAATAAACATATTGCTCTAAGTAATAAAAATACTAAACATGATATCACAAATAATTTGTGCAACTTCTCAAATAATAACCTTTTAGTGTAATGCATTTTTTGAGAAAAATATGCAGTACACAATAATGTTTAATAAAATGCTATTTTGTAATAACATAAAATTAGTTTTGTATTTTTAATTTTGGAAAAAAATTATAAAGGTTTACACTTAGAACAGATTGTATACCTTAATTTTACGTAAATATTTATAAATTATAACCATATAAAATAAGTTCTCAAATTTTTTCTGCTTTTGTTTATAGGGACACAGAATATATTATCATAGAGTGGTAATTGAATCGGCAAAGCAAGAGAAAGACCTGCTATTTGTGCAATGCGTCATTCCTGGTGACTTTAACATGGAATTTGTAAGAATAGATTGGCTGAGAGAAAGTGTACCATACAACTTCACCACTCCCATGTAAGTAATGCATATGTGGACATTAAGTGAAATTGAAAATACAGAACTAAAAGCGCCAAAAATAATGAAAGTTGAAAAGTAGAGGTAGTGCACAGAGTTTCTCAAATTATATATCATTTTGGCAGGTATAGGAATTGATTCAGGATTTGCCGAAATAAAGATTAGTACATAAAAAATGGAGGAAGATATAAAGGAAGCGTTTCATAGAATCGGCAATACTTCATTTGCCTTTTCATATACAATAATCTTTTGAAAATAGTTTTTCTATTACAGAAGAAACCGCTAGTATTATAAATGCAAAGACGTTCCAAATCCAATTTCAGCTCATGTGAAAAGTTGGTTAGTAGATGACTTTAATGACAATGTACATTCACCTGTATTAAAAAAATATCTCATCATAGATCAGCTGTTGCAAAGGGAATTATACGTTATTGGATTTGGGGGAGTTGCCATAAAAATATAAACTCACAGGAACAGAAACAACTGTACTTTGCTCTGCTGACGCTGCATTAAATTGCATACTATTTGATTGTTACATTTTGGCAGGTACAAGATACTGTAAGTGCTCTCACATGAATCATGTACACAAGCATTTCAGGGCCTACATTTATGGCGGCGTTTAAGAAGGCTTTATTAGAAGAAAAATCGGCACAAGTACCGTATGATCCAGGAACCAAACTCTGAGATGGGCTATTTTTTTGAAGATTTTCCTATGTGTGGTGCAATCTAGTTCTTATTACGTAATAGATGTGAAGACCTATAAAAATATCCCGTAAATTCTATTTTGGCAACCCTAGTATTTACGTCATCGCGCACATCACAATGCGTAATCTTGGCAACATTACTTCATCGCCAAAAAAAAAAAAAAAAAAAAAACAGAATTTGGAACCCTGGACTTGTACCAAAAAAATCACATGCACGTTTGCAATGAGTCATGATAGGATAAATTGGAATTTACTGTTACAAAATTAAATCTATTCAGATGAGCTATTTTTCGCTTAAAAAACGAGTCACTATGCACGACTAGCGGGCAATCCATGACAGATCCAATCCAGTTATAAGACGTGAGAGCCATAGATGATCTGAAAACTTGAAATTATTTTTTTATTTTGTCATCCCCTGTAGTTGTAAATTACCTCTAATGAAACCTTGTTTCCATGTGATGATTCAATAATGTATTGATAAAGTGCTTCTTGCATCACATTATCAATTTTGAGGACACAGAACTAGTTATTTTTAGTGGATTATGAATACAATCGCTTAGTTTAAGAACACTGTAGCTGTTACTCAAAATGTAACTAGTTATAATACTTAAGCAACATGCATTGTATTTACTTAACACTATGAAAAACAATCTGTAAAATTTAAGTGTCATAAATTTCAATGTTGCTTTTATTAAGTAATCATGAAATGACACTAATAAAATATTTTAAAGTGAAAAAAAAGTCTTAAAGAAATAAAACATAGAATTATTCAATTTCCTCTCTCTTCTTATGAAAATTTAAAGAAGAGGTTTTTTAAACTTTTACGGAATAAAGTTGTGCTTGAATATAAGTTTGAATAAATTAATTTCAGTTTACAAATATTATAAGCCAATTTCTTAATATTTTTTACTCTTTGTTAATGTTGGGGCAAAGTTATATGGCTTGTTAATCGACGAATTTCCATACACTTAAAGTTATGATAAAAAATAACTGTAATCATAAGATTTCTATAAATTGTGAGATTATCTTTCTTACCGTTTAAGAACTTATTATTTATAATACACCTTTATATCTAGAATCTACGTTTACAAAACGAAGGAAAATTAAAAAAAAAACATATTGCGAGTGTAATTGAAAATATATCAATGCAAAAACACAATTTTATTCATTAGTTATTAAACAAGACATGAAATTTTTGAAAATGTTATTTACTTTTTCAGAAGTATTTAAGAAATAACAAGATACCAAACAAAGTTACAAATACAATTGTTTGGATTAATACAAGAAAATATGTAATTTTAGGCATGAGATTTATATTTTTTCTAAAGTTGTTTTTTTAAAATAGCTGTAAAAGGTTTTGTGAAGTCTCATGAAAGATATAAATACACATATAGTCATATTTTGCATTATATTGCTTAAGGACAATTTAAAATCAGATTCTCATTATTTTTAAATACTTGCTCATTTTTACCACACATGTTACATGCTTTATACGGTTATATATTTTAAATTTTTAACATAAGGCTTTAAAAACAAAATTCAGCAATTTATCCAACAACTATCAAAAATTTAAAAAATTAGATGTATAAATTATTCAACTGACTTCCTTATCACATGGAAATATCTTTTGCTTTTATCTGTAATATTTTTTAAAAGGAGAGAGAGAGAGAGAATTATAAATATATTTTAGATAAAGAAAACTAAGCTGAATGGAAAGCGTGCACACTTCGGTTATAACTTCATACTGTGAAGTGTGTTCAATTATTGAAAATTCTGATGTTCTTAAGTAAAATTAAAGAATTTAATGTCATTGATCTGCAGTTTTCAACTTCCAAATAGCAATAGAAAATCCTCTCATATCTCCACCCTTCAAATCTCAGTTAAAATTAATGTTTTGTTTTAAAGTCAAAGCATTGTGCGGAATCTTCAAAAGTCAAAGCATTGTGCGATGAGGAAAATCAATAACTGTTCTTCATAAATTCTAACTTAATATTTAAGAACTAGACAAAATAAGAAAAATAGTAAAAGCTGTTTACATAAGTATTTTTATATTCATATTTACACCAAGTTTTATCCTGTTAGTTCAGATAATACTGGGAATTTGAAAAGTTCGAAAATAAATTATTTACCTCAAAAATATAGTCATTTCATATTGAATAGTAAATATGTTTACAATTGAAGACAAATTTTTTTGAAGTACACATTGCAAGAAGTGTAATAAAATCAATGACTTTTATTCCTAAGACAATAGATTGGTTTTTAAAAAATCTTTCAAATATTATTGTAACTGTATAATATTAAATATTATACTTCTATACAATGTTATAGCTTTGAGTATTCTGTATTGTTCTTAAGTTTGATATATTACCCTTCGAAAATTTATAAATTTAACATAAAACAAAACATTTTACCAAAATAATGCAAAATATATTTTGGTCTCCACTTTTTTTTAATTAGTACAGAAAGTTACCAAATTTATTTTTCAGGACAACTTTCAACCATTTTGCACAAGATATAGTTCCTTATGTTAACATGGCTATCAGAGACAAAGGTCAAACTCTGGACACGAGTGCTATCATCCATCCCGGCTCATTACTTGGTTTGCTCATCTATTTGGACAAGGAGTCATCAGGTTAAGTGTTTCATATTACAATATTTTTTCAAGTTTTTATGCATATCAATTAACTCAATTTCTACTTAAAGTCAAACTCAATTAACTTTTACTTAAACTTAAAGCATGTATGATCATATTTTAACAAAATGTATTGCAAATTAAAAGTGCTTCTTTTAAACAAAATAATTCTTCCCAGTATTTTAAATGTCGGTTATGTTAAAAAAAAAGGATGTCTATTATAAAGAAATAAAAAAATCAATATTCACAAATTATTTAGTTGAAGTTTTTTAATATAATAACGATTGTAATAATTCTCATTGACATTTAAAATTGAATATATATTATTTCTTATAAATAAGATTTTTTATAAACAAGTAATAATAAATTTTTAATTTTCATTACAAAATTAAAGAGAATATATTAGTTTATGTTCTGCGCGTTTCAAAGATTACCATGCAATTTTGTTTTATTAAAGCAGTTCATTTAAAATTATTGAATTTTAATTTTAAATAGATTTCTTGTCCTTACAAATAAATTAATGTCTACAACAGTTTTGAACGAAAAATCTCATTAAATAGTTAACAGTTCTTTTTATGTACTGTACAGCTATTTAGAAGTAACGCTTGTTTACGATGGAGTCTATGTGAATGGTATTATTACAATGAAACAAGAAATATTCTGTAGAAGGTTGCATATTCTTACCTAAAAACATTTACTTTTTACAACTTCGAAATAGGATAGTTATATTTCGGAACTGAATTTAAATTCAAGCTTGAAAATCATTTTAATTCTAGAATATCAGAGTAACATTTTTTTTTGTTGAGTGACAAAAATTTCTAATACTCAAAAGTAGTATGTGACGTTATAATAAATATTTTAAATAGTTCATAAACTGCAGAAATTGACTTTAATTTACAATAAAATGCTATTTTCGCTTATTTCTATTTTTTTAAACTTCTATATTATTTCTGATATATAGAAATTGTATCGATATATTTAAAATAATATACAAATTCAAATTTCTAACATTTTTGAATTTCTATTCCAGATAAATTTTAGAGAATGCAAGTATAAGAATTAACTTGCTTTAAGTATCTCGCATTCTAATGTCATGATATTCAAGCAACATACTTAAAAAACACTAATTTCAAAATAATTTAATAGTCCCTGATTTGTTATTTGACAAATAGTGTTAATTATTTGTTAACAAATAATTAACAAAAATGTTAGTAAATTTCATAATTTTTCATCGATAAAGTAAAAGAACATTTTAACAAAACACAAAATTGTATTGAAGTTTAAAATTTTTAACAAAGTCTTCGGTACAATTAAAACTTTAGTTATAGACTTATGATTTTTCATAACTTTTATTTATAAGAGTTATATAATTTTTTATAAGAGTGTCAAGTGCGGTTTAATATATAAAATACTGTTAATAAAACATTATAATTTTATATTTATATTAATAAGTGATACTACTAGTAATCTATGAAACATTCCTTATTCATATCAAAGACTCATTGACATATTAAGTTAATTCTATAAAAAATAAATTCTAATCAACACAAAACTTTTGTTCAAAAAATGAACACAGGGATAAAAATACATACACAAACTGACACACCATTAACAAATACACATTATTATTTACATCCATTCATAATAAATTTTGTTAACTAATGATCCAAAATTCTTGCATTCAATATGGTCCTTCTTGAACAACTGAAATGAAGTGATCAGCAGCTATTTTACCAGAATAAAATTAACTTTTCTGAAACATACACTAATGACGATTATACTCCGAATGGTATCTTTTCTTTTCTTTCCCCTGGGCGTAGTGATTTGATAAATGAATCGCGCAACTGATTGTACTGTGTCACTGACGAACAATGGATGACAGAATAAGGACTGTTGTACTGTTTGTTACTTAAGCGAATGGTGTTCACCGTTTGTAGGGCTGGACACGAGAGCGAATGAATAATTGCTTACAAGTTGTTGTCGTCCACATATTGTAGCCAGATTCCAAATTGTTTCGTGTTAATATTTTATTTCGTTTCAGTGCGTTGCTTTTGAAATATATTTCCTGGAAAACCTCCATGGCTCTTATTTCTCAAATGCAATTAGAGGCGGGTAGGTTTTTCTCTTACAAAGACAAGGGATACAGTGACGGACATATGGTTGACGGTCAATTATTTACTAATTTTATACCATTGCTGTCAAGAATGTTTTTATCTACATATTGAATATCATTTAGCATTAAAATTTCAATATAAGTGTAATTTAACTTAGAATATATATATGCATATATAATAATATGAAAACATTTTTTTTAAATAAGACAAAACCTTATGCTTAGGAATGCTATACTCAAAACTATTGCGAGAACATGTTTTTATTTTTCTTAGTTTAAATGGAAAATGCTGTACCTATGTATAATTACTAACTTACTATTGCTCATACAATAATATTTGACAATAGAAAGTTAAGCAAATAATCTTACTCAATTTTTGAGACATAAAATAAATGATTCATCTAAATGTTTTAATAATTGTTTGCAATGTAATTTTAATAATGTATAACGCAGTATGGAGAAAAGACTGAAATATCCTTATATTAAAACTGAATATCAAAATTATTGGAAGGTTCTTATACAAACCTTTCATTACAAATACATTGGGACTATATTATGCTGTTGACATTAAAATCGAAGATATAATTTTATTGTGAAACTCATAAGTATTATATATATATTTCGAGTTTGCTATCGCTATATTCATACTTTTCCTATCTATGTATATTAAACATAAAATATTGTTATATCTTCAGAAGCTCTATGAACATTTATTTTTTAAAAAAAGAATAACATACTTGAAATTTGTTTGAAGAGTTCATGATTTTACCACCATTAAATCGCATTATCTTGTATCTTATGCGACAGATAAATTTGAAGTACTAAAGTTTTAAGCTTAAAATGTGAGAGCATTAAATTATTGAGTTTGAACTTTAAACTCTAAATACATACTTGTTGGCTTTGCAAACGCTTAATAAAAAATTATATTCAATTATATATTCAAAGTCATTTTCTTAAAATTTATGGAATCTTACAATCGAATTCTGAACTAATTTACTTATTGTTATAATTGAGCATATTTATTATGATAAATTTAGCTATATGTCCATGAAGTTATTAAGTAGTCCCAAGAAAATAAATACTTTACATTCTCATATAAGATAGAGAACCAAATAAATGAAAATTATGTTTATTAGTTACAAAAAACGTATATATTCTACACTTTTTTAAGATTTCATTCAGAAAAAAGCAAACTTGTCAGATTTATTTGTAGACTGGTTTATTTACGTCTCTAGGTTAAACAAAAAATTAAATGTCTTTTCTATATGCAATATCCCTTATAGAGTAAGAATCACAAAAACTACTTATTTTCGTATTCAACTTATTCCTATAAAGTCCATTGTTTTATTTGGATTTCTTCATTCTTTCGATAATTATATATATATATATATATATATATATATATATATATATATATATATATATATACATTCATATATATATATATATATATATATATATATTATATACATATATATAATTATATATATATATATATTATATACACACACACATATATATGTGTGTGTGTGTGTATAACTTTGTAAAAATTTATAATAAAAAAGGGCTTTGAGTTGAAAATATTTAATTTATTAAGAGTCATTTTGATTTAATATTTTAAGATATGTTTAGATTCTGCATTATTGACGGAAGCAAAAGTTATTAATATATATTTGATTTAGAAATCTGAAAAATATTCATGTAAAATTAAATACTCTCTATAAATTAATATCCATTCAGATATTCATATTTGTTACATTTGTAAGAGTACATTAATTTGAATAGTTTTAATTTACTTTTAAGTTCAGGCAAATTCAACTAAGTTCAAGTTCAAACTAATATTTTTCTTATGGATTTTAGTTGCCATTTTTTACGCAACAAATAATTTCACGTTTCCATAATACTAATTCAGCTATGGATTTTATTGAAATCCACATTCTAAAATGTAATTTTTGATTTTGTCAAAATTTATTAGAATATTGATTGTGTGAATTTTATTTCATATTTGTCTGTGCAATTTCCATCACATTTTCTGCTGTAGCAATCTTAAATAAAGCATAAATTATTAGAAAGCAATTTGCAATTTTTTATTCATCCAAATTGTTCTTAACGTGAAATCTACTTACATCTTCTTAAAATAAGTTCAATGTAACGCATGAGCAAATGTCATAGGAAAAATGTAGATTTAATTTATAAAAATGGTTCTATAAATAAAAGAATGAGATATAATAAATTGAATTTATGTTTTACAATACCAAATTTATATAAGGTTTCTTCCGTTTTGCTTGGTAGTAAAATTGAATTTAATCCAAAGGAAATATTTGCTCTAGTAGAGTATAAAGAATTAAAGTTCACTTTTAGCAATTTAAGTAGATTTAGTTGCAAAAAGTATTTTTTATTGGCATGTGAATGTCTACATACGATCTCGTTATAAAACTAACTGACATTTTACATCCCTCAATTTATATTTTGTATTTTTATTTTCTTTGATAATTTTATTGATCACGAGTAAAGTAAATATAAGTCTATTTATACAAGCAATTGCTTTTAGATTATTTATTTTTTTAATTAACATCTTGTATATTGAAATATCTTACTATATTTATTGAATTTAAAATAATACATCAATAAACACCTTAAAACGTTTTAAAAATCATGTTTGCCGAGATTTTTCATATTTACTATAGATATATCAGTATTATGTAATATTATTTTTCCACATACACATATTTTTACCATGACACAAAATATTACATTATTCTTACTTGAAGGTAATACACTTACATGAAGGTTTAGTGAATATAAAGTAAAGATTGCTCTTTTGTGTATATGAAAATCAAGTTTATAGATACTCAATCATGAGATGAGTTAGATTAAATATAGTATGGTGTATGTAAATACATGATTTGAAAAACGTAAGTTGGTTTAATAAATAATACAATAAAAATACAAACTATGTATTTAGAAAAATTAATAAAATATCTTCGATTGTATAATCTTCAGACAATCATATTTATTTAAATCAAAGTTTTGAATACACTGATTTTGTTAACGAAAATGTATGCTTTATATATATTAAATATTATTTCTTACTATATTTAATTTTATATTTTTAGTAATAAGTTTGTATTTTAAAATATTTAATTTCAATAAATGCTCTCTTTATTTTAAAAATTTTATTAATTTTATAATTAATAAATATATTCTACTTTTAACAGTAAAATTTAAGAAAAATAATTTAATGCTATCATAAATCACTTTAACTTAAAACAATGTATATTGAGTTTATTTCTTAGTCACAGATTTATTCTCTTAAATGTGCACATTAATTTCATTTTAAAATAAACCATACATTTAAGTACACATTGAGTAAAAATATACTCAAAAAATGCTTCTTAATTGTAAAGCATCGATAAAACACTGTTAAAAAATGCTTGTAATTTTTAATGCTTAAGTGCACCATTCAAAAAATGTTTTAAAGAATTATACTAAAAATATTTGAAGAAATATATATGACGTAGTTTCTGTTACTAAATCTAAATTACTTTCTGAAGTAGATATTTATTTAAGAATTATTTTAATATACATTTATATAATCATAACTGCAATCATCTTATATGTGTTGTATGCTGTTTGCAGTTCATTATGATATCACTCTGCGATACCTGACAATGGCGGATCCAACACGAACCCATGAAGAAGTGGTCGTTATGAACGGGTAATTTTTAAATTTATTTTTAGTATTACAATCCCATTCCACATTAAAGTAGATCCAAAACACAATTTTATAATATTAAAAAGGATATTACAAAATTATATAAAAAACAAATGTAACATTATAATGATCCATTCAAAAATGAAATAAATTTCCAACATGAAAATAATTAAAATACTTAGAAAATTTTAAAAAATAGTAATATATACTTTTAATGTTGGTTAATTATTTAGTATCATATTTATATCTTGGTTGATATCATATTATTATAAAATTATTGTCTTGACAAGAAAGAAAGGTTTTCAAAAATATAGTGAAATTTTGAATTACTTGTACTTTTACTCTACTACATACATTTCTCATAAAAATTTCTGATTTTCTAAATTATTGTATAATTTATTAATAAAGATAAAATGCATACATTAAAAATCTTAGTTTATTTAGAGTTTATTAGCAACTACATAGATTAAATGACCAGAATTTTTTTTATATATTCAATATATATGCTTCATTTTATTTCTCTGAAATATTTTGAACAGAATCACCAAACATATTCAAATTAGATGTCACTGTATAATTTTATTATGGTAAATCGTTTTACCTATTTAAAGACACACAGAAATAAAATCTGAGATTAGTATAATTTAAAACTATTTAAAATAATATTTTAAAAAAATTATATTTAATATATGGATTTATATTTTATAAAAAAGATATTTTGTTAAATTTCTTAATTATTACTATAATATATATATATATATATATATATATATATATATATATATATATATATATATATATATATATATATATATATATATATATATATATATATTATTGTCCTAATTTTTAAGTAAAACAATGAAGTACAAATTTTCAAATTTTGAAAAATATGATGCCATATCCTTAATTAAAATAAAGAAAAACAAATTAGTCTGCAAAGGCAACATATTATTTAAATTTTCTTACTTTTCTGATTCCACGTACATAAAACATGGTATTTTTATTAAATAATGAATTAGAATGTAAGTGTGTTTATGAAATCGGTGTAAAAAAGGTTAGATTTAAATTTATATTAATTATAATTCCATTAATAAATTATATTTTTGAAATGAATTTAAATATATTTAGATTGTGGTTTCATCTTGATTATGAATAAATTTTTGGTTGATTGATGTACTATGGGCAGACGTAGTAATGTATATGAGATAAAAATAACATTTGTTGATTGGAAAAATGCGTTTTATTGAGCATTTGGGTGCAAGATAAATAAATAAAAATTTTTAAAAATGTTTTCATTTTAAGAAAATTATTTTTAACAAATAGTCAGGGTTTTTCCAGATATTGTTAAACATCTTTAAAGCATCGAGTCAGTGAGGATATTAATGGACGGCCAAGATATTTATTCCTCATGAAGAACTTTTTTCATTACTTGTAGAATTTGGAAGGTAGTAGAAGTTCAGCAAATTGTCTTCTTAAAATGTCCTAGCACCCTAAAATGGATTCATAACCTGAGAGGACATTGTCCATTTCATTTATATATTTGCTTCCTCCAAAAATAAATCCTTTACCACATTATCCCCATGTGGCCTGAAATTGTCATCCATCAACATGAAACCATATATAATAATCTCGGGAAGGGGGGTGTACATAAACACAGTCTCCGGAGAACTAGAATTTAAAATAAGAAACCCAGATAGATGTTCCGTGTTTAAATCAGAGTTAATATTCATTAGGAGGGACTTGCAGTTTACAGTAGATGTGGAGGATCAATTGAGGGATATATGACTGACAGTCGTGCTTCAATCCAGAATCTTTTAAATTGGAGCACTGTTGAAGATCAAACTAGCATGAAGATACTAAATCTTCTTGAAAGACTGTAGCCCGAACATACATTGAATTTCCAATGGATCCCTTTAGGGATCCATTGGAAATTCAATGTGTGCATCCATTGGAAGTAGAAGTGGGAGTAGAAGGGAATGAAAGAGCGGATTTCTTGGACAGATCGGTGTCAGAGGAGTGAATAAACCCAGGAGGAGAGCTCACATCTAGCGAGTTTTCTTCCCTGGTTAAAACTGAATTCAATAAGTTTATGAATATTCCTTCCAACCATCCATGGTACTTCCTCAAAAAAACCAGGTGAGGCCTTCAATCTTAGACCAAGATCTTATCAAACTGTCTTTTCTGCTATCTGAGTTGGCACACTAGATGAATCAGTTTTCATCAGGTGCAGAGGACATCTCTAAACTGTTTTTGGTGTTCCGTCAATATGGCCTCCTCTGGACACATCTTAACCTGCCTAGATTTTAAAAAAGACGATGTCCTTCAGGACCCATCACATTTTTTAGGCATTTTAGATATTTTTGGTGTTATGGGGGTTGTCTAGCCTAGTTAGATAACCTGAGATAAGTAACAACAAATTTATGTTTAGATTTAAAAAAAAACTAAAACTTATCATTTTCTCTTTAATGATTTTACTTTTTTGCAATAAATGCAATATAGATGGAATAAATATAGATGAAAATATTTTACTTCTGTTTGTTAATTTCTCAAAAGAATAAAACGAATTATAAAAATATTACTTCTCCATAAACCCAAAAATTGTGGATAAAATGCTGGTTTTGTATTCAAAATAAATGCAACAGTTGCATTAAAATTAGAAAGTACATTAATCAAAATTTAATGTATATTCTTATGTTTGTATATATACATATATAGGAATAAATATGTATGCTTGCAAATGTAATAAAGCTAATTTACATTATTCTTCTTAATATATAAAATTTTTCATATCTGACTTGAGAAATATTTTGAAGAGGGTAAATGAATTGCAGTTATGCAGCAAACAAAATATATTATCATAAACGTAATCGTGAGAATAAAGGCTCATTTATTTTTAAAAAAATGTAAAAAAAAAATAATGTGTATAAATTTTAAAAAAAAAATAAGTTATTTATTTGAAATAAATATTAACGAAATAGAAAAAGAGACTCTTACAGAAAATGTCTTTGTATAAAAATGATTTTTTATACAGTAGAGTCTAAATATTTCTTTTTTGCACGGTAGTGTCATAAAGTATTTCTGTTAATCATTCTAAATAAGTTTTTTTCTTTCATTTTAAATCATAAATATTTATGAAAAGTATTTTCTCTTGGTGTTCATTACTTTGAATTATATATTTATTATGAATTTAGAGTTTTACGTGGAACATTAGCTTTTCTCAACAGTATGAAACAAAACTTAAATATAAATGTGAAATTAATATTATTTACAAAGGTTTCATATTTTTTCTAATCTTCTTTTTTACAAAAATATAAAATATTGTGCTAAACAATGGCAAAAAAATTAATGAAAAATTATATTATCTTCAAAAATTTATAATTAATTACATAAAAATTTAAATGCGCATGTATGTTCCGCTAAAATTTCTTTATAAAACACTCTTCTTCGCAGCTTCGTTCTTTGCGAAAGATTCAGTGTTATAAAATAGTTAAAATAAGTGTTTTTATGAAAAAAAGAAGTTAAAATATTTCGTAAGCATCCCAAAAATATATTCATACTGTTTATTACAGATTTGTTTAATATTTAGTTTAATGATATCATTATATTAAAACATATAACTTGAATCAAAATAACGTATTCGTTATTACATTCCTTACCACATTGCTTATTACGTGCTGATTAAATCTGTGGAATCGAAAATCCCGTCATCGGTCATTTAGCAGTTACCATATGTGTGATAGTCTACAGGAAAATTTCCTACCCCTTCAGATCAATGTCGAAACTGAGAGAGTGGGCACTTTGGTGGTGCTATCTATTGAAGAAGAGTAGAACATAGCCGTAATTTCACATTCGTGCCGATAAAGTTAAATAAAAGACAATTTTGTTGACTTAAATTCGCATAACTAATTGTTATGCGTTTGGATTATCCAAGTGTCATAAGTAACAACATATTGCTATCTTGTTTACATTATACACATTTCAAAATGAAAAAAAAATCTTTTGTGAAAAACAATATAAATAAAAAGGTTTCCTTTTTTTTAAGTTATGAGAATAACTAAGTTATTTATATACATTTTAGGTGTTCAATGGATCCTTTCGTATTAGAAGTTTTCCCGCCAAATGATGGCGTACTGAGATCTCAATTTCGTGCCTTCAAGTTTCCGAGCTCAGACTTTGTTATCTTTCTTGCCACTGTGAGTGTTTGCTTGCAACACTGTATGGAGGTAAGTATTAAAGAAATTCAGGATTCAACTTTATAACAGGGAAGTAAAATAAGTAGTAAATCACTTGATTATTCTTAATTATCATAAGGATTTATTGTACAATATTACATTAAAATATCTAAACTTAGTAAAAAAAAAAGTAAACAATATTTTTCTATAATAATCGAGAAAAAGTTTAGTCATTAGATTTAGTATTGCTAGTAATTTAATGCTAAATATATTTTCATATTTCGTCTACTGCTTCAAACAACGCCGACATTTTTGTTAACTTATAAAAGGTGTCTACTACTGTCATTGGCACTTTCATGAGATGAATGAAGTAAATATATAAAACATGTAATTTGTTCGATAATTCATAATTTACTTATGATTTAATCTTATAATTTAGGATCAACTTAAACAATTATTCTACAATTAATACATATTTTTGATGAAATTACTATATTTGAACAGCATTATTATAACTGCAGTTTTATAAGGAGGATTTCAAAGTCACAATTTGTGAAACTCAATAGAATACTCACAGCATTTTTAAGCACTTTAATTTTCGGTATACATATTTATATTTTAAATTCGTAAAATAGTATGTATAATGCACATATTAATAAATTAATTGATTTAACCAAGAGTTTTTAGAAAATATGATATTCTTATGGAAATCAAAACTGAAAAAGACCTTATAGATAAAATTTATGTTATGAAAAAAAAATATGATTAAAGTTTACATTATAATGCATATACTATTGGCCTTTAAGAAAATGCATTACATCAATGTCACATGTTTTATATATATATATCTCAAAATATATATATATATATTCAAAATAAAAATAACATATTTAAATTTATGAGCATAGCTATTGTGTAAAATGTGCTCTTTTGGAATATACACGACACGCATTTCGGTCGTGTAACATTCAAACGTATTGAAAAGTCATAACATGAACGAGAGAATTCTAAACGTGACAGCTAAAGGTAATGGCATTGGTATAGTGCGCTCATGAATAGAATGTTCAATGGAGCGGTTTCCATCTCATTCCCATTCTACCAACGGTTACAGTTATGACTCCCAGATAACGCATCTGAAGTGGGCAACGTTCAACGGCATGAGAAGCTTTTTTCTTAAGCTATTAAATAGCGAACCAATATAATATTAGATTGGGCGTACGTCCAATAATTCCATTTAAAAAGTATTGTTTGTTATTAATAATTAATTTCTTCCTGAATTCTTCCTTATAAATAATATTATTTTGAAAATTTTCAAACTTTCGTGTTATATTTACATGTTTCAAGATATTAATACATAATTCCACAGAAATAACCAGTCTGATTTTACAGCTTCTTCCGAAAGAAGTATGTATCACCAGCCGATATGTCTTAGCACATAAAAATGTATTAAAAGTAAATACCGATAGCCTGTGATGCTCATTTTGTGTCCTTGTTATTTATTTCCATTTCCAGAGAAAAATGCTTAGATAGGGTTTTCTAAAGACAGTTATTATTTTGCTTCTGTACGCATTTGATCTGTCAACAGAAAAGTTTAAACATTTTAATACCTTATACTGTTGAAATGAATTGCTAACTGCATAAATATTTTGAAAAATTAAATTGTATAAATGTTATTTTTTTTAATATCATAAAATAATACAATTAGATCAGATTATAAGTTCATATCGACATTCAGAATTTAATATAAATGGCTGACTGGATAAACAAAAATTAAGAACGTAGTTTATAAGTACATAAAGTTACCATTTTGAATATTTAATTCATTATTTACTCCCATTCCATACTCTTAAAAATATAAACAAATATTATATTAATAATTTATAAAAAAATTTTTCAAAACTATTTCGTAAATTTTAAATTAACTAATTATTTTTATTCATAAAGAAGTTTAAAAACAAAAATTGCCAAAATAATAAGGAAATTAAACCTTTTAAAACTACAATAATATATGTACGAAATATATGTAAGATAGGAGATTTTTGCACTTATGATTGGAAAGCTCACATCAAATGATGGAAAAATTTATCTTACATATACTTTAGTTACTATAATGAAGACTAAAAAAAGCATTAATGAACCATGGTATGTGATTTTTTGTATTTATCAGCTATCACATATACTAATTATCTCAGAGGAGAAAAAAAAAAAAAACTATTCGATTAAGGCTTGGAGAAAAGAAAACGGAGTAATAAGCCCAGCATATCCTCGCTGCATATTTTTCATTCTTGCAATCCAATATGATATTTGCGAAATACTTTGTAAATATCGATGTGCTGAAAAGGCCCTATGCCTTTTTTCCCAAAAGACATGATAACTTTTCAAAATCAAAATTAACTATCCTTTATACATGAATATGTCATATGTATGTATCCATAACAACAGTTATACAAATAATTACTGATGTTGTTCTCGTGTGCCAACTAGGCTGGCAAATTGGGGTTCGCTGCTCCACTTTTCCGACTGAACCGTATTTGCTATTAAGTCCAACTTCTTCAGTACATTCACATGCCATAGCGAACCGTTTATAGGGTAGGCAACCATTCACACACAAGGAAAGGGCATAGGAGGACAGAGAGAGAGAAAGTACATACAATGCTGAACCTGGATTCGAACCTAGGACCTCCCTACTAGTAGTCAGGCGCGTTGTCCACTAGGCAAGTTGGCCGGGTGTAATTATTGATCTAGGTATAATGTCAAACAATTTTTTCAATAATTATTGTCATTTGAAATGCCATTCTATAAAAAAAACTAAATAAACTATTACGAAAAGAATTATTAGTTATAAATAAAAATATTACGGACAAATAAATGATTTTTATAAATGAAGAATATTTTTTTATATACTTCAGTCATTAATTGTCAAATTAAGATTTAATTTTAATCTGAATTGTAAAACTTTAAAGAAATAATAAATGAATAATTAAAATACATATTAATAAATTACTGCAGAGAAAAAAAATACTCGATAAAGATTAAAAAATAGCTTTAAATATGCATTTAATCCAATGAAATATCTATAATCTGATTCATTTGCATGAAAATTTAAACAATAAATAAGTTATTCTCGTGTGAATTTTAAGTGTGGATTAGATTTCTAAAATGTCAAGACAATAACAATTTTATTTTTATAAAATGTGAAACATTAAATATTTATAATTGAGATTAAAAAAAACATGAAAAAGTAATCAAAGATTAATGACAATGAAAGATACTTTTTTGAAAATGTATGACGATAATTACGAGGAAATAAACATATTTTAATTAAATTATTTAATTATATTTTTATGGTTCATTAGAGTGTTCTTGTGCTATATTGTCCTTCTATATTTATATTAACTTTTGTTTTAAAGCGCGGAATTAGAATTTTTCTATTTTCAAAGGAATTATTGTTGTTTTCAAATAATAATTATAAAAAGTTAAAATTGCATGTTTGTTCAAATTATGCTTTTTAAATTAAAATATAACTAATTTTTTTTATTTATGTTTTAATTGACTATGAATTAAATAACAATGATAGCTACGTAACAATTCTTTTAAACTATTTTTCACAAGAAAATTTTTCAAAGTAGTCGGTATCATATATAGTATAAACTTTTATATAAATTTAGTTAAAATTAAATAGGTTCATTGATTTATTACATATCTTGCTCTAATAAAAAGACATATTTTTTTAAAACGTATCTACTCAACTAAGTCAGTTTTTGAGAATTATTACGGATCTTTGATCTTGTTTGAAATCTTAAAACATATTTCTATTAATTTTATCAATTTGGAGTATATAATATGGAAAAAGAAAAGAAAGTGTTTTTTTTTTTATTTTTCTACATTATGTGCAAAATATTCTCTTTTACAGTCTCGTATTTATTTACTCATTAATGAGGCAAGTTGGCTGTAAATAGAAAAACAGGAATCTCTCCATTAACACTTAGGTTGAAATTACTGAATTATTGGTCATCTAAAAGTTTAAAATAATTAGATATTTGTGAATCTATTTTATTTTCTAATTTTACATCTAAAGCGTTTGCAAAATAATAGAAAAAGCAATATAATCCCAGTTAAAAATACAGATTCCGAGATTGCAATATCAAATAAATCATAATATTTGTTAACATGTTAATGTTTTATAATTCGTTACATATGAATGTCGAATTTTTAAAAAAAATATAAACAAATTAATTTCGTAATTGAAGATACAATTCATACTTAACTTAATAATACATTAATTAAATTTTTATCTATACATTGCAAAATATTGAACTGGGTACATTGAAATGATTTTTTTTTTCGGCAGTTTAGATTTACTTTTTTAATATCTTGAGCAATAAATTAAATTTCTTTTAAGTATTGAAAATCACAACTATATTAAGTTATAGACAATAAGAATATTAAAGAAATACTATAGCTTCTTTCAGGAAATATTTTTTGAGATATGAAATACATGATAGTTGAGAATATAAACTTGTTAGCTATGACCAGACATAATTTATTGAGCTATCATGGATTAGGTATAAATTTTTAAGTTTTCGTAATCTAAATATAAAATATATTAATTTATTACATTTTGAATTCATATTCTATAAATTTCAATTGATTTCATGTTCATTAAATTATTGAAACATTACTGAAGTCTACTGTATTAAAATTAAAGTATAGTTAAATATGTCAAATATATTTGTGATCTCAATTACATTTTATGCATAACATTAAATATAAGCTTTAGAATTCTGTTATTTGAACGACTCTCCCCCTTTCCTAATATATAATTGACATTAAGTAGAACATATTTATAAATCAAACTAAAAGTGACAGTGGATATTGCTATTACTTATACTCTTCATCACTCACTTGAGAAGGAAGACAGTGATTGCCTTCCCCATGAACGGAGGAAGTGGGGTCCAGAGAGACTGTCATGGAGTGTGGGTGTACAGGGTGGAGCTACATTAAATTCTCATTATCGTTAAACTAGAGACATCGTATCGACTTCCTATGTGGATTGGTTCTAGAAAGAATCGTGCAACCGATATTTAGATAAAGGATCCTTGGAGAAGAGTTTGTAAATTATTGTTTCTTGTTGACGGGAAGGAATATCGCTTAAAAAGTATTTAAGCAATCGGCATTCTTGCGGAAACTTTTGTTTGAAGTTTCGAAAATTGGGGAACGATTTTTATGGAATTATGAAAAGAGTTTGGTGTTGTTAAAGATTTTTGTTGCGAATACTATTAGCATGCAAGTGAACATGAAAGTAATTATTCAACAGATTTACATATTTTTATTTAAATTTTTATATTTATAATTTAATTTAATAATAAAAACAAAATATCATTGGGTTTGCTTTTCTATGTTTCTTCATAAGTTTAAAAAAAATTAAATTAATTTTGTAAAAAATGGTTTAATACTTATAATAATTAAAATAATGAAATATTCTTATATTTTTCTGTGTAGTATAGGAAAATTATGCAGTATATGAAGAAAAATCTATAAGTGAAGTCTCTAAAAATCTAAATTTTACATATAAAGATGTTAATCATTATTAATTACCAAATATTTTAATAAATTTTTCAACAATAAAAATTTAATAATTCAAATTAAAGTTTATCAAGAATCTCATTGTACTCCAAATTTTATTTTAAGGGTTCTTTAATGAATTTGAGAATTTTTATTTCTAATTTATGAAATGTAACACTATTTATTGTTTCAAAAGATTTTTGTATGCCAATTTAGATACGAAATCTCGTAAAAATATAAATAAACCTCGTAACATATAATGTTGTAGAAACGGTCCGAAAGTTTTTCACCATAATGTATGAAATAAATATTTATTAAAAATAACTAGATTGTTTTGAAAGCGAAATATTTATTAATAATAAGTGAATTGTTTTGAAATACAAAATAAACTAAATAGAGTCAACAACCAAACACATTTTACACCTGAAATTATACACTCGAATAAGAAAATAACTTTTTTAGATTTATGAATAAATTCTTCACTTCTTCAAGCATGATAACCTTTTGCAACTAAGCTAATTTTGGCTAAAACCATAAACATAAGTCAAAATCATTAACTATAAATGCATATATTTCATGAGCTATAGCTATTATGTACTACTTTTGAATTAAAATATTCGTATTTTGGTAGAGATATTTTGTTCATGTTAATTTAATTAATTGTAAATATTTTTCATTTGCTTAAAATAAGATACTTTTCATTTGCTTATTCATGGAGTAGAAAATATTGTACTTCTTCTGAATGTTATAGTAGTCAAATCAAATGTAACAAGATTTGGTGCGTTAAAGACAAAACTTTAATATTTATTTGCAGTATAAAACAATACAATTATACTGTAAATTGTAAACATATATAATGATAATATTTTAATTCTTTATTTTTTTTTTTACTTTGAGGTGTTGATAATGGAAAGTTAAATGATTATGCAAATATTATCAATAAATATTCCTTCATCATAAGTAAATTTAACTGCGAAATATTCATTTATGTGTCTTGTATGTACCTTATTATTTATGTTATATACAACTTAACAATTTATGACTTTATATATATTTAATCATAACCATTAATTTGAAAGTAAAAATGATTCATAATAAAAATAATATATATAATGTATTAATAGTTTAATTTATTGAAAATTTAAAATATAGGATTCTTTTCTTTAGACATGTTGTTGTAATTCTTTGGGTTCTAATTTAAATGGTTAAATTTCTTATATTTTAAATAAAACTACCTACAGAAAATCCATAATTACTTACCTTATTAATGCAGTTTATTCTTTCACAGTATTTTCTATGGTTTCATTAAGTATATATTATACAGAATTAAGTAAAAATGAGTAATGCGCAATAAATCTTTGTAAATTATTTATTTAAAAATATCAAGTCTTAGAAATTTTGAAGAATTCTTAATAAATGCATGAGTTAAGATTAACACATTTTCATATCAATGATATAAAAATGTTTAGTTATGGATTTTCATTGGTAAAATTATATTATCAAATCTAAACACAGAATTAGTTTACATAAACTACTTACTTAAACATAGTTTGCATACATATTTTGTATCATGATCCAAAATTATTTCTTCAAATTAAGTTGCAATGTACTCAGTTACCTCAGAACTTACTTTTTTACATCCTTTATATTTTATACATAACATTATATTTCTATGATCGTAATAATTACTCATTAGAGTCATAATAAAAATAAAACAATATGTAGTAAAATCCGCCAAACACAAGTAACCATAACTCTAAAAATAAACCTAAATAAATGTAAATGTAATGATACATCAATATTATTTTTACGCAAAGAAAACTATGCACATACAATGTCTGATATAAATTTTTTTAAATAAATTTTGAATATTAAAGTTTAACCTATATATTTCATTATATTCGAAATCATGGTTAAGTGTTTTACAATATTATCGAGCTCATAATGTAATAGTAGGATTAAAAAAATCTTACACTCTGAAATCTATGTAAAGATATATATTTTGTTGATACTTAGTTGAGATTAAAATTTAAAACTAAGCACCATTTAAAAAACAATCAGCTATTTGGTTTCAAGGATATGCAAATAATAATAATTTTACTTTAAATAAAATAGTCACATTTAATTTCTGCGAGATGACATGCATCTCATTACAATTAACATTTTTCAGTTATTTTGTTATGAATATAATTCATTGATAAGATTCTAATACTCTTGAGTAATTCCAAATTATTTAAGTGAAACATATTCTAGGCCAGAATGAGAAGAAACTCCGAGTAGCTTAGAGATATTCATTATAAACTAATAATGCATAAATTTTTGTGAAGAATTGAAGCATGTTACCGAAAGTTATCTAATTCCTGATTGTAATTTTATCTGAATGTAAATTATTAGATTAATATAAGTAAACTAGAGGTAAATGGTATATTTTAGTTTAAAATAATTTGAATTTAAAAGAAACTTGTATGTGATATTCTACTTATGTAAAGTTTTCTTGTGTACGAAAATAAGATATTTCTACACCAGAATGTCAATGTATGCAAATCAAAATATTATTGAAGTTATTCAATTCCATTTTTTAAACAAAGAAACCATTTAGAATTTCTAGGCATTGAAAAGAAGATAATTTTAGTAACTTAAGAAACATACGTAGCTGGCAACCCAAATTGCAACACCAAGAAAGACAATATCACGACAAAATCTATTTTATACGTAACTCATTGACCAAGCCTGAAATTATTACATTTATAGACATCTGTGAACTGTAGTTCTTGCCAAAATCAGTACCCAGAGTAGCCGCGATTGTTGCAGATCACAGCTGCATACATTATGGTATCTATGCAAAGAGACTTTGGATGTGTTCTTGGGGTACAACAGACCAAGCACCTTCCACACGTTGCCAAAGCTGATCTGGTGTGGCAGCAGGGGAAACAATGTAGTTTAATCATTGAACAACCATGGGCCACATGTTTTCTATCGGCCAAATATTCGGAGATTGAGCCGGTCAGAGAGGTCATTCAATTTGGCAAAGACTTAGGCAACTCATGCCACGTGTGGTCGTGCATTATACTTTTGAAATATGGCTGGCTGTATGTAAGCCCTGAAGGTAAGGAAGGACAACTGGCTTCAGCACCTCGGAGATGTAGCGTTGACTGATTAAAGTATCTGCAATGCGTACTAGAGGAGTGAGAGAATGATATCTAATTCCCCCATAACATAACATTCTGTTCAGGACCAGTGTGGAGGTGCATAACGCAACTGGAGAGCCTTTTCTCTCCATGGTATCTCCAGACTCGAATGTGACCATTGTGAAGTTGCAGACAGCAGCATGATTAAAATCCTTCTTTCATCGCACCATTAGTGGCGAAAACGTTTGTGGTTCTGCGTCAAGGGTAGGCAAAGTAATGGATACTTTGCGGACAGACCACTGGGCTGTAAATAGCATCGAATGGCATGCGCATATAGTGTATAATGCGTTACATACTGAATGCACTGTGCTGTGGTTCGTGATGTGGCTGAGTAATCCGTGTCTGCCATGCGCACAATTTGCCTGTCATCACGTGATTTGGTGCATTGAGGTGGATGATGTCGAACACGTTAATCCGTCCTACCATCCTGCATCCAATAATCATATATCAATATTACAGTTGTTTGGTTTCATCCAACACGACTACTGATATCCTTGAAAGATAATCCACAATCTCAGTAGTTCTCTGTCCTTCCTTAGTCGAACTCGGATACTTGATCAAAAAATGATCGCTATTTTCTACAAAGCTAAATTATCATTTTTCTTTTCTTTGAAAAAACACAGGAAAAACACAATTGCCAAGCTTGAAGTCAGTGAAATCTCTAAACCATAAGCAACGCCTTTAAATGGAGCTACAGGCACGTTTGTTGTGCGGCTGCTGTGAAATTCTAATCATTTGTATACCTTACTTCCGCTAACGTAAATTTTAAATTTCATGTTATTTGCTTACTCCAGGGTGTTGCGTGTACGGAGGCCAGTATTGTATATATTACCTCTTACAACCCTCTTAAAAATTACGCCTATTCTTAATAGTTAATTCAGATCTCTTATTGAAATATATTAGTTGACACATGTTTAGAGTATGTTAAACATGTGTGTAGAGTGTTTTCAAAGACAAAAAGTGAAATTTTCGTAAAAGAAAAAGTAAGTAAAAACATATAGGAGAATGTTATTTTGGCATTAAAATTCGTCTAATAGAATTATCCAGTTGTCGGATTTTACAAAACATTAAATATAACATATAAAAAAAACTTTTTTTCTAAAAGCTAACTCGATTTTTTTTTATCCTTCTAACAAAGCATTTTAAGCACTTTGTTATCTTCATTGATAGTTAATTATTTACTAATTGATAAGTCTTAAATTAATATTGTACTTATAAGTTACAAAATTTTTTAATAAACAAGAAAAATAATGTTCAAAATGGAGGTTATTATTTAATATTTTACTCGAGGGTTCTATTGCATTTTATTTGTGCGTATATTGAAAATCAATCATAATTAGCACTTTTCAAGCAAAATAATCGCACCACATTAGAATTTCCCTACATTTATGAAATTTGCGATGTCAAGCTTTTACGCAGATTCATATTTTTATAAAATCATGCTTAATTTAATTTCATTTCTCGTTAATCATTAATCTTTATCTTTAATCATTGTTGCATAATTTTGTTAATTCAATTGTTATACATTTTTAAAAAGAAGGATTTGAAATATATGATATAAAGGATTTGAAATATTAATCTTAATATATGATTATCTTTATTAGTATAAGAATACTCTAAATGAATAAATGAAATTGCAGACTTTGAAGCATTTCTTATGTGTGTGTGTGATTTTCAATGGGGTATGTTTTCTTCAATAAAATGTATAACTTATTTAAAAAAAATTTGCTACTAAAGTTAATTAACAAAAATCCATTTATTTAAAATGTTTTAATTAATTTTATATGATTAAATAAATGATTCATTGAAATAATAAAAGAAAACGCATGCATATGATATTCTTTTTACATTGACATACATAATTTATGAACATTATATTTATTACTGTATATTAGGTAGGTAGGTAGATATCATCGTATTTAAACAAAAGTAGATGCTAGTATTTAAATGAATGTATTTACGTTTTTATTCACAAGTGAAAATTTTCCAAATGATTACTTTTATTTCTACTGTTTTTAAGGTTGTGATTATATGATATCACTAAAATAATATTTAATAATTCAAAATTTAATTTTACTTTTATATTCTCAAGCACAAGCCATGCAGCAGTGTTCAGAAAAATATATTCTTTGTTAGAAGAAGCTTTGTTCCTCTGCTAACATTAGTCGTATTTGCATATCCATAAATTCGACGTATCTGCTTTCAGCTGAAAATTTAATATTCTCTGTTCGATGCAGAATAGGATTACCTACTCTTGCATTCCTACAGAAAGAAAGTTCAATAAACCGATTCTTACTGGGAAATAAACCTAATACATTTTGTTCTCAGGATATCCGTTCAAAGAATATAGTAAATTCCTTTCTAAATTTACAATACTGTGACATGTCTTCTTTCTCAATATTTCATATGCAATATATATATATATATATATATATATATATATATATATATATATATATATATATATATATATATATATATATATATATATATATATATATATATATATATATATATATATATATATATATATATATATATATATATATATATATATGTATGTATGTTTGTATGTATGTATGTATATGTGTGTGTATGTGTGTAATATAATTAAAATAATTGTGAATGATACAGGTAGTGAAGTAGCAACAAATTAAATTCATACGTGTGTTAGTAAGTTTTTTTTTATTTAATTATTAATCTTTTGTATGTAATTATTCAAAGTTAATGTAAAATAAAAAACTAAATATAAAAAAATAAGAATTAATGTAATAAAGATAAAATAAGTAAAAACTACTTAATAACTTATAGAGTAAGAAAACTGTTACAATGAAAGTATTATTTGTGCCCATGCCAATATTTTCTGGCTCTGACACTGAAAATTTTGCCATTTACTGGATCAATTTGAGAATGTTGTTAAATAGAAGAATTCTCAAAGAACATAAATGCATTCTTCTGAAATTATAAATTAAATATTATTTTTAATTATAGGGTATTTCATGAAGTAATTTCATTTTTCCTACTGGATCATTTTTTTGCTAGTAAAAAACAACCATTTTGAGAGTGTGGAATCTTGCTACCACCAGAAAGATGGCAAAAGTAGTTACACTAGAAATAACAATGATACAATTCAATTAAATATTTATTCGCTATACGCTTTTGATTTTAATAAAAAACGAAATGACTTTCCTAAAAACCTAGTAATAGCTTTGAATTTTTCATGGATCTAACTTTTTTTCCTTTTATTGTCTGTGAGATATAAATTGTTTTGAAATAAAAAATTAATTTTTATTGCATTCTAAATAGTTTAAATAAAAAGTTTTAGAAAAATACAATAAATTTTAAATTATCTAAAATTATATACCCAAATTAATAAAAATATAAATTCTTAAAAATAGTTAGCTAAAATTAGTTATCTAAGCTTCAAAACAGCTTAAAAAACTAATTTTTTATAAATATGGTAATTTTTAAGAAATTAGAAAAAAAAATTTGAACTCAACTCTGGGCTTTAAAAAGAGTTCAGAGTTAAAATGTCATAAAGAAAAGGTAAATTTGGTATACTTATTAAGGGATTCAAAACAGAACGTAAGCAAGACTTATTTATACATATAATAATATTTTTATATCAATAGTTATTAATGTTAGTGAAAAAATTTCAATAATTGACAATATCAATTATGAAATATTTCAATGATCAAATAATTGACTTTATTCCAAAAACTTCATTGCTGGATAGAATTCATTAAATTTTCAATGCTCCGAGCGTTAGAAATGCTTTTGAAAAGTTGTTTAATATATCTGCAAAAATCTAAGCAAATATAAGAAAGTTCAAACCTATTTAACAAGTGAAGACCATAACTTTCTCTTCAGGTAATAATTCTAACAATAATAAATACAAAAATTTTACTAAGAACATACTCTACGATAAAAAATTCATCCATATACAAATTTATCACATGTGGTAAAAATTTCATTAAAAGTATATATAATTCTAATTATTTAAGTGAATATTTGCCCCAAAGCATAAATGCACTCCATGAAATGTGCTAACGATTCATACTTGAAATATTAATTCTCCAATGATTGAAATAAATTTTTTGAACATAACATTAAAAATCATATTTACTGGAAACAATATTAAATTAATTTAGCAACTTGTCATATTTCTGATGATAATCCTCAAAAAAATTCTCTTGGAAAAATCCAAAACAACTCAATATGCACAAAGCCTAACGATAAGCTGATTTAGATAAATAAGCATACATTTTTATTAAGACACGCATCCCGCTGGAGAGTCAAATATTTCTTCCTAGATTATTCTATTGGTAGTTTAAAAAATAACTGCGGTTATTTTTAGTAGTTTAAATGAAATGATAATTATACAGTTATTTTAAACATTTGCAAATATTAGCAAAAATGTTCTAGTTGAATTTTACTTAGACTCGTATGATTTGTAGCATACTTTTCAAGTATTATTGAAAATTTTACTATGATATAATACTTAAATATATATCCGGACTTTATTTACTCCTCTTTATCACGTTTTAAAGTATGTAAAAATAATATCAAGTTATAATCATTATTAATGACCACATTTATTATATTCTGTATATTCTGTTCTATTAGAGATTGAAATTAGAAATCTATGGACGGCAGGATGATTATTATACAAATTATACATTACGACGTATTATTACCGTTTTGTTATATGTTTTTAGTATAAAACTTTTGAAATTTTATAACAGTTTATATTGCTTCAAACACCCAACATAAAGTAACATTTTTTAACATAATTGATAAAGTTATATAATGTTGATTAGAAAATTTTACAAAGCATAAAGTAATATATTCCAATAAAAACAAACATGCTATTCAAGTGTAATTTTTAAGAAATACATGCAGTAAATTATTATCTTGAATGTATACATAATATGAGACTATAATCACAATCATTTTACTATATTGTAATTTAAATTATTATATTGGATTATTTTTAATTTCCATAAAATTAAAAGCACATCATTTGAGATGACTCACAAAATTACTAAATTTGCAAATCACTATTTTGTTACACTTCCCATTATATAGATATTTTACACATCACTAAATACAAACGAAACACACACACACACACACACACACACACACACACACATATATATATATATATATATATATAATTTCAAAATTCAATAAAAATTTAAAACTTTCTTCAGTGTTTAAAATAAATGTGTTTGTTAAAGGGATATCCAAAAGTTAAGAGTATCTTCCTCTGAATCACAAATTTATTTTTCTCAAACTTATGAAGTATATTCATGTTTTGAATATTTTTTAATTCAAGAGTTTCTGTTATAAATAGATTTACTTAAGTATCTCATTACTTATTGAACACGTGCTTCAGTCATGTTACAAGGATAACGAGCGATGAAAAATATCGCCAAAGTCAAATTATCGTTACTTTGATAAGCATCATAAATTCTAAAACATGTCCAAAACATGGAGCTTCATTTGACAATGAATAATGGTTAATACAAGTTTTATTAAATAACGAAAATGAAAAGTTAGAATAAATAATTTCAGTTCAGAAAATGCTGATCTTAATTTAGAAATTCAATACAAAATAAAAATGAAATTTAAGATTTAAAGTAACCATTAGTTATTTATTTCTGAATAAAGAAATGCTTCGGCTGGGGATAATTATCTGGTTTTCCCATTTTATAAGATTGTTTCATTAGATACTTTCATTAACTTTCTTACTTCATCATCAGCTGTCATCATTACTCATTTGTTATTTTTGTGTGGTTTATATATATATATATATATATATATATATATATATATATATATATATATATATATATATATATATATATATATATATATATATATATATATATATATATATATATATATATATATATATATATATATATATATATATATATATATATATATATATATATATATATATATATATATATATATATATATATATATATATATATATATATATATATATATATATGCACACACACAGAATAATATAAGCAATATAATGATGTAAGCAATATTACTCATTTCATTTTTAAGAGAACTTGGAAAACATCATGGTGACTTAAAATATAAATAAAATTAATATTTATATTTAAAAATTTAATGAAATCATTACTTTGAAGTCCATTAGCCAAAAATGTTCAATTTTTGAGTATTTCTTTTTATGACATTTTTTCAGAAGCGTTTAAACAAACCATCACTGTCTAACTAACAAGCTTTTCACCAGTTTTTGATGCTGTTTCATCAGTCTATTTTTGTCACCATGGCTAATTAGAAAATGAACTTCATTAATTACAGTAAGCATTTATATTTTTATAATAAAAAAATATTAAAATCAAGTGAATCTGAAATCAACAAGGGCCGCTAATAACAGTCTAAAACAAATGTTGCTTAGCAACGGCTTACGTCAGAATAATAACTAAGTATTCTGAGATCATGTCTCATGTCAAAAGAGATAAGGAATTTTATTGAATTCCCCATTACAAGTTACGGATTTAATCAATTAAATTAAAATAAATATTTAATAATTTATTTATCACGGTTAGTGGTCATTATGATTAGTCCCCAGTAATTAACGCTATCATTTACCGATAAATTATACTTAATGCAGAACATTTAAACGTTTATTACATTTACCACAGCAGGCTCCTTAAGAAACAATGGTTGACATGTACTGTAATGTTAATTCAAAATTATCTTATTTCTCAAATGTCTTTATGAAATATTTTAGAATTGAAGAAAAAATTCAAGCTTTAACAGAAATTGTTAGTAAAAAAAATACTCACAAAATCAATATTAATGTATAAGGTTATTAAAATATTAAAATTGGTGATCGTTTGATAAATGAATTTTTATCTGCAATTGATTTTGTGTTTTAGAATGAGGATAATGAAGTGATTAGTTTTAAGCAGAAAGGCGGATTTACTAAGCAAAAACAAGTAGTATTATATAAATAAGTGATAAATGTTTTAAATATCAATGAAAGTTTCAAATTTTAATTTTTTTTTTTGAGAATATTTGGGACACTGTGAAACTATTAGTGCCAGATGTAGACCGAGCAAGAAATAACTCACTAAATTTATTATCTATTGCATTCGACACTTAAAATGAAGACATTTATCTTTTAGTTGTAAAACAAGGAAAATTATCTTGGTGGTATACCAGAAATCAGTTCACAATTTGTGAAGAAAAATTAATTATACTATAATATTTTTCAAATCATGCAATATCACTTATAATTTATGTTAGAAATTAATTTTTCTAAAGGTAAAAAAAATTATATAATTGAAGTATTTGGAAGGGAGAGTGAAAATCTGATAACGTAAGAAAATATATAGGAAAATCTTCAAAACTGTAATTCTAAATCTTTTAATAGTCTAATCTATCTAAATAAGTAAACTTACAAGTAAATTAAATAAATACTTTTTTTTTAATTTATAGGCTTAATTTGCTTTCACACATGGAAGTACTTTTTATAAATATCAATAACCTAAATTGTGAAGTTTTACCAGATCTTTATATTAACAAAAAATAAAAATATCTATAAGAACTAATTAATATTTAATTAAAAAATTTATTTTGTTTAGATAAAGTAAATTATTTGCTGAATTAGCAAACTTGGCTTATTTTACTTATAGTAGTTTTGATAATTTTGAATATTATAATATTTTTTACACCAGAAACATAATTTAAGCGATTATATCTCATACATATGTCATAAATATTTACTGAATAGAATCTAAAAAAAGAGACACTGTTATATTTAAATTTTTGAACTAGACGGTAGTATATGTTTTATTCTAAAGCATTATGATGTTTCACAATTTCTTAAGGACTAAATGATTAGTATTGTGTATGAAATTATTTTCTTTTTCGGAAGAAAATATTTTTTCCTACAAAATAATCTGAATTTATCAGATTTAACATTAAGATTTAATGATTATGTATATTTATTAGTAAAAGTGATATTTAATATTTTTTTTACATTTAGAAGTTTAGTTGCAATTATGTATAGTAGAATATGTATGATCATAGATTAATAGTTTTAACAGTAATATACATAAAAGAAAAATATACGAAATTATAATATTCTGTATTTTGGAGGAGATTCTGCAAAAAACAGTTTATATATTAAAATTTGGTTCTGTATAAATTCAGTGTAATACTTTGCGAATAGAAAATGTATATTAATTTAAAAAATCCGCTGTTATTTATAAATTAAATTAAAATTATTTGGATTGAATGAAATCTGATAATATTAAAAATATAGAAAGCTGAGTTACTAAACATAGGGAATTTAACGTCAGGGTGACCACCTAATCAGGACATATGCTTCGCAGTCCAGTGTCGTCTATTATGAAAACAGCATAATCACTATCTGTTTTGGCTTACTAGGGGCAGTCGTGCTGATAAGTTTAGTTTAAATTTAGAATTTTTTTAAATTTTTTACGCTATTTATTTATTTTCAATAAAATTTATAAAATGAAATTAATATATCAATATAAAACAATTGTTAAATAAAAGGAAGGCACAGGCAATTAGAATAACATTTTTCTTTACATTTAGAAGTTTAGAATTTAGAAGATTAGAGTTTAGAAATTAGATTTATGAATATCATTTTGTAAAGTCCCTAAATTCCATAAGTTAATACCTATAAATAGTGGTCTGATTGTTCGTTAATTTTTCAATCGGATATCTATCAATGAAAGGGTGGTGCATTTTTTTAGTCCATAAAGATTCCAAAATTATTTATAAATTTTCAAACGCTAGTATTTAATATTCAAAAATACATTTGAGGTATCTGGGTTGAAGCTAATTTTCTAATCTACGAAATAACCATGTGCTTACTTAAATTAAGAATATGAAATCATACTTTAACTTACTTAAGTCCTCTTTCACTTTCCATTTTTGTCTCTTATATGAAAATATCTTCGTTTTTTTTCTTTCTATAGTAACTGATATGGAGAATTGCTTTTTAAACAGGAATGACTTACATTGGTAAAAATATTGAATCAATTAATTAGGTGATTATACTTTTGAATTTTAACTTCAGAAATACTTTAAAAAAACTTTCAGAAATGCACACTTTTTAATCTGGAATGTTATATGCCTCTGCAGATTTTTTTTTAACCAGCTAATAATTCTTACAATAAAATCTTGTATGAAGCAAATTTATTTTATTTTCATGAAACAACAATCTCGCAGCTCTAAGCATTTAGACTTACAGAAATCAAACTATGTGTTTGTGTTAGTCTTATAATACCTTTATCTTGCTCAAGCAAATGCTGATGTTTCAGCACAAACATTCTGCATAAAATACCACTTTAACTTTCACAAAGATATTTTAAATGCTCAAGTATCTTTTATAGTTCTTTGTGATGTGAATACAGGTATCCAACGCTTAAGAAATTATTATCCTATCTTAACCACCAAAATAACTAGGCAGGTTATGCGATAATCTTCCAGCCAGAAGGTAGTGATCTCAATACCAACTGATCCGAATGTCTTTCATGCTTGCTAATGGTGTATATGTCTTAGTTTCAATGTTCTCCCATTGTTGAATATCTCTTGTGCTGACAAGACTGGAAGTACTTTTCTAAAGTTATAAGTTTAGTAATAATATTGAATTTAAATTATAATGAACCATCTATGTTCCTGGTTCACGATGGCAAGCTCATTTTGAGCTCAACTACATAAAATTGCCAATATTATGCCTTTAATTTCGAAAACGGTAAAAACTTTCCCTTTCCAAACATTATTAGAAAAAACTTAAATCACTGTTTCAAATTATATATGTGTTAGGTTGGGGAATGAGTTTATAGTTGCTGTCAAAGAGGTTGTTAAGCCAGCTATTCAGGACCTTTTCGTGTAATGAGGAGTGCTCGAAAATAATTCCACAGTCAGCAAGGAGCTCTACATTGCTAAGCAACACCCTTGAAAGAGGTATTCTATTGAAAAGACCCGATCAACATGGTGAAACCATACTTCTTCACGACAACGTCAGGCCCCATGTTGCACAAGTGTTCAATGTTGCACTCCAAGAGCTCGAATTGGAGTTACTTCAGCATCCAACCTATTCTCGGGGCCTTGCACCGACCGATTATCATCTTTTCCGCTCCTTATCAAATAAAATGAAGAGTATTACCTTCGTTAACAAAGGCGTTCTTAAAAACTGGCTCAACAACTTATTTGACAACAGACCAAGTGATTTTTGGTAGAACAAATTGATTGAGAGGTGGAAAAAGCTTGTAAACAGCAACGGCGAATACATAATTGATTAACTTATTGATACAGTTATTATTTTTGGTTTAAATAAATGTTTTTGGTAAAAACTCAACGAACGTATACCCCAACCTAATACTTCATTTAGTTTCAAGTGTATTATCATAAGATTTTATTTAG
The DNA here is from genome assembly GCA_030067965.1 of Latrodectus elegans. Classification (NCBI taxonomy): domain Eukaryota; kingdom Metazoa; phylum Arthropoda; class Arachnida; order Araneae; family Theridiidae; genus Latrodectus; species Latrodectus elegans. Next base: position 118,289,761 of record CM057820.1, on the reverse strand, counting down.
TTTCAAAATATTTTTTTTGTTTTACATTTAGCCTTCAGTTTTCATATCAAAAATAATTTTGATTAAAACATAAAATTTAAAGATAATTCTGAATCTCTAATGTTTACATTTCCAGGATAGTGCAAAAATATGTATGTCCAACATATATTAATATTAGGGAAATCATTCTTAATTTCTTAAAATAATTTATAAATATTTTAAGATATTTTATGTGTTGTGGAAAAATGTCTCAATAGAAGGATTTGTTTATTTTTTGGTTTGAACCCTTAAAAATTAAAACTAAACAAAATATTATTTCTTTCATTTGTAAGTTATATACATTTTCAATTTTTTAAAATGTACTTTAAGTTTTCTTCAGAAAAAATGTCTTATGCAATACAATCCTTAAGAATTGAAACATCTGTCAAAGTAGTTTTTAATTAATATATTATTGTGATTTTTTAATGCTGTTTATGTGTGTAATTTCAGTAACCAGTACGTTTACATTATTGTTGAGTATTTTGCTACAGTTTATACATTAAATTACAATAATTCTGACTCTATGTGGAATTTAAATAATTCATTTAAATGATACAAACCTACTTTAATTCATATTTTTCTGGAATATTGTAAAATATGTAACTAATATTTTAATTTAATGCAAATAATATTTTTATATAAATCTCATGATAAAATAAATAAATCATTAATTCTTTTTGCTACTTAATCTTAGAAAGTTTTCGCTTTATGATTTTTAAATACTTCATTATTTGAAAGAAATTAAAGTTAAATGTTTTCAAAAGAATGAAAGAATTCTAGAGAATCTGCTATCACACAATTGCTTTGAGCTTAGAAACCATCAGTTAATTTTATTATTATGCGGGTTTCCCAATGAGTTTCTAATATCTTATTTCTCAAAATAAATTGTTGTCATTAGGAGTGGTATATGTATGCGATAATGGCGATTATAATTGCTAAATGGGAATTGCAAATCAGAAGATGAGGGTTAGAAATATTGTGGTTCATTGATCCTTATTATACATTTAAAGAAAATTTATGTTAGGGTAATAGCGATAATTTGCAATAATTAATACTGTCATTAAATCTTTCAAATTTTTAAAAAAATATATGTTAATGCATGAAACATAATACTGAATCAGTACAACTAAAAATGTATTTGTTAGAATAGGAACATTAAACTATAGATTAAACACAAAATTGGGAAACGTAAAACACATATATCTTCCAAAACTCATATACACAGACCCGTTTCATGAAGCCATAACACTTATGACAATATTGATTAAAGGTGATTTTTAACAACATGCAATTATGCCCCAACTTTATTCTGCCTTGTCAAATGATAACTATTACACACATTTGCTATCAAATCAAACCTTTTAAGAGAGAACCACCAAATTTGATTATTGTAGGTGTCATTGATTAAAGCAATCTAAATCAGTGCCATTGCTTAAAAAAAAGATAGATTCAAAAACTCAAGCATACTTCACTTTTGTTCACGAGGATTTATCTTGACACCATCTGAAATATAGGTGTCAATGCTCTAAGCCAGGGATGAGCAAACTTTATCGGTTGCGGGAAAAAAATTGTGGCGGGCCAAGATAAATTTTCTAAAATTTTAAAAACAATATACAAGTTTTACAATTTAATAATGTTAATGAGATGAGGGAAATAGCGATTTCTCTTGTAAAAGTTCCTTATATTGAGGTTCGAATTCAGATGTACTGATTCTAAGGAATTATGCTAAATAATTATCTGACTGCCTACTTTTGAATTTTTAAGGTCTATAGTTGAAAACACTTGTTCACATGTATAAGATGAAGGAAACTTAGCACTGATTTTCTGTGTTGACAGGAGCTTCGAACGCGCAGTCTGCTACGTGTGAGGTGTAATTCCCCTATATTGGATTCACATATGCCTGCTCCCTGAGAAAGATAAAGCTTATTAGCGCCAGTCTACAGCTATAACTAACAAAGAACTTCCGCTTTTAATACTTTAACGATTACAATGTCTGTGCTTGCTATTTCTGTTGATTTATGTTTTGTAAACAAAAAATAACAATAGAAAAAGTGAAATACTCATCAGTCCGTTGAAAAAAAGAAAGAAAAAAATATTTAAACAAAATAGAAAAGAGGAGATGTATATACAATATATAAATTGTATGTATTTTTATTTAATTTCCGTTGGACCGACAAATTAAAATTCTATATGCGTGGCCGGATGAAACTTTCCGGCGGCACAGAAATGGCCCGCGGCCGTACTTTGCCCATCCCTGCTCTAAACTCAATGTCAAATTTCTTCTCAGACTCCATCAATGTACGAGCAAAGATGTAATCACCTATTATGGATATTACTGGATATGTACACACTGAAAGATTCATGTAAACAGCAAAAACCTTTGATGGAAATGTAATCCAAAAACTCATCATAAGAAATCTCATGCAGATAATCGATCCATACATGATGACATCACAATGGCAACACAACCATATCTGTAATATATACTGAACCGGTTTAAAGTGAAACCCTGTAATTTTAAATCTAATGCGTTATGTCTCATTGATTTACTGTGTCTGATCACTCTACAACCCTGCCGTTCTCATAAACTTGATATAAATATATCTGTTTTCGGCACTATAGCGTTAAAACTACTGAACATTTTCTCAAGAACAGAAAAATAATTGAAGATTTTTCTGTATCAGCTAGTGCAAAGCACACCTACAGTGAATTCAGCAGGTTTTTACCTCAACATTTAAATTAACTTTCACATAGTGCAGTGCAACTCGATTTATTTGCATAAATCTTACATTGTGAAGATTACACTGAGTTTTATGTTTTTCTTGTTAATTCCTTATATATTTGTATTCCTTCTATATATATATATATATATATATATATATATATATATATATATATATATATATATATATATATATATATATATATATATATATATATATATATATATATATATATATATATATATATATATATATATATATATATATATATATATATATATATGTATGTATGTATATATATATATATATATATATATATATATGTATGTATGTATGTATGTATAATTTCTTATTTTTAATATAGAAGTTAAGCTTAATTTAAAGGCAATGGGCTCTGTATTTTTAAATAGTTATAAAAAGAACAATTTATTTTCTTTGCAATAAATACAGAAGCTATAATAAATTATTTCAGTGAAATAAGAATGCAGGAGAATTCCTTAGTTGAGAGAGAGAGAGAATCACTGTTGTTTGCTTATGTCGAATAGCTTACAAAAAACCATGTGTCGAAACTTACCGTGAATAAAAATCTTATTGCGTTTGAAAATAAAATCTAAAAGTGGTACAAGTAACGGAGCCTTAAACAAGAGTTGCAAAAAGAACTAAATCACATGTAGAAAAACTAAAATAAAAGTGAACAAAAAATTGGAAATGCCTGCTGCTTACTTTTATATTATGAAACACAGCTGTTTAAAATTGCTGTTTCCATGGGTAAAACAAGAAACTTTGATATATCTAAAATAAAAATGAAAAAAAAAAAAACACAAATTTAACGTTGTTGTGATGGACGCTGGAATTTTCGCTAGCCATGTAACATAATGACTGCAGAGAATGGCATGATCTGTTTTGTACTGCAATTCCATGATTTTTTATGAAGTTTGAATTCTTTCCTTGCTATGTTCTACTGCGTTAGATGCATATTCCAGCATATTTCTGTTTTTGTTTTTATTAAACCCAGAGTAATGTTTCGGTTTTGATTGTCGAAAGATATATTTTACGATTAGAATTGTTCTAGAAAAATGTTTCGCTTACAAATTGCTTTTCTTCAAGCAATTGTTTTCCGTTTAATGGTTTCTGGCTATTTTTTTTCTATATTTCTCTAGACAAAACCTAATATTTTATTGTAGTTTATTTTTAAGTTTAAGTGAAAATGTTATTAAGAATCATGTTCAAAAATATTTTTTACTGAAATCAGTGAAATAAAGTTAAAAGAAATTAACATTTTGTCATTTTTGATTAATTACTACCTGTTTCTTAACACAAAACTTCTGATTATTGAAATTACTCTGGTTATGTAATTAAATTTTTGTTAAAATATGTATAATAAACTACTATAATATATTTGAGAAATTTAATGTATCACCCAATGGGTATATATCTATATGTAAATATCTTATTTGAATAAATTTAACAAAAAATATTTTTTCACAAGAAATTAATATAATAATCCTCTTTTTTTAAATAAACAATGGTTCAATCCTATTTCAAATTGTTTTTGTTGAAACACTCTTTCTGAAACAATTTACAATTCTAAAATGATACTCATGTTACACATATATTTAATGTATAAAATAATCAAGAAAAAACAGATTTTAAAAATAAATCTATATAATTAATTTTTAAAGTGTCAATTACCATTTATTTTTCCTAAATTATTTCTCAATTTTGTCCAAAATGTCTAAAAACACTCCCACTTAATTCCATAGAAATATTAAAAATATATGAACTTCATTGTCATATAAAATTTAGTTTCTTCGTCATACCACATTTTAAACACAATAATTGTTTCTTAAAACGTATCTTAGAATGGATATAAATTAAATAATAATTATAAGTTAAGGCTTAAAAGAAAGTAAACGTTTTTAACTGATATTTATAAAATAAAACTCAAAATACTTTTTATAAAAGTTAAATTTAATTCCAAAAAGTATATTTTGTTAAATACAAAGACAAGGAAGACTATGTATAGGATAAAAATAAAATATTTTGATTGAAGGAAAAAGTACATTGTATTCTTTTCATACTTCATGCATATCTGGTTGAGGATTTGAGGGCTTGGGGTTTTTCTTTCTTCCTTGAGATATATTTACTTTGAATAGAACTTTCTAAATAAGGTTATCTATGCTGAATAATAAATTGTTTTAAAATATGTTTTTAATTCTATGCTATTTGTTACATATTTTTAAATATCAATAGAATTATCAATACATAATTTGTGTAAAAAACTTTCAATTTGAAATTTTAATCTAAAGAAACGCTTAGAGAAATTGGTAACACTATTTGTCTTTTTAATCTTATAATCCTTTTGTAATGTATGCTCCCATGTATACAGAATACACGAATCAGCATAAATATTTTAAGTATATTTCATAAGTTAAATTAGAAATAGTTTACTTGAAAAACATAATACAATATTTATATCCAGTCAAAAAAGGCATTTTTATGCTATATTTTTGTAATAAACTTTAAAACTAAATCATTATTTCTTTAAATGTTTGCTTTATATTTGTATGAGATATTTGAAAGCAATTAATTTCAAAATAAAATAGAGGAAATAAATAGTTAATTTAGCAAAAGTAGATTTCATTATAATTTATTTTTGAAATAAAGATCAAAGTATTAAATACAATCAATAGCATAAAAGCGTACTTAAGAAGCATGGAATTGGCGGCATCAAACTCAGAATATAGAATAAGTCAATTTTAAAGATTAAAGGTGACTTACTTATTCAAAGTACCATTTTTTCTGAATTACAAAATAACCTTTACTTATCTTGCTAAGAAATTTCATTTAATTTAATTAAGATACCATTTAAATTTGAAAAAAAAAATACTTTGAATGATTCTGTGGATAAATAAAACACACACATTTTTCAAACGTTTCCAGAGGAATAATATTCGACAAAGCCTTAAAGGCAAATAAATAATGTTGAATTTATGGGATTTTCTTTATTTAGAATCATATAATCGTAAAACCGAAAAAAATAAAGCTTTTACTGACTAAAGGATATTCATATATTTGATTTTGAAAAAAAGAGGTAAAAGAAATGTACTACTCTTAAAAGTATTAATATACTGTAAGATAATATATAATTTTTTAGTTCCTTCAGCTTACATAATTCATGTCTATGAGAAGGAGTTTGCTTTTTACTATCCACTTGAAATTCAATGATAGACAAATACAAAACGTAGTGTAGAAAATTATAATAATGTGAAAAATAATTTTCTAGTTTAAATACCATGCAATTGTTAAAATTTAATTACAATGCAAAATTTATTTTTAATATATCTAAATGAATGTCGAAACATGAAGCATTTGTGATTGCTTCACAATATCCATAACAATATGGACAGTAGAAATATATTTAATTGCTAATTGGAATACTCTTTTTTTTAAATATTACATGAGTTTAAAGTTGCAAAATATATTCTCAAAGTATCTCTCCATTTAAAAATAAATATTTGGCAAAAATTAGTGATATAATTACTACTACAAATTAATTGCAAATAACCTCATATTGCCACTAATAAATTTTGAAGTATCATAGTTGCAATAAGTTCATTAATTAATATAAATATGCTTGCAATGTTTTAACTTATATCCTTAAATAGTGAAAATTAAAAGGCTCGTAATGGCATTTTCAAAACAATTTAATATTTTATTTTTCCTCTAAATTAGTCAAAATTTTAGGAACATAATTGCAGTATTACGAGAGCAGTTGCATAAATAAAACAAAATGTAGTTTTTATCAAAATATAGTAATTTTTAGGGAATATTTAAGATGTTTAAATACATAATATTTTAAATTTCATGGAATCTAATTCAAGTAGCTCAAGTTATGATTCAAACTTGACTCAAGAATTAAAATTTTAAAATTCATTTTTTTCTCTATAATTCTGTTTATTACACATTTGGTTGTTATACTTGAATGATAGTTATAATCAATTACAGTAAATGCAGTAATTAAATGTGTAAAGTAAAATAATTACTACAAAACAATAAAGATGAAATTGAATAATTTTCCTTTTGAAAGTATTTTGTAACATATATTGAAATTTGTATATTTTTTATTATTAAGATACAAAATAATTCTCAAATTAAAATATAAATATAAAATTGAAAATGTATATATTTCAGTATATTTTTGATAAGTAGAGAAAATAATTAATACTCCTGAAATTTATTGTGTCCAAATTATTTTAAAAATGAGATTTTGAATGCGTTGATTGCTATTCTAGTTCATTTGGACGATTTTCTTGATTAATTGGTCTAGAGACTTAAATAGCACTAATAAGGCAAAAAATAAGGAAACTGAGTTATTTGTTCAACATACAGAGAAAAATATAATATTATCACATGAGATTATAAAGCTTTTTATAATTCTATTTTAGACGAGAGAAAATATTTATTTTTTCATAATTTGCTCAAACAAAATGTGTTTTGCATTCTTAAAGCAGATAAAATAAACTTTCTAAAAACGATACATATATTTTCCTATTTACGATGCACAAAATAGGCATCACAATTAAAAGAAATTTAACAGTACATTTTAACTAATTATGCAAAATATATTATGGAATCCTACATTTTATGGAAAATTCATTGATTAAAATTTTCTCAAGAAATTTTATGATCAATTTATTTTGATTAATTTTCTTTCATGAATTAATTTATTTTTAGCTTATTTTCAGTTTAAAATATTTTGATTAACGCCTTTTATTTTATATTTTATTGTTCCAGCTATTAATGTTGTTGCAACTGGCAACATATTTTGGGTATATATATGAAAATAGGCTTGAATATACATTTTTTTTGTTTTTAAATTTGTAACATGTTATGTTTTATTTATTCCTCAGGTGTTGTAATTTAAAGTATGTTTCTTTAAAATTTATTAGAATATGTTAATCAATCAAGCATATATTAGTTAAGTTTGTATATTGTTTCGATAGTTTTCTGACCAAATTTCCAAAAAATGAATAATTTCCTAGAAATTACCTTCTCTGGAAATGTTAATTTAATATAGAAGACAGAATCAGGCCATACGGAATATCTAAAGTTAATATAACCCAATAGCACATTTGCTTTAAATAGCTTAAATCATCGAACTCTTAGAATCAGATATACAAGGCTAAAGTGTTCTCCAGAACTCTGTGAAGTATTTTTTAATCTACACTGATCTATAGGTAAGGCAATATCTTGCTAAATATATAAATTCGATGCTTATGAAATTTATAGAAAATTAAGTAACTTAACAGCGCAGTTTTTATATTTAAAAATTCGTTCAATTTAATTTATGAGGTTTAAATGAAATTTTAATAAGTTCCATGTATAAGAATTTTCGAGAATATTGAACTAGATCAGGGATGGCGAATCTTTATTGATGTCCGTATCACAAAGTCATAAAAATTCTTTTTTAAATAGGTGACGTGCCACAAAAAATTTAATTCGAAATGTTATCGCTGTAAAATTATGTGTAAGTATAGTTAAATAAAAGAAAATAAAAGTAAGACTTCTTTAAACATTTTTTATTAATTAATGTTTTACAAAAAGCAATATGCTAGGAACAAAATTCACGTTAAGAACAATTGTTTTTAATGTGATTTTGTTGCTTTACACAAGATGATAAAGATTTAATATCTGGTTCATATTTAGTTAACTTCAACACTACGCATGCGGAGCTCAATTCATCCTTCATTCTATTCCTATATTTATTTTTTATAAAATTTAATTCTGATAATAGAAATTTACAACCTCTCGCGTTGCCATAAAAATTCTGATAAAATTGTCTTGCTAATATTTTTAAGCAATTAAACATGCCAGGAATTGAATTCCATGTAGTTAGAATTTCATCTTTTGCAATTTTATTTATTTTGTTCAATAATCGATTACTTTTAATAATTTTTATATCATTTCTTAAATCAGCAAATTTTTGGTTCTATATGGTAGTTGACTAAAATTCAACAAATTCCATTTCTAATTCATTAAAATTTAACCACTCAATGAATTTTAAATTTAATTTTTCAAATGGTATTTTATCAGGATACAAAATTAATTTTAAAGTTTTTACAAATTCTTTAAACTGTTAAATTTTGTACAAAATTCATGAATCAGGAATTGAATTACCATTGAAAATTCACACGTTAATGACCATTTGTTTGGCTTTTCATAATATTAACTTTCAAAAAAAATTTTTTTCCATTCGGAAAAAATTTAAATGAATTCGAAAGAATATCACAATTAAAAATCTGTAATTTGACCTCAAATGCTTTGATTAAGTCTAAAACAAATGATATAACCAATAATGAAAATGCTTTCGATCAATATTTTTGCAATCTATTATCTGGTGCCCTGGTTCAAATATTAAATAATCTAGAAATGCGTTTTCTCATATTTATTATAAAACAACACAACACATACAAACGTAAAATAAGACTGAAAATTACAGGAGCAATCGAGAAGTGCTCCTTCGAGAGGATAAATACAAAGACGAGTTAGACTATTTACAGATTTGAAAGGCGGCAGCAATGGCTCCGCTTTCAAGAAAATAGTTCTTAACAAAGTCAAACAGTATAATGAGTTTTATTAACACCTTGTAGTTTTATATTTAATTTATTTAAGTGAGAGCTTAAATCAGTGAAAAAATATAACTTTGCCAGCTCTTTTACATCCAGTTATTGATTCTATTGGTCAATAATGTTCTAATTATTTAGAAATAATCTTATTTCCTCCACATGGTCTAGAAATCTTTGAAAACATTTCCGCAGCTTAACAAGTGTATACTATTGCATAAAAATAGGCTATTGCACGACAAGTTTACTTCGTTTAACATTTCTTGAAATTTTATTTTATTTAAGTGCTCGCTCTGATATAAAATTGACTAATTTTGTTGCAAAACTCAAAATATCATCAAACATTTTAAACCTGTTTGGCACAAAATAAAATAAAACTATTTGGTGAATAATTCAAAGAAAATCAAGAATTTCGTGTCCAATACGTTTTGTAAATATATTTATAAATCTAGTTTCTCATCCAGTTAAGCCACGGGCACCGTCAGTTGTATCTGACACAAATTTAGAAGAACATATTTCTCTTTTTTCAATCCATCCATAACAGTATTACAAATGTCTAATCCTTCTGTTATTGTTGCTGTTAATGTTCGTAAACTGATTAGATCTTCTTTAATATTGTTTTGAACAAAATAACATACAAACATTTCTAAGCAAGCGAAGTATGTTACGTTGGTAGACTCATCAAAGCAAATGGATATAAAATCACAAGAATTTATATGATTTTTTTTTCTTGAAAGTTTGTATTTTCCGCCATACCCAAAATTTTATTTTTTTCACTGTTATTCTAGCTATCGACATGTCTTTAATTCTTTGGATAGTTTTATCTTTACTTTATGAATCGTCGAATAAGTATGGTGCACATTGCAGCCAAACATCCTTTAAAAATTCGCCTTCATTAAAAGGTTTCGCATATTGTCCAATAGTTTTTGAAACTTGATGACTAGCAGCAGTGGTGTTTGATTGAGTTCCACTATATTTCATTAAAGAAATAGTTTGAGCCTTTTTATTTTTAAAGGCACGTGATGTTCACTCCTTTTGTTCTTCTACACTTCGATTGAGGAGACATTTATGATTGGTTTCATAATGCCACTTTACTGAAGATGTTCTACAGACTACAATTTTAGAACATAAAATATAAATTGCTTTACTGTCCTTTTCATACCGTATCTATCGGCCCACCAAGCTTAATATTCTCTGCTACTACATGTTCCAGATAATTTCGATTTCTTCATCAAATTAGCCATAATAAAAAATTCTGAAAAACATATTTTAATAATATTGTTATAAAATAAATAATTTATTCTGCATTCGTGTGCAAGAACATATTTTGTCACGCAAATTGGAGTACTAAAAGTTTTCCCAACACAACAAAATAATAAATAATATATTAATTCAAAATAATTTTAATAATTATTTCTATACTTTACACCGATTTAATTATAAACAATTTCTCATAATATTAAAATATATTTATGTAGGAGGTTAATAATAAAAACTTCAGTCGTGGCGCAATGATCTTGCAAACGGATGCAGAATGTAAAATATATGAAATAATATGTAAAATTATTGACCTAAAAATAACCCTATATATTTACAATAAACGGTTATATGTTTTTAACAAATCACTGAAGTTTCAAAGACGACGGTTTACTAAAAAGGACTAATGCGGTCTGTCGTCTGATTCGAGTTCTGTGACGGCAACAGCATGCAGTAATGTTAGAAGGAGAAACTGGATTTGCAAACTATTTTATCTAATGCGCATCTTTATATTTTTCGGGCGACATCATGCGATACTTTAATAATAAAATGTATAATTTGACAGTTCTAGTTAACATACTAAGATAGGTATTCAGTACTACAAATTTATATCATAAATTATAAATTAAGTGTAGATTAATAAATTTTAATTAAATTCTATCGAAAAATATAACTTATAAAAAATAGTTTTGTTATTGTGCGTGAAATCAAATTTTTCAAACTTGCCACTTGTGCCACGTATGCCCTTGGTTCGCCATCCCTGACCTTGATTGAACAAATAGTATTCATAATTTACCATAAGATGAAATCAAGAAGCAGAGAATAAATCTTTATTACTAAGAGAAAAGAAAAATCCTTAAATATATTTTTTAATGCAACCCAGTATTTGCTGGAAGTAACTAATCGTTTGAGAAATATAAAAACTCAATAAAATTAAAAATATGTATATTTCACATAAAACATAAAATAAAGAAATGTTTTAATGTTTTCATCAAAAATAAAAAGTTACCCTTTACAAACACTTTTCATTAAAATGGGAAATATCTTTTGATTCTTCTTTGTATAAAATAGGCTATCCATTTTAATTTTTAAGAAGACAACTAAGATTTAGGTTTTGACATATTTTGCCTTCGAAAAAGTTCTTGTTTCATTAATGAAATTATTTTTTAAATACTGAATGTTTTCTTCATCCTCGTAGTCCTTATTGATCCTTTTTCTTTCCCCAATGAAATCCAATTTGTGTTACGCAATCAGATTTTCCGAATACAACTAATTAAAATTTTAGTGTAACCTACATATATGTTATTCTGATATAAAAAAAAATAATTTAATAAATATAGCATTGTGTGCATTTCCAAATACTTTCTGTTGATAAACACTGTATTTTAAAAACGAATATATTATTTATATACTTTAAAATATAAGCAGATTGCAAATTTGTAACAACAGAGGGACGAAACTTTCGGTATATTCAAGATTAGGAATTTTTTACAATTCACAGATGAAAGACTATTGTAATGTATTTCATATTCTTTGAATATTAAATAACACGTGATACCCACAAAAATGTGCTCTTGCAATTTTACTGCATCCCTAAGACTACTAACACTGCTCCCTAGTTTTGAGATTCGTATTCATAAAAAAATAGTTATCGAACAACTTTATGATATCAACTGCAAAAATTTACCTATTTTTGTCAGACTGTTTTATACATACATTTTATATGTTTAAAAAACTCGATAATGTGTTCGATTTCTTAACATCAATCGGTAATAAAACTCTAATGCAAAAAATATATTAAGCATTTATAAGAAAATAGGCTAAGCCACGATATCTGAAATTGGAAAATCAATTTATTTAAGTAACATCTAAGCTTTTCTTTTCCTTTTCTCTTGATCATACTGATGTATTAGATACAATTCAATTTAGGAATATCTCTATAAAATTCACAAAGTGAACTTGCTTGCATGTATATTTCCTATAATTTAAGCCATAATATATAGATTGACACCTAAGAAAAATGAAATAAAATTCAACACTAAAAATATTTTTTGAACTAGATTCATTCTCTTTTATGCAATATTTTGTTCTATTAACCTCCCACATTCAAGAAAAAAGCATGCGTTGTAAGTTCTTCCTTTTAAAGTTGTTACTTATGTGGAACCATTTGAAATTAAGAAGTTTTACTTCATCGAGACTGTATCTCTGATTATTTACCAGAATTTGACTTCTGAACATAAAAAAACATTTACTTTCTTTTCTGTATTTTTGAAATATTATTTTTGATCTCTTCAGCGAATGTAACAATGTTAACAATTCAGATACCTTATTTTTATTTGTTTTACTCCCCTCTATGTATTAGAGTTGTTTAAGATATGCAGATGTCTCATTAGAGACCATTAATTGAATTAATTTTGTGTACTTTTACGCGTTTTAAGTTGTTTAATTTCCTATTTTGACATTTGAATTGTAACTTAAACGTAAGTTTTTTTAAGCCTTAGATTATTGTTTATTTTGGAAAAATAGTATAGAAAGAGATTAAGATCAAGATTTCTGTTTACTTTTTATTTAAGTTAAAGTGAATTTATTAAAATTTGTAATTTAATTGGAGCTTAAAGTATGTTGTGTCATGCATAATCGTACATGTGTTAAGAAGTAGAACATGTGCTTTAACATCAGAATTTATTTATCCGTTCCGAATTTATTTTTTAAACTTTGAATACTTTTTTATTTAATACAATACTCTGCATAAAAACGTTAATTTAAATTATATATTTTCGGCAAAAATAAACTGCAAAGTGACAGTGGAAGTATGTGTCTAAATTTGCATATAAAATGTTATATATGCTGAACAAAATTTAAAAAAAATTTTTTTTACCATAATTTTAAACTAAATATGAATGAAATCATTAATCTAGATGAAATATTATGTAAGTGGTGTTCCGATAATCTGTTATACTCAGCTTTTAGAATATATATGTTTGGTTAAAGTGTAATTCTACTGGAATATTTAATATAAAACTACAATATTCAAAAAATATCTTAAGTATTTCTTTCAAAAATATCCTGAAATATTTCATATAAAATTTTTGAATGAAAATAGTAGGAAAAAAATTAATTCCTTTTTGACTTCCTATACATTTACTATTATATTTCGTACATTTTGCTTTTTAAGACTTATTTTGTAAATGATTGATGTCTGGGTCTCAATCATAATGATGACTTTTTTGGGGCATAGAATTTTGGATCACTTTATTTGAATCACATAGAAGAGACAATGTATGTATATATATATTTAAAAGGACAATAAAAACAAAGTTATATATTTTATATCTTAATATTTGATTTTAATCCAAAAAATTGAAATATAATCTCAATCTAATAATATTTTCATGCTTCAGAAAGGACAGGTATATTTATAATTCTATTAGAATAGTACATTCAAAATTATTGTAGTTTTAACTAATATTAAGCGAAAACAAATCACACAAAATCGAATGAATATTTCCTTTAATGAAGTTCTTCTAATTCTGCCAAATAATAATTTGTCTACAAACAAATATTTGTTAAATCTTAGTGATTTTATATATACATATATTATTATTATTATTACTATATATATATATATATATATATATATATATATATATTTATATATATATATATATATATATATATATATATATATATATATATATATATATATATATATATATATATATATATATATATATATATATATATATATATATATATATATATATATATATATATATATATTATTACAGTAACTATTTATTTGTGGTATGAAAAATATTCTCAAGCGAATGATATTCTATGCAAATAATCTACAATAAATTCTAAAATACTTATTACCAAATTATTACACACTAAGTAATGATAGTTTTATGAAAAAAATATTCCTGTAAATAATATGCATGCAATTTATGTTCTTCGAATGCAATTTACGGTCATGAGAGAAAGAGTTCAGTATGACATATCTAGAGGACACTTTCTTAGGTGAATTAAATTAGAAAACACCGATCAATGTAACTGTTCCCAGAAGAGCTGTTAATGATACTGTGATAATAGTACCGATAAAAATGTCACAAAAGTGCTGTGGAAAACTACCATTCCGGCAAATAAAAAGAAAGTCATTAAACCGATGATACATTTTATATGCCCAAAACGTATTTTTTTATTACTATAATTTTCTCATCCTCATCTTTTAGTGTTTGGAGACGCTCCTCCATTCACTCATTACATTTCTCCCTCAGAAGAAAGAATTGTCGAACCATTATCATCAGTGCGTGCTTTGTGTAAAGAAAGATTGATATTGTTGGAACTCATACTAGCAGATTGTATAAGAATTTGCCAGTGAGTTCTCACAAGGCATTTACAAGAGTGCACATTAGCATAAAAGGATTTTTAGTGGAGGATAGTTTGTTGTCCCGACGCCTTTCAATCGATTTGGAAGATTTATTTGGGGGAAACAATTTAAAACGGTATGTTTTTGAAAGACGTTTAGGTAATATCTTTCAACGGAACTGTTTCTTTGAATGAAAGCCTTTTAACTGTAATGAACTGAAAACCCATTGGAGTATTTCTTCTCCTTTCTTTACCACCAAACAATCAAGTAACTGCGCATTCTTACCTTTTTGTTAGTGGTTTTGAAAGGACGTTTGTGATTTATGTTCAGTAAAATGTCCTGCGGAAATGATGCGGAAGTAATCAAAATAGAGTGTATGACTAATGGTAAAAAACTTTAATTGCTTTTAAGACAATTTATTTAGGAAACGTAACCTTTAATGTATTTATAATTACATTTTTAGTGTATAAAAGATTGTTAATACGATTACTTTGTGAAAATTCTATTTTATACTTTGTTTAATCTGAAAGATGTGTTTATCATTTAATAAACATAATATTTTTTATCAAATGACATGTTTTGATTTTTCACTAATTTGAGTAAATTATCACTTTTCAATTAAAAGGAATTTATGTTACCCAGTTGAAACAGAATAAATAGCAGTAAATAAAAAAATATTCCATATGTTTTGCATTGAGGATCTTGCTTTGCATTTATAATGAAATTGATAGTATTAATCCAAATCACGTTCATTGAGACTGATTCTTAATATGCATGTTTATTTAATTGATTTCATGTAATTTTAGTTGGTTAAATTCAAAAGTATAAATGGACTTTTTTATAAATGTGAACTTAAGTAGTATGTGAAAACTGTAGAGTTGATATGTGTGTAGGTTTCGGAATTTCCATTTGAACAAAAAATAAATTTAGCACACGTATTGTAGTTACTTCATTAGCATTTATTTAGGAGAAAAATAATCCTGTAAAAAATCTGAATGCTTTTTTATTATCATGTTATTTATAATATTGTAATCTGAATAAAATTAATACAAACACAAAATCAAACTGAAACTAAATAAATGTCAATTCCTTAAATCAAAATGTAACGATCTAGATTGGTTTTTGAATATTAAATGTAAATGAGTTTTTGAAATGAAATTGAATACCGCATGTTGAATTGGACTTCCTTTAGATTCTAAAAATAACTAGATTTTTAATTTATATAGACTTTAAATTCTATTATTTTCTTTTTCCACTTCTCCCTTAGGTGGAATGTTACGGTGAACCAGATCAGTCAGGGAGGCGGAAGAGAGAAATACCGAAATTCCTCCCCCATTATACCAATGAGTTATATGAAGTAGAGCTCACCACCTTCCTACGCATCAAATCCCATGTGGAGGGGGAAATCATCAGAGAGGAAAGTAAGAAAATCTTTGATTTGCATCTAGACTAATATTTATTATTTGCATCAAATCCAATGTTTCAGCAGATCGCATTTTCTTGATATTTAATCATTTTTTATCTTACAAATCATAAGTATTATATATACTTATTTTATAAATGATTAATATTATAAAATTATATATACTAATTAAACATCAATAATCTTAGAATTATAGATGCTGACATTTATCAGAAACACCATGATCCAGAATAATTTATATTTTTCTCAGAACAAATAACTTAAAGAGATAATAATTGATAATTCAGCAATTATAATTAATTTTTTCTTAAAGTACTAATTAGATGATAAGCAAAATATTTTTCCATATATTTATATATATGAAATTTTTTTCGTTCAAACATAAACGCTTATAAAATTGTAAATTTTTGGATTCTTCAATTTATTCTTTTTTGGTTACTTGATTTTTTTTTTTTTTTTTTTTTTGCTTGAATAATTTTGTGATAATTTTGTTTGAAAAATTTTAATAAGAATTCAATAACATTGTCTCATCATCACAGTTTTGTTTAGAAAAATTAATTTTAATAAATGTTTTGGTATAGATTGTTCCTTTGTAATTTTAAGAACTCTCAAATAAGGAAACTTTTTAAAGATTCGCAACTGTTAAGCTAATATAAGTGAATTAAGTGAAATAACCATAAAACGCAAAAATAACATATCATTAAAATATTATTGTTAGGTTTTAAGATTGTTTTAAAATTCATAAGCTAGTTTTATAAAGAATAAATGGAATGTTGTTATCCATTTGTTCATTATTTGAATAATTTTCATTAAATACGTGAAGTAATTTCAGAATTAAATTATTGTTTTGAAAATTACGATGATGATAGGTTAAAAACTTCTAAATTCAATTTATTTATAGTTTTTATTTAAAATATGGAAATCTATTAATACTTAAATCTCTGCACACACGCTTGATATTTCAAAATATGTTGAGAAATACAATATCGTTAAATTTAATTTTTACAGAGATAGATAGAGATAGAAAATTATTAGAACAACTTCTTCTTATTTTCTTTCTGTTATTTCTTTTTACCGTAATTAAATAAAATTTTATAATCAATTAATTTCTAACAAATAAAATATATATCTGAAAAATCTAAATCTACAATAATTAAAGTAAATAGAAATTTTATTTTATTTAATATCCAAGCAGTATTTGTTTCGATATCACAAAATGAAAAATTCATTTAGTTATAAAAATATTATATAAACATGAGTATGTGGTTCTAGTTTATAAAACTCTTGAAATTAGTTTAATGAAATAAAATTTAGTATGTCAAAAATTAATGCTGTTCATCAAAAATTCTGAAGAAATTAAAATATAGTAAAAATTAGAAATACATATTGTACAATTTTCATATTAAAGCCTACACAATATTACATATAATTAAAATAAATTTATAGGTATAATCAATGTGTTCTGATGTTTTCATTTATAGAATATTTAGCTTTTTAAATTGTTAAATAAAGCCACTCAATATTTTTAGTTTGTCTTTATATCTGAGTATATTCATGAAACAAACCAGATAAAATATTTGCTATCTATTGATAGTAGGGTGATCTATTTTATATCATTCCGCCGCGGAGGCAGAGAACGAGTGAAGTGGTCTGACTTTCCTCTCATTTATGTAAAAAGAACTCTTTTCCAGATGTGTTATGTAATGTCTAACACTGAAATTGTATTAGCTCTCCTTTTAATATTTTAATTATTTAGATTTTTAATATAAATAGTTTGTTTAAATTATTTAATCATCCAACCTTCTTAATGATCTGTTGATATATACATCACCTAACTTCTAAAATAGCATGCTGCAGTTAATTATTTCTTTCCATTTAAATTTTGAAATAGGTGACAAGTTCAAGAAATGAAAGAACCTCACTTTTTGTACAAATAACTACATAAAATTATTTTCATTCAGTCAATATGTTTAACTTCCTAGAACTCTACTTATTTTTCACTAATATAAACAAGTTTAGAAACTTCATGAATACATTTGATAAAAAAAGGATCATCCTAGTATTTATTTAACATATTTGTCGTTTTAAGTCCATTTTAAATGAACGCATATCAAATAACACCTTTGAAGCAGTGAATTACCATCATATTCACTATTCTTGGTTATAACACGCTGGACCAAAACCAAAGCGAAATTAATAATACGATGGATGGAATGTTGTGCCTGCCGCGGTGTGAGATATTTAAATGAGATAGATTCCAAGCGTTATAGAGAGACTCATTTGCATTTGTCCTTCGACTGACGTTCAAAGATTAATGCGGGTTCCCCTTCCTACTAATTTCAAACTATGCATCCAAATGCTTCGCCAAACATGAAGGAGAACAACACCAATGTGCACGTGAATAATATCTGCCAATAACCCTTGAAGGAAGTGATTATCTCTGATTACATTCGGTCATGTCTTGACATGAGGAATTTCATTTCAAGATTGCACAAAATACATTATTGGATACTATCAAATTAATTAATCATAGCTATGCTTGGCATTAAGTATACATTAGGCAATTCTTTCAAGAATGAGTCTTTTAATAAGTATTTCTTAAATGTATCTGTTTGTAGTAATAATGTAATTGGTTGAATAATCTTAATTTTATTTATTAATTGGAAGAAGCATGAGAATGGATTAAAATAATGCTAATTTGTTTTTATTTGTGATTCCTTATTTCTTAATTTTAAGATATAAATAGTTTTAAAATATTTTATAATATTATTAAGTGGTTTAATAAGTATTACTAAGTGATTTCATCTGCTATAGTTTTTCCAATGTAATGTTTATTTAAAAAGGTACATATTTACCAATATATTTCACAAGCATTACTATTTATTCATTATCTTATAATTCTATTGTTTTTAAGAGGGAATAATTTCAAACAAATGACTTTTAATTATTCACATTGATCTATTCAGATTATGTTAATTGTTTTATTTAATTTATTTGAATTAATAAATTAAATAAAACAATTAACATAAAACAAGCATTCTTTTATAAAACAGAAATACTATGATCTGCTTTACTATATAAAATTAATATGTAAGAAAAAAATATTGTTAATTAATAAATCTAGTTTTTAATAATTATACATGCATAAGTATAGTTTTAGGTATTGAAAAATGACTCTTTTATACAATATATTATTATATTTTCCCATTGCATATTTACGTTTTTTTAATTCTACTATTATTTTAGGCACTAATGATACCTTAGACATGTATGATACAGATTACAGTGGAGACTTTGGAGAACTTGTTTCCAGCAGCTTAACTACTAATTCTCAATCTGGACAGAAAACTTACTTCAGTAAAATTACTGTCATCTTTTGTGTTCTTGCTATTACGATTCGAAGTTTACTCTCTTGAAAATCAGAAACTGTTCATTAAAACAATGAATAATTCAACTTTGGCGACAATGACTTCTCTGAATCTAGAGAGTGATCACAAGAAATGCACTTCAAAGTACGAAAACTCAACACTCAAAGATCATTTATAAACAATCTTTCGTACAATGAATTAAAGGACAACTTTGATAACATTGCTACTCCTGTACTTTTGACAAGTCCAGTGATCCATTGTTAAATCCAATCTAACTTAAAATCATAAGGTTGCATTTGGAAGGAAAATAAAATATTCAGTTTCAAATGAAAAATAAAAAAAGGTACCAGTTTATGTGTGTTAAATAACTCCGAATAAATATAAAGAAGATATTCTTTTAGTGAAAAAAAAATTCACTAACAACATTTGGTGTTTATTCTTGTGATATTTATTCTGACGTTTACTTGGAACTCTGACAAAAAGATAAAATTTCCTAAGCTTGGTCATTTCTTGGGGTTTTATCATTTCATGACATTATGAAAAGATTTTGAATGGCGCAAGCAAGATTAGAGAAAGATCATTGTTTGAGAAATGTATAAAAGAAAGTTTTTTGAATATTTAAGAAATGTTGTGTATCTATCTAAATAAATACTTTTATCGTGTGCTGTTGTGAGTTTAAACTTCAATGTATGAAACATTTCGTTATTTTTATTTTATTTTCTGTTTATGAGGAAAACAAGCTTTAAATATTTTATCAAAAAGATGCAATTTTAAGTATTTTTGAAGATCCGTTTACAAAGCTTATGTAAAATACTTGTATATATATATATATATATATATATATATATATATATATATATATATATATATATATATATATATATATATATATATATATATATATATATATATATATATAAAGGACACTACATTTTACGTATTTTTAAATTGAAAGATGAATTTGGAATTTTTATAAAATAATTTTACTGTGACAATTTTATGAACTACTTCTAATCAGATAACTATATATATCAAACATTTGCTTATTATGATTAAAAATTGGTTTCAACCACATCTTACTGTGTGAAAAAAGCATAAGGACAATTCTAAATATTGAAAATAAAAGACTTGTCGATAAGTTATTTTCTTCTATTCACTTTGATTACTTTAAAGTAATCAAATTCCAATATATTTTCCACTGAATCATGTAATATTTCAATTAATATTTTCCATTGAATATCAATTAATATTTTCCATTGAATATCAATTAATATTTTCCATTGAATCATATAACTCCCGAATTTTGGTGTGACAAAAATTTTCCGGAACCCAATTCAAAGCTTTTCGAAGCTCATTTAAAGATTCGTATTGCTTCCTTCTAAATTAAATATGCCGATGAGTTACTGAGTTTATATCTTTGACAATATTGAAGTCTGGACTTTTAACATGTTATGGAATATTCTGAACATTATTTGCTTCAATTCAATTTTTAATGTTATTTGTCGTGTGAATTGATGTTCCATATTGCTGAAAAATCCACCTTTCTCCACTTTTCTCAGTGTCATAGGGAAAAAGCACTGAATTTAAAATTTGAATATAATCTGAATGTTTCTGTCTTCCATACAGAAACACTAGATTAGTCTTTCCATTGTACTTAACAGTTATCCAAACCATTAAACTACCTGCTCTTATCTGTCTGGTAGAATACGCTTCTTGTGACGTACCCAGACAATACCAATCATATTGATAGCTGCCTGAACCATCTATTGTATCTCTTTTTCCACCAGAAAATTATTTAAAGTCCATTCGGAGCTCCAATGTATTTTTTTGGCTTGCAATAGTCAGTGCTCAATGTGTTTTTCACTCCATTTAAGATGATGCTTTCTTTTTTGAATATAAATATTTCCGATGGTTTTATGTAGTTGTAATGTAATCTTTCAGTTACATGTGAGATCTCAGATTGTGGTATTGTATTTTCCAAGTGCTTCTACACGTTTCTAAAGTTCTTTACGGATTTTTTTGATAACGTACGATAAATTATAATCAGTATAAAGTAAAATGCATTACTCAATTTTATATAGTTTGTAAAATAATCTGTTTGAATGAAACTTAGAGGTAAATAATTTAATAAATTGTTGATTGTAATTTGTTGACATTAGTGGCAGTGATATTTTAGAACAATATCATCTATTTTAAAAACCATTAAAATGACAAACATAAAATTTAATCTTAAAATTTTGAAAGGGAAAAAATGTGAATTACATTATTTACATCGGAGAATGGTTAATTTACCTCAATATAAGTTTATCTGGTACAGTACATAAACCTTATTAATTTACGTGAGTGTATATGCAATATACAATTTCACATAATCCCATGTAATTGAAAAATATTTTATCTAGCTACAGCAATAAAACAGATGTATATAATTTAAAGTTTTATTTATGCGTAATACGTCCAGCAGAATACAACTCCAGGTATTCATTCAAATGTAAAAATTTATTCTTCGTGCTGCAAACCTTTTTACATTAATTCAATTAAATGAAGGACATGTTTTGAAAAGGCCTTATATTATCTTGTGATAAAAATGGTATGCCTTCTCCTTTGCATTTATATTTTATTGAAGAAAGTAATTAATTCTTTGAAAATGCTCTCTATTATTTAAGAAGAAAAATAAAATGTGATATATAAAGCTCAGTACAAAGCTCTGTGCCCTTTTAACCTAAAATACACATGCATAAATATTTTGTCCAATAATTATTTTAACGTTACAAAAACCCTTTTCTAACAAAATCGGATAAGAATTGTTATCACTCTGATATTAGGTTCAACAGTTAGTAAGTATATATTTTTAATCTTGTACATATATATTACAAAAGATTGGAATCTTTTCTCTATAATTAAGAAATAACTATTAAAAAAGCAAATAATTAAAATAATATTGCATCAAACATAATTAAATTCCATACTATATAATGCAGTTGAACTTAACACCAAAATATACAAAATTCACTTTCTTAGCTTCTCTTATATACATTTTTTTGAATTAGATTGAAATTGAATAATCTTATTTTTGATTTTCATCAATACTTCTTAATTGAATGTCATGTTAACATGAAAAATGCTCATTTAAAAAATATATATTTGTATTTTAAAAACAAATGGCATGGGACGTATAAAATAGTAATCAAATATGATTATGAATGGCAAAACAGATAAGAGAAAGAACTTAATTATGTAAAAGTATATAATTAACGTAATGTAAGAGCATTTACAAGCAAATATATTTTGAAAAATGGTTTAACTACATTATAACATGTGAAACGTTATGTCGAAACTAACTTAAAATACAGTTGAAGATAATTTAATGTCTTTGAAATAATTGTTTCCTTGAGAACATTCCAAGTTTATGATTCATATAAATTTTATTTTTTATATTTAACATTCATTAATGAATGTATGTTTTATCATAGAAAATTTTCATTATTTGTAAACGTACCCAAAGTATATGTAGATACTACGTCATCATAACGTTTAAATTATAATAAACGTATAGATATAAAAAAAATAACATAAAATATTTTTATCATAAATTTCAGGATTTTACGTTAAATATATAGTAATTATAATTTTAATTGCATGAAAGTATTTTCTTAAGGAATTTTGTAAATAAATATTAAAATATTTGATTTATTAATATTACTTGATAATAGCCTTTGAAAAATGAGTTAAAGAATGATATCCAAGGTATAAGTAAACTGCCTAACTAACTTTTACAATTTAGCTAACTTTTTATTATGCACATGAGGGATAATTAAGCTTTCATCTACAGTAAATTTCAGGCAATTAAAACAACATTTGCACTAAAATTGTTAGATGAAAATTTTAATTCAAACTTTTGTTAGAACTCAGAAATCAAACGGTAAATGAATACAAATAAATATTCAGCCTTTTTGCAAAGTTACATCTTATTTATGCTGTAACAAAACTAATTTTGTATTATTTAGTTATTTCTAATCTTGTTCGTAAGTTAAGGATAATGAGTGAACTGACATCAAACTGCATTCTAAAGTAAGCATTTTACCTAGAGGATTTTCCTAAACATATCTTCAGGAATAAAATACTCAAGTTCCAAGATATAGAAAGCAAAAGGTAGTACTAAGTAAACGTTGCAAAGAAAGAAATTTCAGCGAAGTATGTATAAAGAATAGTTTCAAAGAAATCGCATTTAAAAATGCTTGTAAAACACATATTGAGATGAATGAATAGCACTCATATTGTCCTCACATATAAGCAAGTTTTCAGCAATTTACAACTAAACAATTGCTTATATGTGATTAACAAACAGTTTACAGTACAAAAGCAATTTACAAAAACAATGGTTTAGGTTTAATTTTAAATCCATTTCCTACCTAATCTTTATATACAGAAGAACCATTTCTTACAAAAAAAAGATCGATATTTATTTATTTATATAATAGTATCACATCTTGCAGTTATTAAAGATCTATTCATAATTATATTAATCACTAAAGACATTCTAGATACAGGATCTAACGCTATAATTTATCGATAACAAAAAAAATAATAAATTTTGTTCAATTGTTGCATATATCTGCATGAACACGATACTATTTTTGAAATTATAAGTTGATTGTAAAGGAAAACAAATTTCACATTTTTCATTTCCTTCATATTTAGAGTATTATAATTTAATACACTGATGAGGAAACTGTATTTCTAAAATAATAATGGGATACGATTTTATTTCGTATTTTTATATCATCAATGGAAATTTCAAACGTCATGATTATTAACGACTTAGATGCCTAAAATTATATTTGAATCAAAAAATAACAGATTTCATTAATTTGTTTGTACTTTGTTATTTTAAATTTAGACATGGTCTTCTCACAATGATTTTATATTGATATGAAGTAGATTATTTTTTTAATAATGACAAATGATTGGTAACATTTTTCTCAAATCCATTTAAGATAGCGCATGATATTTGAGCTTCCAATAGTTATCAATGGCCCATGTTTTCGTAAAAATAAAAAAAAATCCTTCATTCAAAATTGATTTCAAGTGATCTCTTTTACAGTCATTGTAAAATATTGCAAAAATAATTTGGTAACATAGCTTGAGCTTCTTACACGTGAGTTAATTGAAATGTTTAGAATGGATTGGACAATTTTTTTCTAAACAGTATGACTCATTACACTCAAGTTTCTTTTATAATCCGGAATAATTTCTCAATAACATAAATTAAATAAATTATAAACACCAAATTAAGTTTGTTTTATTAAAATTCAGCACATTAATAAAAAGTTTGCCTTTTTTGTCTGGCCAAAAAATTAATATTTTATGATATATTTTTTTTTTAAAATATCAAAAACTGAATAATTGTGTAATAATATTATGTTACTGAAAACTAAGAGATGTATTTTGAAGTAAAATATTTATTTTAATCTAATAACAAGGGAAATAATATTTCAAAATTAACAATTTTAAGTTAGTTATATTTTCTATCTACAACAATGTTTAAGTGAATGCACTTAAAGTACATGAAATCTGGAAACATCCATTAGTATTTATGAATTTTATTATTAAAATTTTACTTATCAATATATATATATATATATATATATATATATATATATATATATATATATATATATATATATATATATAATTTTAAGACACGTTTTGATGTTTTAATTTAAAATATATGTTTAAAGAATGCTATACATATAAGTTTTCTTAAAAAGTAACTTAAATGCAACTTCTTTTAAATTTCATAAAAAATATAGACATTAATTCGAAATTGTAGTATATCCCGTATAAATTCCAATAAATCCTAATGGAATTTAAAATTTAATAATATAATTCTATTACTTTAATTTAGCTCAGCAGTTACTCTACAAAGCAATCTATTATAATACGCAAACATCATTCAAGTTTCAATAAGAGTTTGACATTATAATCAGTTTGTATGATTTGAGTTTGAATTAGACTTAATCGTCCTGATCATATGTTAGAATGTCTACTGTAGACCTTCAGAGAACGATAGAATGTATTACGCTCTCTGTATTGTACACTAACAATATTTGTATTTTACGTTAAAAAATTCAAAGGAATATTTGATAACTTATGGTTTCTTTGAATTAATAAACAAAGGATTTAAATAATTTAATAATAAAAAGATAAAGAATTTTCTTTATAATTTATAAACATGTTCGTACTTTATTTAAATATCTTGAAATGAACAAAAAATCATTCTCTTTTATCGCACATACACAAAAGAAGCTTTTGTCTTATCTAAGAATTAAATGAATGAAATCTTATTAACTTTTCACAAACTTGTTCAAATGCCTGCTGAAATTTTCTCTACAAAGTATGGATTTTGAAATATTTTTAAAGCTCGAAACTTGTTTCTACTTAAAATAACATTTAATGTAAATATTTAGATAATTGTGGCTTATCAAAAAAGTTGTAAATCTTGAGTGTATACAATAGTTTGCACTGTTATTCTCCCTCTTCATAATCAAGCGAAAACTCTCATCAGATTGAAACTCCACTTGCCGTGGTACATCATTTCCATGATAGTAATCTGTTACTGAAAACGCTCAAAGTGCTCCTCAGAGGCACCACCAAGAGGTTCAGGGAAAAAGTCTAATTGGGGATTAAGAGACTTGCATGATCCCAGAAGAACATTCACTATTTTTTTATTCTTTTCTTTATTATTGCCAATAAATTGACAACAGATATTTTTAAATGTTCTCCTTGCTGCAATTTTTGATGGATTCAACAATTTCCACAAAATGTTCACAATGTGACATCATTTCACTTATTTTTTTATCGTATAAACATTTCTTTCTTCAATTTTCCATCACTTATATTAGAAGATTTAGATTTCAGCTACATAAAGGCAGCTAATTTTTTGTGCATGATTTTTATAAAATTTTTTATCATTTCCAGTTTTACATGTAAGGGATGTAAAAACACCTTAACGATTATCACTAAAGGAGCATTTGATTCATATTTCAAGTTTTAGAATAAAAGATTCATTTTTAAGTAACTGATTAATTAAACAATGAAATTTCCTGTATCTGCTGTCTCATTCACGCATGTAATAGTGTAAAACGACATAACCAAACCCTGAGAAAACATATAAGTATATTTTTATTGTCACCTTAAATTTAAGAGCTTTTTCCTCTTTTCCTTTCAAACTATGCTGTTATAAAATAAAGGAAAGGATGTAGTAAAAATTTGCAAAATGAGACAAGTGCAATAAAAGAATAAATTTTTCGGAATGGATAGGTGCCTTGAAAAATTGCAAGGAAAATTTATGTTTTATTATATGTTTTGTATGTAAATTTGCCATTCGAGATTGAGGGGGAAGAGATTTCTAACCTATCCCATGGATGTATAGGATGTACTATACAACTTTGGAAAACCAATGTTGTAAAGAGGAGGAGCTAAGAACAGAATTATGAAGAATTAAAAATGGCATCTATAAAAAGAGAGGGCACATAAGTCCCTCACGCAGAGAAAAGGAGTCCAGGATTGCAAGTTGGAGCAATTGATCATTATGAGAAGCTAAAAATATTTCAGAGTAAACGGAATATTACTGCCCTGTCCAGTAGGAGCCCTGTCTCGAATTTCCTGAATGGAGTTGCAGATGTCCTACAAATTGATGAGGATAAGAAGAGACTTCATTGTCTGAAAAGAGATAGCAGAAAAAAAGAAGAAAGCTCATGAGGAATGAGCAAGCCAAGCGAGATGTTGAAATATCAGCGGATGGAATTGGAAAGCGAAGATGCCGAGCAGAGGACGGGAAGTGGATGAGAAAATAGAATCATCAACACCGGAAAGCGGCGAAGTCATTGACGATAGGAGAGACAACAATACTAATTCTAAAAGTGCTGAGACTGATCTCTCGTTCATTTTCCGTCTAGTCATACTCAGTTATAATATATTATTGTGTAAATGTCATAAAAGAAATATAAAGTTAGAATTTCAATCATTTAATCTAGAATGTTTTAATTGTAAATGTAAATTTCTCTTGCCATTAAGTTACTAAAATAAGTTATTAAGTTTTATTGTATTTTTGTGTTGAATTTATCTCTGTCATTCAATTATTAAAAACAAATCTGGGTTTTCTGAGAATTTTTCTAAAATTTCCGAATATCTCCACAACAACGCATCTGTATCTAAGTTTAAAACTTAATAATAAATATTTTAATTTAAGTCACCATATATATTCCAGTTATATTCAGAGTACTTAATTTTTCATAGCAACAGTTTCCTATTTTTATATCACTAGATGGCAAATCATGTATTGATAGTAGGTCATTCCATTATGCAATAATGCAACCTTCAAAATAACTTTCAATGAGTCTATGAAGAATCCCTATACATGTGACTGGTATTAATATTTTCATTCAATACCATTTATGAAAAAACTATCTGCAGTTTGAATATTACAAAAAAAATCCCTAGTTTAGTATATGATATAAAACTACAGTGTCTTCTTTAGATAAGTATTCTTTAAAATCCCTATGTCAATGTTAATTTGCACAACTTAAGCAGATAATTGTTAAGCAAGGAACATAAAAGCTCAGTGTACTATTTAGATGATTTTAAATCCTTTGTTAAGTTATTAAGAACTTGTGGTAAAACCATATTAAGATATTGAGTTAAACGTCTCATGGTCTGTTTCAAAATGCAGGGTCTTCTATTTTTTTTCCTTCATCGGAGTTGGAGATATCAAGTATTTTAACTCCGATGAAGAATTAATTTTTTTTACTTTACAATTTTCAGTACACATGATTGCTTTTAGTATAAAAATTTATTAAATTTGAAAAGAATAATAATTATAATTCTTTTATGCAAAGGAGTTTAATTTTATGACAAATTTGGTCAAATGCCAGGATATTTTCAAGAAATTGATAAAAGAATATTTTTTAACAAAATGAATTTTGTGGCTGAATTTATTTATTTAATAAAATCTGGAAACTTTGGTGTAGGATAATCTACACAAAAAAGGCGCAGGTGTTATTATGGATGCTAATTTGGGATATTTTACACTTTATTTTACCTAGGCGTTATTCCTTCAATGTTTGTAATGGAGAGTAACAGACATTTGAATTCTTCATCTTTTCCCTCCAAAATCATAGGGACTCAAAATGGCATATAATAAGTTTAAATTTTCAGTCATAAAACTGAAATGTGACAAACAAACAATAACAAACCAATGAATGAAATAACAAACCAATGATTGAAATAACAAACCAATGATATTCCTAAAAAGCTATACCTGATGAAAGAAATCTGATAACATATTTGGATTTAGTATTCAAAGTTACAAAAGAAACGCTGTTCAGTTTTCTTGTGAAAATATTAGTACTATTCAAGATTTGACTGTGGGAGCATATTTAAGTTGCATTGGAGAACAGCAATGCTTTTTCTCTGAATTTTATACTACACCTTTTAATATAGTAATATTTTTTTAAATATTACATTTGGTAAAGTATTTTTTAATAAAGTTTTATCAGGATCATTACAAAATATGTGTGGTTTTTTGTAAAAATTTTAATAGATAAATTTCAAGTATATTATTATGTTTCTTAGTAAATTAATTTTAAATACAAATTCGTTTTTATCAATGAATAGTATTGTTTTTTTATTCACATTTTAATTACTCTTTCACAAACATTTCATTTCTACAATAATACGCACAAAGTAAATGAATGTGTTCATAGTTGCAATATAAAAATAAATGAATATAAACTATAATTTCCTTCTAAACTTATGAACATTTGTATTTTTATCTTCTTAAATAAATTCTTAACCGTATACTTTGTCACTTACTTAATATGTACTTTGTCACTTACTTGAATTAGTTACGAAATATTTACATTTCTATCATAGCCTTTTAAAATTCCATATAATATAATATTGCAAGCTAGTAAGTTTTTTTTTTTTTAACCTTTTTTAATATTTGAGATTTTATGTTTGAATACATTTTAATAATCGATATGTCTTTATCATTTTAAAAAGCATTGTAAAATTGTTCGTATATCCACGTTTTCGTTTGAAACATATTTAAGAAATCAATTTTCTGCTCTAGTTTATAAATTTCACTCAATGTGCAGATATTTAACAAGTGATTATATGTCAGGATATAGTTATTATTAAAATTATTTCAATGTATTCTACTCTTTTCTCAAAATTCTTATTGAATGACAATTCATGTCAAATGAAGATTTCAATTAGATTTTCCAAGTATGTCAAATGAAAAATGTATTAGAATCATTGCAGAGAGTTAAGAAATTTTCTGTTTATTGACCTTTTTTTTATTGCATTTTTCTATTGCAATTAAAGAAGTTATGATTTGAAATTATATTGAAAAGTTTTATACATTTACAACTTTATTAGTTAAATTTGCCCTTCATTTGCTGCAAGGTATTCTTTTTTAATTTCTAGAAAGAATATCTATTTCAAAGTATCTGTAAATTCGATAGTAAAAGTAAATACAGAAATAATTCGATTTTTTTATTTTATATGAATTTCTTTTATAAAACATATAACTTATTTTATAAACAATTATAATATTTTAATTTAAAGTTATACCCTAGCATTTATCAAACATTTTTAGGATACTTTGTAATAAAAAGTTATTTTCCGGTTTGATCAATACTTTTTCCTTTACATTCTATTTTTACATGCGTTAATTCCAAAAGTATGTATCTAACAGTAAATTTTAACATAATTTCGAATTTTAGTTTTCATGCAAGTATGAACCATTAAAAATAAATTCCTCGATAACTTTAAAAAACCTCAACATGATAAAAAATACATTACTGGCCATTAAATTTGCTACACCAGGAAGAAATACAGATAACAAAATGATATTTACTGGACAAATATATTATACTAGAAATAACAAGTGATTAAATTTGCAAAAAAATTGGCTGGATAGATCCTGAGGCATTGGTACCCAGAACAACCACCTCTGTGGCAGTAATAATAGCAATTATACGCTTGGGCATTGAGTCAAACAGAGATTGGATTGCCTGTAAAGGTACAGATGCCCATGCAGCTTCAACACGATGCCACAGTTCATCAACCATAGTGACTGGCGTTTGGTGACGAGCCAGTCGCTCAGCAACCATTGACCAGACGTTTTCTATTGGTGAAAGATCTGGAAAACGTGCTGTCAAGGGCAACAGCCGAACATGTTCTGTATCAAGGAAGATCCGTACAATACCGGCAACATGCGGTCGGGCATTATCCTGCTGAAACGTATGGTTTCGCAGGGCTCGAATAAATGGTATGACGATGACGAATGTACGCTGCCAGTGCGCGTTCACCACGAGGCCGCCAAACACGGAACGACAATCATGATGCTGTACACAGAATCTGGATTCAACTGAAAAGATGACGTCTCCCCATTCGTCGTTGAGAGGTTCGTCGTTGATCACACCATTGAAGGCGCTCTTGTCTATGACGCAGCGTCAAAGGAAGCCGCAGCCATGGTCTCCGAGATGAGAGTCCATGCTGCTGCAAACGTTGTCGAACTGCTCGTGCAGACACATGTTGTCTTCCAAACGACCCCGTTTCTTGACTCACGGCTCGTGACGTGGTTGCACGATCCATTACGGCCATGCGAATAATATGCCTGTCTTCTCGGCTGCTAGTGATAGGTGGCCGTTGTGATTCCGCATGACATTCCGTATTACCATCCTGAAACCATCGATTCCATATTCTGCTAACAGTCATTGGATCTCGACCGACGCGAGCAGAAATACTGCGATAAGATATACCGCTATCCCGGTACGCTATAATTCGACATTTACCAAAGTCAGAAACATGCTGGTAAGCATTTCTTCTTCTTACACGAGGGATGACAACAACTTTTCTCCAGGCAACAACGTTCAAATGCAATTTGTGTATGAAGAACCGGCTGAACAATTTCCTCATTTAAACACTACTGGCGCCTGCTTTGTCTGAATGCGCTGAAAAGCTAATCTTTGGCATATCATAGCACCTTCTTCTTTTCGTATAAATTTCACGTCTGTAGTATATCACCTTCTTTGTTTAGCAATTTTAATGTGGCCAGTAGTTTATGTAATATTGATTTTTACAAATCATATCTTAAATTTCTTTTTTTAAAGAATTTCGAAAATGTATAATATTTGGTTAGTTTTAGAACGTAGTTAAATTTTTAAAGTGTACTCCTGGAAGTACATATTAAACTAAATTTTAATCTGTTGGGGTGATCCAACCAGATCTAATATTAGGAAGATATAAATAAAATTTTTGTTAGTTATCTTTAAAAATATAAGACTGTCTTCTCTCTTGTATACATTTTTATTTTACCTAAAAATAAAAATTATAGATTAGAAGGTTAATGATTTTGTATTATTTTTTCATATGTTCAAATGAATATTAATTTTGATGACCTTAACTATTTTAAATTTTCATCTAAATAAATGAATAATTAGTTATAACCATGAATGTTATATTATGTTCTGCATTCAATATTTTTTATTAAGTGTCATGTTCTTTGCAAATGGTACTATGTTGAGTTGTTTTATTATATTATTAGTACAATATTATAGTAAAATACATTAATATTGTTAATACATTGTTAACATTATTAATACATTATACTATAATATTGTTAATAATATGTTACAATATTTAAATATTCCAAATGGAAGTCTCAACGTCTCTACGAAAATCTACGAAAAAGAAATTAATAAATGGAAGCAGGATATATAGAAACAGAAAATTTGATTCCTAATAAATGATTAATCAAAAAACTTAAACAAAAGTTCATACTTTCTGAGAGACTAAATGATAGATGAAATCAAATTTATAAAGAATTTTTTGGGTTTGTTTGATTTAATAAAAAAATTATAATTTTCTTTCTTGTTCTACGTGAAATATACTATTTTCCTGACATGTATAACCTAAAATTAATGTGTATTAAATGTGAAACTAGATACTGATAGATTTCTTCATCCACAAGTTTATTAAAGCTTCTTGACTAAATGTTAGATTCAGATACATTTGGAAGATTAGAGCTGTTGAAGATGGAGTTATGATTTTTAAAATTGTTGATTTATTATAGCATATCTCTTTAAGAATTCTTTATATAATGAATTTATAAAGGAAGAACAAGTGAAAAAGAAAAAAATATTTTATTTTCTTTGCTACTTCCATAACAAAAATGCAAATATATTTGAAAATTTAACCAGTGTTCAGCATTGATGTCCACATAGATATGTTCAACCGTAGTCGCTCTGCCTTTGCTGAATAAATACAGTCTGAAAATGTCTGCAGGAACAAACATAAAATTATGTGGCCTGAGGTTTCTATAATTATTACAAGCTGTGTTTCTTGTTAATATAAACATTCAACTAACTATTTGAATCATTGCTATCTAAAAAGAAATTTGAACTGAAGACGCAATTGAGAAAGAGAAAAATGATGTTTTCGCCCATTTGATAAGAAAACTAGAAGTTGATGTCAGAGTCTATTGAGACAAAATAAGTGCTTTAAAATAAATATTGTTTAATTTAAAATACTTAGTGCAACAATTATAATTTCATGAGAAAACTACAAGTTTATATATTTTTCATATCTTTCAAAAACTTTTCAAGAAAAATATCTTCAACTTTTGTGAATAAGGGGCCAGTATAATACTAACTATTTTAAATGTCTTAATATTTTGAAAACTTGTCTTTATTACTTACAAGAAATGTATTATTTTTTAAATTGGGAAAATATATAAATGATTATTTTTTTTCGAATCAACACTTGTAATTAAAGTGAAAATTATATTTTATTAATTATATTTTAACTAAGAACAAACTCAAAACAAATGAGTTTACTACACGATATAAAAACGAGCACATTTTGCACATTTATGTAATATACAGAACAACATTTTCCATAATAATAAATTTAAAATTTTGAAATAAAAAATAATTCAAATATCCTTAAATTTTACTACACGTTCAAGAAAAGTGGTAAAAGTTTAAGATGAATTTAAATATATTCAAATTTCATAGATATTTGGTATGTACTGTAAATGTAATCAATTTGCATGCATCTTAAGGACATGCTGTGGACAATATGTGAAACATATCTAATTATAGGCTACAATTGTCCAAACAACTAGCTTGCTCCATCTCCTAAACTCACTAGTCCTGCGTTTTCTGATACTCAAGGTACCTGAATAATGATGTGCATTAGTTTGGTATGAACTTAACAAATTTAAATATTCATTGTATATACTAGGTACACAAGAAATTCTTTGTTCTGTTGTGAAACATAATAATTCGGTATAAACACTTGTAGCTGAATATTATTGAGGGCAAACTGAAAATCTTGTTCGTTAAATACAGAGTGTTGTACTAATACCTTTTGTCCATATTTTCATTTCTCTGTGCTTCTGCGAAGAAATTCATATTCATTTCCCCAGTTACTACATTCTGTACAAATTTGGTTTTTGAAAAAAATTTTATTTTCAAAGAAGGATATATTTTTGTTAGCATAAAACATCACCTCTCAGATTGATTTTGCGTTTTTATCATTTCTAAAAAAATAAATATCATTTTAGGAGCATATTAATAAAATTTCATCTCATTGGATTCACCCTGTTTTTTTTAATAAAAATAAAATAAAATGCTATTAATTTATGGAACATCATTGGAATAATAATAACGTTTGTTAATTCTATTAAATTCCTTTCTTCGAAAATATTTATTTTAAATTAAAAGTACATAATATATTAGAAAGTGGTGAAAATTTCCATATTTGTGCACTAATTTGTCCATAAACAAATATTTACAAAATTCTGTTTTAATTTAAATAAAGTGTCTAATGTTAACATTTAAATAAATTAAAGTAAATAGACATTAACTTAATGCGTGATGAGTAAATTGGAACTAAATGTATGTGTTCATTTATGTTTGGAGTTTCCAGATATGGAGAATTGGTAAGCCAATGATCACATTCTGGCTGTTCCCTTGACAACTGGAATATTAATGGGCTTTTGAATAATGCCTATTATCCAATACAGAAATTAATGATTAAATCTAATCTTATGCAACAGATGTTTTCTCATGAGACTGTCAGAATAACCAGAGCATAATATTCGTCTAATGCCCAAAACACATTGTTTATTTAAACAGAAAATAGCCGTATAGTATTTACCAACTCTATAAGTTGTGTGAATACATGAAAGCAAAAATAAAAAAAAATTAAAAAGAATTTGCTAAAGAGAAAAATAATATATTTGATCAATAAAGAAAATCTGAGATTAATTTTGATAAAGATAATATTGATTGCTGTTTAAAACCATAAATAATTAACTAATGATTTTGATACATATTTCTGGAATTATAGATAATACTATTTTTATCTTGATATCATATAAGTCAGAAAATTTAAAATTAAGAATACAATATATAACTTATCATAAGTGATAAATACTATATATAAATTAATCATACTTTAAGGAATTTTGAACCTTATGTAAGTTGAAATATTATGGAATATCTTGTAGCATTAATATTATTAAGCATGATTTGTAAAATATCTTCCTTATTTGAAAAATGGTTTGATAAAAGTTACTTGACAAATTCCACACTTTTTGTGTTAGAGATTTTATATTTAATTTTGTTTCTTCATTTTTTAAATGTTAAAAAATAGCTCTATTTATTTTCTTTTTAATAAATAAACACACAAATATACCCAACCTTCAAAAGGAAATCAAAAATATGAACTTTAGAATTATATTAATTTTTTTAACTAAATCAATATCAAACTTTACGTAAATACAATTTTATATACCTTTGATTATTTATAAAGTAATAAAAATTTCAAAAAAGTTTTAAACTTACATTAGAAGAAATTCGTAATTAAAACTATTTATTATTTGTTATGCTGAGAAAACGTTAGTACCTTTTGCTTATTTCAAGTTTAAAATTCACAAATATGCTCAAGTTTTTATCGTAAGAGAAAATAGTTATGTGAAATATAACCAAACTTTACACATAAAAAAATGTTTTTAGGCAATTTTTAATCTCACATTGGGATAAATTAAAACTTTTAAATATTCTTATATAATGTGGTTAAGAAAAATACTTCACATCATTATTCAGGAAATTATTTTCTTAAGAAAATTTTGAACTTATAATTTATTTCTATGCATTCTTTAAGAAAGGGACTGATTAAAATCATGTAAATGCATTTAAATTTACAAGTGATGCTCTATTAAAGTTAATTTGAAAAGTATGTAAAGTTATTTAATAAAAATTAATTTATTAAATTTACATTGTCTAAGAATTTTTTCTTCCAGAATTTTACTCTCATTGAAAGAAATTAAGTATTAGTTAATATTAATATGTAACTCATATGTTTCTATTAGTAGCTATGAATTTCTACAGGACATTTGTTTCCTTTTTCGGAAATATTATTTAAAATGATAATTTAAATTTATATTTAAATGTGTATTTTTTCTTAAAATATTGGAACAAATATTACTACGGGTTCCAATAAATTTTACAGATTCTCCATTTTATGATTTTTTGACAAATAATTAGCAACAATTGAAATAAATTTAAGATTTTGAGGCTTATCTTGCAAATATATCTTACACATTACCCACTTTGTCAAAAAAATAAGGAACATATTACTAAAATTGAATATAAAATCATGTCATTTAATAACTAACACCATACTTAACATAATATTTTTTTTTTGTTTTTTTTTCCTCTTTTATTATTATTTTTAATTTTATAGCTTTTATACATCGACCAGTTTATTGAATGTTAATTAAAAAAATCCCCTAGCAAATTAAGTGATTAAGAGCAGCTAAATAATATAAAATTAACAGATACTAAAAATATTTTCTACACTATAATATAAAAAATCTAAATTTACAATGTTTCAACCAAGTTTATTTCCATACTACCACGCTTAACCACTATTTCTATAATATGGATTACATTAAATTAATAATTGATGCTTTAAGATTAATTAATGAATAAAATCCAAATTTCCTTATTAGAGATCTCATAATTACTAAAGTTTTTACTTTATTACAGTTAATTACATTGTGATTAATGAAATCGTATAACAAAGAATTAAATACAAATAAAAACATAAAATATGAAGTTGCAAAATTCCCAACTACAAAATACAATGGACTAATGTTTTAATCCTGCAAATTGACTTAACGCCTAATCACAAGTTTTTAAGTAAAAGGTATTCTTATGTACCCAAAACATAGCTCTAATATGCAGAACATTGTGCTAAGCATACTAATTGTGCTTGTAAGTCACGAAAGTACTTGTTGATCACGCAAATGAATGTTTCTAACTCTGCATCTCACTACTGAATGCTCAAAAATGATGAAAAGCTTCTAAAACGTAGCAATTTTACTGTTTTTTCTCTAAATTTAAAGGCAATTTAGGTTTAGACATAAAAAAAATGTTTGGAAGGACATCTGATTTGCTTTTTTGAGAAAAAAGTTACTAAGATATTTTTTAAATCATATTTAAAATTGAACTGAAAACTGAATATGATAGTAAAAATAGAAATTGCAATTATGAACGGCTCACAAAACATAATTATTTCGTAAATAAATAAAAAATATTTATGAATTTAATTTTAAGAATAAATATGTACATCTAATAATTTAACACTTTCTTTTCAAATAGGGATTTACTCTATAGTTTTTATGCTTCTCTGCAATTTAATAAATCAAGCCATAGTGTGATCTACTGTATGCATTGAATGAGAACGGTTCATAAACTTAGTGATGGATTCAAAGCAAAGATTTGCAAAAGACATTATTTTGAACAATCTATAACATTAATTGAAGTTCTTTTAAGGTTTTTTAGAGTATAAAATTAGTGTAGGTTTTATTATTATTTTATTGAGTAATCACTATTTTTTCTAAAATGAATCTTATGAACATTATGTTACTAGATTTTACTGGGAAACATAATTTTTGAATAAAAAAAAATAACTTGCATTATAATTGAAAATGATTTTGTAAGGAAGATTGTTCTAAATAAAATTTATTAAATAAGAACATGAAATATAAGTAAAAAGCAACTTGAAAATTGATGCAATCTATATTAAATATGCAATACAATGCTTATTTACATTTAATTCACAATATTA
This sequence comes from Latrodectus elegans, assembly GCA_030067965.1. NCBI lineage: Eukaryota > Metazoa > Arthropoda > Arachnida > Araneae > Theridiidae > Latrodectus > Latrodectus elegans. The sequence goes on along the minus strand of CM057820.1, from coordinate 118,251,764 downwards.
AAATATGGTGAATTGAAATTATGTATTGAAATAGTGGTAATTAAATAGAATAACTGAAATTAAACAATGGAATTATGGTATATTGAGGTATAATATATTAGTTAGAAACTTTTCTTTTTCGATAAGTTTATGATGCGTTAATTACGTAACTCACATTTTTGAAAAGCTATTTTATCAATAATTTGATTTTCCAATGAAAATTCCTTTGATAACTCCTTTTATGAATGCCTTTTAAGTTTGGAATGAATCACTACACTTTAATAAAATTTCTGACAAATAATATAAGTTCTAACATGTGAATAATTTAGCAATGAATTAAAATTTTACAAAAAAAAATATTCAGTGAATCATTAGAGTCTCCAAATTATTAAGCATCAGTTAAATTCAACAAAAATAAATTTGAAATTACTTATAAAATATAATAATATTAAATGTCGATATTTTTATAATTATTTTATGGAAATTTGAAAATAAATGACATTAGGTAAAATAACACTTATTATATCTTTAATTAAATCATTTTGTAATAATTTAAATTAATAACGATGTAACACAGTCAAATAACCAAAAATGTATTCATTTATTTCATTCATATGATAAAAATTATAAATAAGGACAACATTTAAATGAAGTCTTAATAAAAGCACTAAACAAATGTTACGTATTAAATATAAAATGATTTTTTTATGTGAATAAAAAATTGTTGCATCACAATGAAGAACAGACAATGATCATTCGAAAGATGTTCAAGATTATAAAAAAATATTTATGTTAACATTCTTTTTTTAAGAAATCGATTTTGTATATATAATTACATAATAAAAATATGATATATAAAGGATATAATAAATTATATTTATTTGTAATATAAAATATTTAAATCATAAACCATTGTAAAAGTGCAATAATAAATCCAGGCCATAACAAAAATTAAAAATATATTCTCTAATACTTTAATATTTTTCATGCAGTTATTAAAAAAAGGAAAATTATTAATTTGAATTATGATTCAATTTCAGTAGTCGTGTTTTCATTATGTATATCTGTTGTTAAATATTTCGTAAAGGGAAATACGTAGTTTGACCCAAAATGTTTCGTACTGATCGAATGAAAAATACAAGCCGAAGCAAAAAAAAAAAAAAAAAAAAGGTATCCATACTTTTTTAATCCCTTTTTCAGTATATTTCTTAAAATAAGGATATAAAATTCATAACGATTTTGGAGGTTAATTTTCACATTAAACTTAAAGTATTGAACACATTGCATATAATAACCTGAAATAGTTGATAGACTATAATGCTAATGAACTGAATTTGAAGAAATGTTATTATGAACAAAATAATATGTCTAACAGAATAAAGGATATATAAATTTTCTTTTTAAAAAATGTTATGTTGAATGCTTATTATTTTGATTATTTTATTGTCACTACTTATCAATAAAAACGCATCAAATAACTAACACATAGTTTCTAAAAAATTGCTGCAATATTTACCATTTATCTTCAATTATATTTATAAGCTTGAAGCAGAAGTCTACTTTTATAATTACATATTGTAAATACGCTAGACGGGAGTAATGTAGGACAATAATAAGACAAAGGAAAAATAATTTCATTAAAAATTTGGACATTACATAGCTCGCAAGGATCAATCGAAATTATATATCCTTAAATTTACACACATAAATATGAGCACATAATCATATAACATACATGCTTGCATTGGCAGCATATATATATATATATATATATATATATATATATAATATATATATATATATATATATATATATATATATATATAATATTTAATATGTGCACACAATTAAATATTTATCGTTAAATTGTAATGCAAAATTTATGACGCGATCATATGCATAATGTTTGCAAGTAAACTTCATGTTTGAAGTTCGTTCTAAGCACAAGTAATTATTAAAAATACTAAGGCACTATGTAAATAGGAAATACATTAATTACATTGCAAATTTAAAACTGTATGTATAAGTAATGAAAGATGTTTAACTGAAGGTGAATTTTCTAATTTTCAAACTCTGATACGTTTTAGTGCAATTAATTAAATTATTAGTCTACCAAGAATGATCTGAATAAATTAAAAAGAATTAGTTTAAGCCATTTCTGTATATTTGATTTTTAATTTAATTAATTTTAAGTCGCAGTTTTAATTCATTATAATATAAAGAAATAAAATAATATTTAAAATCTTATTGATGCTTTTTCTTTGCTCATATTACTGTGATTTAATAGTTTTGGGAACATTAATTAGCAGGGAAAAGTTGATACCATTGAAAATTACAACAGTTACATTTGCAAACAAGCAGGAAAGAAAAATTGTATAAAATAAGTTTTTTTTTCTAGATAACCATACACTTGTTAAAACATCATTTTCACTAATGTTTGATTATTTACTGAAGCTAGATTTTCAAGAATAAATATTTAGTCATTATCACAAATAATTGACAAATTATACTGAATTATTCACAATTATTTAAAATACCAATGTGTAAACTTATAGTAATACAAGTCCAATAAAATTTACATTTTCAATCTCTTCTGATATCTACTACAGAGAACAAAAAAAAAATCAACAGGATATTTTTGAAACACTATCATGTTACAAACGAAATAATAACTTTGAAATTACTTAGAAGACGATACATTTTCTTCATAATTATCTTATTAGATAGTTCATGCTCATATCTAAAAGCTGTAATCTCTTCTTCATAAAACATCAGAAATACATTTCTTCAATTTTTTTCACTTGAATATCAGAATACCCATGAAATATCTCAGACAAAATCATTAATATCGACAAAAAAAAAAAAAAAAAAAAAAAAAAAACTTGTCAATTACTGAAAAGAGCAGAAAGATCATTTATTTTGAGTTCATTTGCAATTGAGTCTATTTCATGAGCATTTGTGATGAATATTGTTTAAAATTTTCAGCCTAATGCATTCCGATTGAAATTCCTATACACAAAGAGAAAATGCAACACCAAGAGATTGCCAAAAAGTGACAAAACTCGGCAACTAGCAACAAGTGATCTGTATTTCGAAATGATATCCATAATACAGAGTGAGAACAAGATTAGGCCATTAAGTCGTAGGACAACCATCGACGCCAATACACGAAGCAACACATCTAGGCGTATAGTCAATGAGACTTCAGGTAGCATTCTAAAGGAAGAACTCCCCATTCCCTATCAACTATCTGTCAAAGTTCGTCTCCTGAAGGAGCCTGTGTCAGGGTCTGCAAATAATGTCTAATCATATCACAAATGCGATCGGTTGTTGAAAGATCTGGCGACCACGGTGGCCAGCGAAGCAGTTGCACATCTTGCAGGGCATGTTTGCGGAAGTGAACTAATTGAAATCGGGTGTTATCCTGCTGTTAAAGGGCTTTGGACACCCCTTAAAAATAAAGGAATGTCTATGGTCGATGGAAATCTTCCACGTAACTTCAGGCTGTCATAGTGCCATAAATACACACTTTTGTGTTCAAAATGAATATTTTTTAATATTTTAGAAACCTAACTTCACTTGTAGTCACTGTTTTTCTATTAGAAAATCATGTCTCATTCCAATTTTTGAATTTATAGTTTACTAAACTGAAAATTAAATTTTGCTTAGAAACTTATATACTCATTTCACTTGTTCTTTCACCTTTTCAATATTTCTCTAAATGTTGAGTATAACCCAGATATTTACATCACAGTTCATTAAATAAAAGTTATAATTAAAATCATTTTGGAAATACCGGACAAAATGCTCAAGGTTTCATTTTTCTTCAAATCCTTTGCATGGATGTCAAGTTATTCCTGAATTTTATATTTATTTTACTAGGGAATAGTAATATACGTGATTTGCTGACTAAATGTTGATGAAAGTATTTCTAGTTTTTCAAATTTAAATGGAATTTATCGGTAAAGTTGGTCAATATGTGTACTTATGTAATGCAAATTAAAAAGAAATCGGATATAATAAAATGTAATAGATGAAGATTATAAAGTTTTCAATAACATTCTAAGAGCAAAACTATAAGTTCAGAAAGAATGTGGATTAAGTTTTGATTTTTTACTTTAAAGTTTCAAAATTTGATATGATATATTGCTTAAAAGTATTTAGTGTATTAAATATAGTGTTGATTTTAACTACGCTGACTCAAATATTATGTTTACTTTATTTATATTTATTTCCATATATTATAATCTATCATAAAATGTATCAGAAGATTATAGATTTTATTTCATTAGCTGATCTGAATATTATATATTACCAATATTTAGCGGAAATTTAACAAAATTATGTATTAATAGTTTTGTTAAATTTGTGCTAAATATTGATTTTTATTAATATTACATAAAACATATTTATATGAAATCTATATTTTAATAGCAATGTGTAAAATAATAAAGATTTTCTTGTCAAGCATTTCATAAATGCACTACCCTACATTGCAAACACAACACTAAGAAGAAGTATGATAAAGTTTGAAAGGAAGTTAAGAAACACAACAAACAGAGTGAGACAGACAGCAATGAACAATAAGTTTTTTTTTATTTTGAAATGACATATATAATTCAGAGTGAGATCAAGGTAGGGTCATTAGGTTGTATAATTATCGTGGACAGTGATACATGAAGCAACACATAGACTAGGCATAGACTCAATGAAAGATTTTATGGAGTCCTAAGGAAAGGTTCTCCATTCCCTGTCAAACATTTTCCAAAGTTGGTCTACTGAAGTAAGCAGTGGAAGGCTCGGCAACTAGCATCCAATCCTATCCCAAACGTATTGTATGGCGAGAGATCTGGCAATAATGGTTGCCAAGGAAGCAGCTGCATAACTTTCAGGACATGTTTACTGATCCGAGCAATGTGCGATGGGGTGTTATTCTGCTGATAAAGTGCATTGGGCACTCCTTGAAGCTAGAGAAGTGTTTCCACCCTTATCTTGACTGTCATAGTATAATGAATACGAACTAGAGGTGACCTGAATTCGTACCTAATGGCACTCCGATCCATGAGGTTTTCTTAATGTCACATTGTTAGGAATTTCACAATTAATGCAAAACTATACCTATCTCCCCGTCGACGCATGTGGTAATATAAATTAATGAAATGACCTGCCATGAATAAAAACAGTGAAGCAAAATACATGTATCAATCGAAGGAACAATGGATTCAACCAATATTTTTAAAGTTAAATAATAAGTCATGTATTGATGTAGTTTTGCTTATGCAGTAATGTAAAAATACGTAATTAGAATTTCTTTCCATTAGAATTTCATTTTCAAATCAAATAAGTGAATTTATCACAGAACGTTTTTTTAATAAAGTTGCTTGCATTGTAGAAAAATTATATAATTGAGTTTACTAACAATTGAGCTTATTATTAATGATAATCTGTGTATCTCTTTATTTGGAATTCTTGTTATTCATTTTTAGTTATGAAAATTTAGTTCTAATTATTTGACTATTCATAAATACCATTCTTAAAATTTAGAAGATTATTTAAAATAAATAAATAAATAAACTTGATATTTATTTCGTGATGTATCCTTTGAATTAAATTACTTTCAATAATAATATAAAAGAGGATATAAAATTTTACTATAGCGTTGCAACATTTTTGTTACCCTCTACTTGAATTGAGATTACACTCTAAAATTATTAATGTTGGTGACAGACTTTCCCAAACTTATGGACCCTTAAGTAGACTTAAAATCAGGAATAATTTTGAAGCTCATCATAGGCCTAAGCAACAAGGATACATTGAATAATTTTAATTTCGCAGAACATAATGCTTTTATAACTAAATATGCTGATTTCTAACATTATTTTTTTTTTGTAATTTTTGAATATAAACCACGATATTTCACCACATTTTTACATTTTCTGAATGCTACAATAGCATAAATTTCTGTACTTAGAAAAGAACTATTTGGAAAAATTATTTGACTGCTCATCTCCATATTTAATATATTAAATAAATATTAAACTTACTGAACTCTTGATCCTAGATACTATTTTTTTTCAAAGAATTGTCATTGTTCTTACTATTTGTAATTCACATATATGAGTGAATATCCTTTGTTTTTGTCTTCTATTTTGGATATTTAATAATACCATAATTTTTATTACTTTAGCTTATATATTTGTAACATATAAAATACAGCATTCTGAAAACCAAATTTATTTCTAAATTAACATGCCTTTAAAATTATCTTTAGAGATAACATCTGAATATTTTTTAACCTCTTTAAAATTATTTTTATAGTTCCAGAAATATTTGCCGTATGAAATCACTAGTGAATGCATAGTAAGTTATTTAAGAATTCAATCGTAAAAAGAGACGTCTATTTTAATGATGAACAAATTCATTTCCTTTAACTTACTTTAAAATTTTAGATTATAAGTTTAATGACTCACTTGTTACCATGATATGAATAGAAAATATTTCACATAAATCACCAGTCATATTTTCAAGTAAAGGCATGTGTTTTTTCAAAGATTTAAGTTTGTACTGCAAAAATTATTTATTATCCACTGACATGTTATTTAACAATTTTTTTCCAAAAATAGTTATCAAAATCATAAAAATACACACACACATATACATTTATATCTACATATATAAAAGTGTATATTACAAATAGAGTAAGCAATTTGTTTATAGGATTTCCTCAAATGGAAATTTAAATTTGGTTTTCATTTTTAAGCAAAAAATTTTGTTTTCTTACATAAAAATTAAATTTGTATTTTCAGTACAGCAAAACTAAAATGAGACAAAAAATAGCATATAAGAAATTCATAAACCTTTCCAATATATGGTTTGTTTACAAAATTTTCCTTGAAAACTGTCATTTTAACAGTTGGTTTGATATTTGTCTATATCATGTGATTTTTCTATGGGTTGACCATTATATATATGTATATATACCATTATATACATTATATATATGTATATATGCATTCAATATGCTTATGTAACATAAGTACATTATGAAATGTTAAACTCTTAAGAGAAATTACATTTTAATTTAATTTCTAGAAGGCCCTCAAAACGAGGGCATTATGTATGCAGAAATGAGTCCTTAATCTTAAGTAAAAATGTATTTATTCATTATTAAACACTAATCACAATATTAAAGGAAATATATTAAATTGATGAATTTACCAATATTTATTAACATTTAAATATTTAGCAACAACGCAATCTATTATAATTATAGTCACATTCATTCTAAAGTGCATATATGATTTTGACAGGCTACTTAGCCACCATCATGTAAATAAGGCTCGAATCAGTCCTAATTAGCTGCATCATAGAAATAAATGACAGTAAATCACCAGGGAACCACGAAGTACGAGTGGCATTTGTAACATTCCTTTGAAATGTTAGCAATATGAACTCTGACATTTATGTAAACTTTAAAATCTTTTTTTTTGTATACTAATACAAAAATTTTTTATTTTATATATTTGGAAATAATGTATACTAACGCATCCAAATAAGCTTGAATGCTTATTTGTTTATGAATGGAATTAATGTTATATAAAGTAAAAATTATTATGGGAAACTAGTTATAGTTAAAAATTAAATATTGTTAACACATTTTTGTTTTGATGTAAATCCATACCCCATATTTTAGTACTTTATAAAAATAAGTAATCTAAATTAATAAAGAAAAGTAAGCTCAAATCCTTTTACTTGATAATATTGCAAAATAAATTAAAATTCAAATGTTAGTCAACATAATACTTTATAATTCGAAGTTTGTCATTATTTCTGTCTTTTAAAAAATATTTGCATACAATGAATTAAAAAGTCATTAGTTATTTAGTGGTCTCTTTAAGATTTCATGTAAAACTAATATAAAGAGAGAGTTCAATTTAATTTATTCTTACATTAGGTTATTATTCAATAATTAGAGCCATTAAGCTTTCAAGCAAGAGAAATTAAATGAAAATTTTTCAAGATTTTTCTGTAGACTAAAGCTTTATAATTAGTAATTTTTAATATTTTTTCTCATATTATGCTTTTATACCCCTTGTAACATATAGTTATAATTAATATTATAATTTTTAGTAAGGGGTTTTATGAAGGTACATTGAGAAAGAAAGTTGAGGATTCTTCGTAAGTTCATTAAAAGACAAATCGGCAAACATACAATGAATAAATATACTTTGATTAATATACTTCAAAAGGCATTGTAAAAATTGTATAAGCAACTTGACTAAAAATGGGAAAAAATGTCTGTGTTATTTTAATTGTTGTATTCAATAATAAAACCACGGAATCTGTAAAATTGTGGGAGTAAATTAACGTGATACTTTTTTAAAATGAATCTTCATGAAGTCTAATCAAAAACTTTAATCCACAATGTAAACATAAATGTTTTTCACAGTTTTAACTTTTATTTATGGTAACAAACCAAGAGACTACAGTAATTTATAACTCTGTAACAGGCAGCCAAAAATTGTAAGCTAAAATCATATATTTAAAAATCCACAGTAATTTGTTTCTTAGAGAAAATTTATTATATTTCAGGTGGTATTATCTTAAAAATTAATTAATGAAATCCATTACAACAAACTTTAAAAAAGTGCGTGGAGGAAAAATTAAACGCAATAGTTTTGTGATAGAATTGAGCAAATTGATAATTGATAAAATTACCTCGCGTTTTATTAAAAGATATTTAATGAATTTCTCATAGAACCAAAAATAAATCAAAAAAATTCTTATTTTTCTACATGTTCTTATATTATTATTTTATTATTATATTATTATTTTATTTTTCCACATGTTCCCAAGTATTCATGATTAGCTTATAATGCCTTTAATATTTCGTTGCAACACAATAGTCATCATATTTGACAGACTTGCGTAGAAGAAACGATTCTATTTTACTCATCTTTGATAAGCAGTATAATTTAAATCTCATAAATTTTGGCATCTTTAAAATATTTTCGCAAATGGAAGGTGATAGTTTATCACTAACTGAGTTGTGACAATAGACGAAAATTTCCTTATAATCTAATGACAATGTTTTAAAGTAGTGTTTTAAAATTATATGCATTTTAAGCAACTGTATCTTAATGTCTAATTTGAAGATTTGTTGTAATATTTTCCTTTACATTAAAATTATTGAGGTTATATAATTAATTAATTATATATATATATATATATATATATATATATATATATATATATATAATTACAGATATACCGCCCCAGTAATTATGTTACTTTATTTACTTTTTTTATCTTATATATATATATATATATATAAGTTCAGAGAAATTTTACATTAATTTTAATGATAATAAAATGAAATTTTAATAATGATAATAAAAAGTCACGAAATAAATAACAACTTTTTATCATATTAACATCATTATCTCATATTATTCATGTACAGAATATTTTGAAAAGTATTATTTGACGAATAAAATTATCGGGATAATATAGACATTTTTTTGATGTAGCTAAAACATATATTTTATTATAACGACAAACCTGGATAGGTGATTATGAAGATTGATTGTTATCAACCACGAATAAAACCAAGTTTTTTGTTACATGATGCTAATCACATAAATCTATCACTTGTATTTATCACTGTGGAAAGTAAATGATAAACTGCACAAATAAATAACTTCATATTATTCTAAAGATAGACTAAAATGAGCTATTATTAATGATTCAATAAAATAATATCTAACAACCATCTATTGGTTATGTGTAAAATGTGATCCAAATTTTTATCATACATGTTTCAATTACATAATTATAATATAAGAAAATTTTAACTAGAAACAAAATCAATACTTAAAGTAGATTTACAATGAACATTATGTACCTAATTTTGATTAAATGGTAGAAAATTACCCCTATATGAAATAATCTAACATAAACATTGTCTTAAAAAACCAGAACAAAATGTTATGTAAAATAATTAAAATATTGAGTAAACATAAGTTAATTTACATCATATATTACAATGTATGCAAATTACAAAATTATAAGCTAATTTCAATGGACTAAACAACTATTTAGAGAAATATATATCGTTAAATGTAAGTAAATACATCAATTTATATAGAGTAAACTACCAAAAAATCTGTTTACTTACACACTAAATTTTGTCTTTGTTAATATTATTAAAATTTACTTTTATTAACTTGCCATAATTTTGAATCATTCTGTGAATATTCTTTGCGAGTTAAATGAAATTATCAATCATCTACATAAACAATGAATTTTCTTTTCACTTTTCTTTAAATACTTGAATAAATTAATTTTTGCGAATTTATTGAGGATAAATACTGAAAATCTTAAATTCTCCAGAAATTTTAATATTGTAATGTAAATCTAATTGAGATCAAATATGAATTGCAATGAAGTTAATAATAAGAGCTCGTGAGAAATTTTTGCATGGAGTATTCAATTGCATAAAATTTCATTATAAATATATTTATAATACATTTAAACCATACTGGTTAAAAAGGCATTTCCCTTTCTAAATTTAATCAAAAATGCTGTGTGCTTCTCATTTTTAAATTTAACTATATCTCACCCACCAAAATTATATTTCATTTTATAACTTATTCACTAACTCCAAATAAACTCACTAAATTCATATTTATAACTTATCACTAAATTCAAGTAAACTGTTAAATATATAGAATTAATTTCAGCAACAAAATGATTCATTCCCTTTCTTAAATCATTATCATCATATAATGTATCGGCTTAAAAGACGTCCTCCATGTTTCAAAATATTAACTTCTTAAAAATTCTCTTACTCGTGTGTTATGACATAAAATTCAGCATTATATTTGAAATAATTAACTATTTCATCATAATTTACTATTTGAACATTAATATTTGAAATAATTAACAGAAACAAATTAATTAAAAAAACTCATGAGCTATAAGGCGAAGTTTATTTATTTGCTCTTCTACTCAAAAAAAATTAAAATTTATCTTATCTGCATAGCTCATGAGACATATGCTTAAATAGTGATGATTCCTTGCTTATAATTCAAATTCCATACTGAAAAAATAATCAGTTAAAGCAATATTATTTCAAAATTTTATTATCAAATATTTTTCGCATAAATGTGGTAAATTTATTAAATTGTAGAAAAAATTCCTCGACTAGAAAATACTATAAATAATTTAAAAGGAATTGATCATAACAATGTTAGCTACTTCTTAGTTTCTATTAAGATATTATGCATGATTATGTTCGTATCATAATATTTTGTTAACTTCCATAAAATACTTGCACTTCATTTTCCTATACAATAAAATGAAAACTAGGTAATTAGGAATATTTCCTTCAAATTATTAAATTTTTAGATATGTGTAAAATGTTATTTTTTGTAAATGACATATTATTTAAATTTTAAAGCATAACGTCTTAAACATATTTTATTAAATATATAAGGTTAAATACATTTCATGTCAAAAATTTAATTAAAATTTATGGTTATTTGATAATGAGTGAGTGTTTTTCTTGCATATTTTTGAAAACAAAGTCTGTAATAAAAAGATTATGATCTACAGATTCATGAAATTAATTAAATTAATCATCAAAATTTATTCCAAAAAGCTTAGAAAAACGAATTTTTATAATAGCTTAACAATTACAGAAAATAAATTAAGAATTTTTTGACATTTTTTAAGTACTTTTAATTTTTCTCTCCCAAAGCTGAAAAAAATAAGGAAAATAAAAATGTATAAAAAATTATAAATGTAATATATTTTGAATTATATTTGATATAAAAATATTCTAGTTAATACTGCATTTAAAGTGAATATGGAAAAATGCTGACATTGCTTAAATTTACATTTTACTGAAATATTTGTATTCGATGACTTTAGTTTACTTTGTCTAGTTTATTTATTCTAAATATAATACAAATATGTTAAAATTTCTTATCTTAATTAGCTGAATGAAATGAAATTATTTTTGAAAATAGATTTTATAATACTCCCGGCACTATGTCTCTTCAGGTGGCCACTGAAGAAACTGGAAATGGATGTCTGCACATATCTATCGCAAAAAATAGCAAGAGATCTTATAGGATAGCCAATTCAATACCATGGATGACTCGGGGAAATAAACTAAATTTGCCTGCCAGCATGACTTCTAATGGAATACCATTCAAGATATCTTAGTGAAGTAGTAACTGATACATGTTCTTCAGAACGATTATTCACCAGAACGTCTGCCATTTCATTCCCTTATATGTCAACATGCTATGGAACCCATTGGAAATGAAATTCGCAAAGTGACGAGAAATGCTTAAGTTTGTTAAGAATTGCGATTCCGGACCTATCACCATTTCTTCGACAATTAGGAAGATATTGGATGACTATACGACTACCAGTTAAAAATCACACTGTCTTAATATTTGCATATGTAAAAACAGTAATCAGTCCCAATTCGATGACTGTAAGATCACCCTTGAAAACGGAACTGAATTCCGAAACTTGAAAATGAAACTGAACTCTGGATTTCTACCACCCACGAGTCATACACATACATATATACATACTGATTAAGAAATACTTATATTTTCAATAAAAAAATTTAAAGAATGAATGATGAACAGTTAGTATTAGTAGAACATACCTTGTATGACATTGTATATTATCTTGAATATTATATCAAATTTTTAACAGAAAATTTTAAACTTTCCTTCCTTATATTTTGTATACTTTTTACGAGTATTTAATTGCTTTTGTTATTCTAAATTTTAACTTTATCTTAATATGTACATTGTTATCTACAAAATATCTTCTTTATATAAGCATTGAAACTTTTTTTTCAATATCATAAGACAATTTCCTTAATAATGAGTATTCAATGCTCTATTAATATACAAATACTTTCTATTTTTTTATAAAATTTTAATTTGATATACTGATATAAATGAATTCTTTCTGATCAAAAATAGTTGAAGATTAAGCACTTCTATTGAATTTAGCTCTAAATATTTTAATATAGTCGATTATTTTACAATTCAAAGTATAGTTGAATTTTTTTTAAAAGAAAAGCAATTTTCTAACCAAATTTTATCTAGTAAAATATCATCATCCCAAACTTCAAGCGATTTCCTGGTAAAATCACATAATCTTTTTTCTCAGCTGGAAATGTCTAGAGATAAAATGAGCAATTTTCACCCCATCACTCACAAAAGGAAAGATTCTTCAGCGAAGGTTTACTCTGGAAATTATCGTATTATATTTGACAAAGTGAAAGTTCTTTATATGGCTCATAAATATTTTAACACAATATTAAAATATATCGGTTCAAATTTAAGAATGCATTGCACCTATTATATATATATATATATATATATATATATATATGTGTGTGTGTGTGTGTGTGTGTGTGTGTGTGTGTGTGTGTGTGTGTGTGTGTGAAAGGAACATCTTTCTTGAAATAATCCTGGGGGCATACCCAAAAAACACACAATTATTTTTTTCACACTTTTCTTTCAAATTCAGATCAAATTCGATTCAAAGATTTAAATATCGCATGGTATCGCATTATATTAAAATAAAAAAATATATTATTTTAATTTAATGCAGTGTTTCTCAACATTTTAGTATTCACGGCCCAAGTTTCAATCATAATTTTCATCTCGCCCCCTCCCCACTTCATACAATAAAATGTATACAATAATAATGTGTATTTTGATTATTTTGGCGCAAAACCTACGCTACAACCTTAATTTTAAACTTTACAAATTACCAAGAATACGAATATTTATTGACATTTTGCAACACAAGAATCCTATGCCTTTTATTGCTCTTGCGTCCTGCCATGTCGGGCTTTCTCACGGTTTCGCGAGAAGTTTCGAATATCTGGAGTTTGTCTGGTCAGCTTAAAAGATAAGTTAAGAGTGTGCACAGATGTAAATAAATGTTTTCTCATTGATAGATGAAGAAAGTTCTATGACTCCAATTTTAATTCCAGGCAGTCACATTCAAGTAGATACTTCTATCGCTATTCAATCTATTCTGAATGTGTATGTTATACGAGGCTTGTAAAATAGCACAGTTTTTAACTCAATTAATAATCACTCAAGGACTGTATAAAATACACACTTTATTTCCTTGACTCTCACATCGCGATTGCCGGTTTCTTTTTTATGACTAAAGGGGGCCGCTGCGCTCTCAGGCACCAACATTACGCCCGGCGTAGACATGGTACATTCAACAATTTGAAATCTCAAAAAAAATATTAACACATTATATAATATATAAGTACAATGATACACACTATTAATAATAAACTGCACTAAAATATAATGATGCACAGATATATTTGATAGAGTTATCACTCGTTCATTAGGCAATGGCAAAATGCAAATTTTATTAATACTGCTTTTAAAAACTCCATTTTTCGTTTTAACTAAAAACTTTCTCACCTTCTTATCATTTCCTGGTAATGTTTGCTTTATTCTGCCCAATGGCCAATTACAAACCTGTACATTATCTAATTTTAAAATCACCATAGTGTCAACTTTCACATTCTCTTTGGTGAACCTCCACTTTGATCTTTCTTGTATTGCACTTAAATAGTTGTTAGACAAATGCTTCCAAAATGTCTGCACGATCTTAGTTAATTTTTGCCATTGTTTTAATTTATTATCATGTAAATTTAGGATGTTGGGTTCTGTAATTGCTGTGATAGGTTTGCCTATCAAAAATGGCCATGTGTCAAGACATTATAATCATTTAAGTCAGATGATAGTGGATGCAATGGGCAGGAAATAAGAATTGCCTCAATCTGATCAATTACAGTTAAGAATTCCTCAAAAGTTAGTTTTAAATTGCCTACTACACGTTTAAGATGGTATTTCGTGAATTCGAGACCTGCCTCCCAAAGTTAACCATAATTCGCGGATCTAGGGGAAATGAAAGTCCACTCAACCTTTTCTTTGGACAAATAGTTACTCAAGTTTTCATCTGGACTGCTAACTAGTTTACTCAATTTCTTTAATTCGGAGTTACTGCCAACAAAATTTAAAAAAAATTGTGGGCACTTTTTCCTCTTCTGCTAAAAAATCGCTTAATTGTAGCTACAAAGGCATCACTAGAGAGGTCCTTTACCATCCCTAAATGACAAGCTTTAGTCACAAAACAAATGAAAATACACAGATACATTTTATTACACATTCCTTTTTTTGATTGGGATATTTTATATAAAAAGGGCTAAAAAAATCTACCCTTACACAATTGAATGGAAAGATTGGGGTTACTCTCTCTTCAGGTAAATGTCCCATGAGCTGTTGACAAGGTACTGGTTTTGCTTTAAAGGAAACAACACAATCGTGTACTAGTTTTCTACAAAGATTACATCCACTTAAAGGCCAAACCTTCGTCTAATAAGAAACAATAACCCTTGTGGGTCATTATGTAAATAGTTCTTATGAAATATTTCAGCAAACATCACAGTCAATTTATGATTGGTAGGTAAAATTATAGGAAACCTTTTATCAAAATTAAACTTACTGTTGGTTAGTCTTCCAACAACTCTTACAACACCCCGTTCATCTAAAAATGGGAAAAGTTTTTTTAACTTACTATCTACAGTCACATTACCATCCTTCTGAGGGCCTGTAATTTCCCTGTTAAAACACTCTTTTTGAACTAATTTTACTAAGATAAATTCAGCATCTTTTATTTCCTTACATTCCAGGAGGCCAGTTACCTTTTGCTGAGATTTGCAATTATTAAGAAACCTATAAAGAAAAGCTAAAACACGTAAAAGTTTAGTATATTGTTAATAATACTAAGTAACTTCTCAATTAAAGAATGAAAAGTCACTAGGAAAACAGGTCTCTTGAACCTTCGTTCACTCTTAACCAGTTCTGTATTAAAATGTTCTAAGTCCTCTTTAATTAGCTCTTCATAGTTGTTAAACGTCTCTCTTTCCTCGATGAAAAGTAGTGGTTCATGCCACCACAAAGAATTGTTTCTCAGTTGTGCTGGATTGCAGCCACGAGAAACGATGTCTGCAGAATTTCGCTCCATTGATATATGTCTCCATTGTGAGACATCTGTCAGAACTTGTATTTTAGCCACTCTGGTAGCGACAAAGATTTTTAATATTGTTGGAGACTTTTGAATAAAGGACAAAACAATTTTACTGTCCGAAAAATACCAATTTTGATCTATCTTAAGTTTCAGGAAATTGCTAACCTTTTTCATCAATTTCGATAGCAATACACCTGCACATAGTTCAAGTCGTGGAATCGAAAGTGTTTTGATTGGTGCAACTCTTCCCTTGCTGCACACTAGATGTGAAATTACTTCACCACTGGCTGATTCGCATCTTAGATAGACTACTGCACCGTAATAGCCCTCTGATGCATCCGAGAATCCAAAGAGTTCAATTTTTATAACATTTTCTAGTAGCATACATCGATTTATTTTAATACAGTTAATGTCAAACAATCCATCAAAAAACTGTAACCATTCTTGTACGACATATGATGGCCGTCTTCCACACCAGTCTATTGATAACCTCCACAGACATTGCATCTGTGGACTTATTTACCTTAGCCTTTGTATGTACAGGTCCGTGGGTCAAAAATGCGGGCAATTATGGACAAAATTTCTCTCTTTGTAACCATAGAAGCATCTTTTCGGTCATATTGTAGGAAAGATCATCACTCTTGGCCTTTCATAGCAACCCTAATGTTTTTGTTTTTTCAAAGCTTTAGTCATTTGAATCTTCAAAAAATTCTCTTAATTCTGGACAGTTACTTTGCCATTTATGTAGTTCCATACCACAAGTTTTAAATATTTGAGTAAATTCTTACTTTAGACACTTTACACTTTCTAAATTGGACCCTCCACTCAATATGTCATTCGTGTACATATCCTTCTGTACTACTTGAGAAGCCAATAGAAATTTCAATTGTTCATCAGTACCTAACTGTTGAAGACATCTCTGAGCCAAATATGGAGCACTAGTGGCTCCATACGCCACCTGTGCATAATTGATATGTTTTAATATTCGCTTCCTTACTATCTTTCCATACAATTCTTTGCAAGTCTCTTTGTGCAGGATCAATCGAAATCATTCTATACATTTTTTGAATGTAGGTAGTAAAAGTAAAAAGATTTTTTCTAAACCTCAATATTATAGCAAATAAATTATCTTGAATTATACCATCATTTAGCTGTATGGAATTTAATGACTCACCAGTTGAAGTAATTTGTGAAGCGTTGAACACAACTCTACATTTCATACTCGTTTTCTGTGATTTATAAACTGTAAATAGTAGACCACTTCAGGCTCTTGCATCATAGAAACTTCTTGCATATGATTCAAGCACACATATTCACTCATAAATTGACAATATAATGCCAGAAGTTCTGGATTCTTTTCTAAGTTATTCCACAAGGAATTTAATCTTTTGATTGCAATCTCTCTAGACTCTCCCAGTAATTTCGGATCATTTTAAAATGGCATCTGTATCACAAATTTTCCTGATTTATCCCTTTTATGAGTCTATAAAATCATTATTAGCTTAAATTCTCTCAGCAGTTTCAAATTTCTGTGTTTCTTCAATTTGTTCTATTTCCCAAAAATTCCCCATAATTTTTGTTTTATGTCGGCACCCTCGTTTATAAGCTCAGAGTGTACATTAGTCTCAGTTACTATTGATACACTATCATTCACTACAAATCCGAATACTGTGTTTTGTAAAATAAATTTAGTATTAGTAGGGTAAATTTTGTCAGGTTTTAATAGTCCATAAAAATTCTCTGCTCGCAGAATTATTTTGATTGGACCTGGAGCATAAAATCCCGAATCCCCTAATTTATGTTTTTTAATTCCGGAACGCAAATATTTATTTTCCTTAAAGAGGTCAAATTTGTAACAATGGAAACAACCGAAACTTCTAAATCTAATTTGAAATTTCTTATATCATTAACAATCGTAGCATTAACTTTAGATTTAATTGTCAGAGGCATTCCATTTAAAACTGAAACTCCAATGTTTATTTTGTTCTTTCTTAAATTAAGTTTGTTAACGCAATTCTTACTCAAAAAATTAGCACTGGCTCCAACATCAAATAAACCATGAAGGCGTAAAACATTTCCCAAGTCATCGGTTAAAAACTAATAAAAGTGCTAAGTAGTACAGACTTCGAATTTGTTGACGAAGTATAACTAGTCACCGCCAAGCAATTTTAATCCTGACCTCATGGCTCTTGTTTATTGTTAGTAGGAACGAATTCTAAAGCTATGGGGGAGGAGAAGGAACTCACTTTCTCATTGAGAGTACTTACATTCTCATTAGGCACCGATAAACCTTCTTGTTTTTGCTCTGAATGAAAGTGAAGTGTGGCAAGTCGGTACTCTTTGATTATACCCCAAGCAATTAAAACAGAAGTGATTTGATTTTAAAAACTCAATACGCTCATTTACTGACATATTTTTATAATTAGGACATTTATATATGAGGTTATTCTCATTACATGATAAAACACAATTATTTTTAACTTCCGAAAGGAAATCTCTCGACGCGTATTTTGACTCTGACAATTTATTAAACTTTTACTTTTCCACCAAAATCTAACCTCGGGAAGTAAAATGCAAATCAATTTCTTTCACTAATTCATAGGGTTTGAACCATGTGTCAGCCTGTCTGATATTAATGTGACACGTAGTTTCTCTATCTAAGGTCTGGCATATTTTATCCGACACAATTAAATCTTTCGCAATCTGTTACCTTCCTCAATCGTAAATAATAATACCAGCTCGTCGTTAATCGCGATGCAAATTGTAAATATGTTTCATTTGGTTGGTGGTGGGCTTTCCTAAAATGTTCTAAACATGATTGAGGGGTATGCTCAAATTTTCGAAGTACTATTGTTTTTACTTTAGAATATTCATTTAACTCGTCATCCTTTATGTAGGTTATCACATTAGTCGCCCTTTCCCATAGCAAATTTAACAAAATCTCCGTTTTGTATTTATGTGGAACGTTTTTTGAAATAAAGGCCATTTCTAAAGATGCAAAAATTAACTCCAAACCTCAGGTCTACTAGGAGTTTAAATAGTTAAAGTACCGACACTTTTCATGAGAGAATCTTAAGATTCAGCTTGATCATTTTCACTTTCTGAATTGAACTTAGATCCCGCTTTCCCAAGAGCAATTTCTAGTTCCATTTTCGTTCTTTTAAGTTTAATTTTTTTCTAATTCTAATTGCTGAAGTTCTTCAGATTATCTCTGTTCGAACTTAATTTTCTCTACTTCTAGTTGCCGGAACTCTTTGGACTTTCACTCTTCAATTATCGCATTTGCTAATTCTTCAACGGATTCATTCTCTGTCACGTACTTCTGCTTTTGTTTTATAATACTGCTTAATGCTGGAAAAGTCATTTTCTCATTCACAGCTTCTCCTAACTCAATAGCAATTAATATCAAATCCTCTTTTTTACGCCTTTAAATATTTTGGACAGTTATTAATATTTCAATATGTATAAAGGTCTATCAAAACATGTAAATTACGTTGACGATACTCAGCAGAGGCGTACATTATGACTCATAGCCATTATATAGATCCATAGGTTGCTGGTTTTCTCAGGCTTGACGGACCAATGTAAAATAACTCAGTTTTTAACTCAATTAATACTCACTTAAGGACTGTATAAAACACAAACTTTATTTCCCGACTCTCACATCACTGCTGCCGGTTTCTTTTTTATGACACAAGGGGGGCGATGCGCTCACAGGCGCCATCAAGGGTTAATCTAAAATATTTGAGGTACGCGCAGACAAGAAATTACAAAATAAAAATAAGAGTTTAATTTTAAAATACAAAGTATTTTAAGACAGAATGCGATTTTTTACTGACTTACTATAACTTGCTTAATGTAGAATGAATTTTAAATACAAGAGGATATGGAGTTCACGAGAGAACATTTTCGCGATAATATTTTCTACGATTTTAAAGCAGGATTAAATCAAGAAGAATGCGTTCAATGGTTGCAATTAGCATTTGGTGATGAATCTCTAGATTGTGCTACTGTATTCAGATGGTTTAGAGAATTTAGAAGAAGTCGCTATTTTCTTCAGGAGGAAGAACACACGGGAAGGCCGCCGTCGGCAGTAATCCCGGATAATGTGTCTGCCATACGAAAAATTTTAATGGGAGATAATCGCTGTACCTATCGAATGATACAGTAGGAACTTAACAATGGATTCGCAGCAGCCATACACAAAATCATTAAGGAAGAATTAGACATGAAAAAAGTAGTTTGCCATTGGATTTCCCATAACCTAACAGAGTACCAAAAAGATGAGCGTGTCAGACTCAGTAAAGAAACTCTTAAATTGCTAAATGATGGTGGCCAACTCATCATTTCTAAAATTGTATCAGGTGATAAAACGTACATTCAGTTTTTTGACATTCCAACACGTCAAGAAAACAAAGTATAGGTCTTTGAAGATGATCCCATGCCGATAATGGTGAAAAAACAACGCGCACTGAAGAAAGTTATTTATGCCGTTTTCTTCAGAAGTACAGGATTGGTCAAAGCCATCAAGTTGGAAGGATAGAAGACAGTAACAGAAAACTGGTATACCACTGAATGTCTTCCTGAAATTCTACAAGAACTGAATGTTAGGGGACTAATGCTTTACAATGACAATGCATCTTCATTTACAGCCGGATTAACAGTTGAGTTTCCTGAACAAAAATATACTAAATGATCAAACATCCGCCATATTTGCAGATCTAATTATGCGCGTCGATTGGTTATTATTTAATCTAAAAAAAGAACTTACGTGGACTTTGTTTTCCTTCAGAATCAGAAATTGATGTGGCTATAAATGCCTTTTTTCATCTATTCCAAGAAATGAATGGCTTGAGGCATTTGATCTGTGGAAAATTCATATACAAAATGCATTGATGCTGGAGGAGATTATGTTGAACACACTCACAATTTTGTAAGCATATTTTTTAAAACCTAGTTGTATCTCAAAAATTTTAGAAAGAACCTCGCATATATTTTCGTGTAATTGCAATTAATCGTATTAAATATTCACGGCAGCAAACTTATGCAGAATCATGGGTAAATATTTAAGCGTGTGTAAGGGAACAATAGTCGATAGACAAGCATCAACAAGTACAATGACGAGCGTTTTTCCGAAAATGAAATTAAGAAAATATTCTCAATAAATCTTAAATTTTGGGTTCACTAGTACTGAAGTAAATGAAGAAGAAAAGCCCCGGTGTATCATTTGCTCAAAAATGTTAGTTGCAGACCGTATGAAATCTAATAAACTTAAACGACAATTGGAAACGCTTTATAGTAAGTACGTAAACAAACCCAAAGAATTCTTGAAATTAATAGTAAAATCATAGGAAAAGAAAAAAATCATTGTTTATAAAACTTTGTCTGTGAATTAAAAAACTTTAATTGACCCTTACAAAGTTTCATAATATAGCCAGATGTAAAAAGCCCCACACCATTGGTGAAAAGCTTGTTTTGCCATCCGCAACTGAGATCTAAAAAATTGTATTTGGAGATAATTTTGCAAAAAATTGCAGTCTATACCTCTTTCAAATGATATTGTTGCCCGTCGAATTGCTGATGTTGCTGAATATGTAGAGTATCAGATTTTGTCGAAGTTGCGTGTTAAATTGTTTTCAATACAACACGATGAGGCAACAGATAATAATAAATATTCTCATTTCATTTCTAATGTTACAATTTGTGATGATTTGTCAGTAATAGAAGAATTACTTTTCTGCAAACTAATAGAACCCAAAGCAACAGCACTCGCATTATTTGCTATCTTAAATGATTTTATGAACACGGCAAACATAAAATGAAAAATTGCGTCAGAATATGCACTAATTTTGCTAGTTCTATTTCCGAAAGATTCGAACGTATTCAAGAACTTGTGAAACAAAAGTCACCAAAGTGCGTCTGGAAACATTGCATGATCCACAGGAAAGCTTTGGCTTCCAAAGAAATGAGACCTAGTTTGAATATTGTGTTAACAACGGTTGTAAACGTAGTAAATTAAAGAAAATATGAGACTCCTGAAATCAAGAATTTTTTTCAGCACTTAGTAAAGACATGGGTGCAGTACATTCAGCGTTACTATTTTATTGTGAGGCAAGATGGTTATCACGAGGGAAATTTTTGCAACGTGTTTATGAATTAAGAGAAGAAATCGCCGTTTTCCTAGAAGAGAAAAACCGACCGAAAGCTGAGAATTTTCGCGATAGTTTATTTCTGATAAAATTGAACTACATGGTTCACATATTCGAGAAGTTAAATAACTTTAATTTTCAACTGCAAGGAGCAAAATACACATATATTAGATACGAGTGATAAAGTTAATGCTTTTTGTAGGAAATTGGAATTGTGAAGAAAAAATTTAAAGTAAGAAAACTTAACAAGGTTTGCAAATTTGAATGATTGTATTAAAACTTACAAGGCTGAAGGACAACATGTGAAAGTTGTTTTTATAACCATTGAAAATCATTTATCAATGCTAGCAAAGAATTTTAAAAAGTACTTTCTTGCTGACAACAAACTGATATTAAGTTACAAGTGGGTGAGCTATCCATTTCAAAATACACCCGAAGGTAAGAGGCGAAACCAAAAGACAATTTGGTAACAAATCACTCTGAATTTTGGGTGGAAGTGGATGATGAGCTTTCTGCATTAAAAACAAGAGTATTTCGCATTCTACTACCATTTTCAACATTTTACCTTAGTGAAACTGGATTTTCTGCTGTGGCTTCTTCGAAGGCAAAATATAGATCTCAGTTAAGTTTGTAAAAAAAAAAAAAAAAAAAAAAAACTGGGAGTGTATATTTCTAATATTAAACCCTCCTTCGAAGAATTTTGCTCTGGATGACTCGCCCAAGGAAGTCACTAATAATTATTAAATTTGTTTTTAATTTAGTAAGTTTTTATAATTTAATAAATTAATTATTAAATATGTCGAAATATATTTTGTTTTATATGTGTGAGTGTGTTCTTTCCTTTCAGTCAATTAATCAATTTTTCTTAAATAACATTTTTTTCTTTGATATGCTGGCGCTCCCCTTGGGGGCGTGCCCCACAGGTTGAGAATCACTGACTTAATGCGTTAAAAATATTTAAAAGATAATTTTCCTTGATTTTTGAAAACTAAATTATTTTATTTCCTCGTTAAATGTTTTCATAAAATATAGCAGCAATGATTGATTAGGAAAATAGTATGAAAAATGAAAATTATGATATATTGAAAAATAATTAATAAATGAATATTTATGTAGTTTTATGTATACTATAAACATATAGACTAAGTTCAAGATAAATGTAAAATTTTACATACCAGTAATTAATCTTCTTAATTATTCTTTTAAATGTAATTGTAATTAATTAATCTTTTTTTACTTAAAATACGTTTCATAATTAGTACAATTTTACCTTAACAAAAAATATAATAGTTGCAATGATTTCATCGATATCCCTCTTGTAAATTCCAGTAACATTTTCTATAGAACATATTTTTTAAATGCATTTAATCTTCCTAGTATTATTTGTACTGAAAATATTATAAATATTTATGAATTAAAATGTTTGAAGTGAAATTCAAGCTTCTTTTTTTACATTTTGTGGTACTTATTATAAAAACAGCATCAATAAAACGTTAATTATAAGAATGGATCCACTTTGCTAGGACAAGATAATAGAAAATAAACTAATGAAAAAAATTTTGTTAGCACATAAAATCTTGCACATAGAATATTAAAATAACAATTTCATTTTCGTTATGGAAAAAATTATTTTAAAAAGGAGTTTCAAACAGATGAATTTTAAAAAGGAAAGAATCTTGCAGATGCTAGTATATTAAATATTTTATGTTCAATAAAATTTGTTGTATATATTACTGGAATAAAAAATAAATTACATATAGGGTTTTATAAGTATTTTCTATACGATAGTCCGATAGTTATACACACACACACACATTTAATAAAAAATATTTAGTTTCTGTACTACATTCTAAAATTAAGTTAAAATATTCTTAATATTCTGGAAGTTATTTTCAATAAATATAATTTTATTTCTAATATTAATAAGTTCAGTAATCAGATATTAATATTTATCTATTAAAATAGAGTTCAAGAAACCTATATTATTCTACTTCATTATTTACCTTAAGTACAAATTGAAGCAATTTTGAATAAGTAATTTATTTTTACTGCGATGAATACTCTGCTCAACTAGATTCCTCGTTAGCAGTACATAAAAACTGCCCAAAGAAGCGTTCCTGTAAGATCAACAGTTTACGAGAAAAGTACGAAAAACAAAATATGACGTCACTGCCATGCAAGAAAAATACACTTTATTGGACATATCAGCAACAGTATTTGCATATCTTTCCAGACGATAATGTTCAAAACGTTCGCCATGCATATCACGTCATGCATGCACGTACCCCAAAAGAAGGACGTTAAGCCGTTGTTAAACTGGTATATATATTTAAAAGGCTGCATCTTGCAGCTATTAGTAATCTTCGTAAGGTAACCAGATATTCCGTTCGTGTCTACTACAACATGTATTTGATGTAATACCGATATAATGGAAATGCTTTAGATTCCACCATGAAGGATATATATATATATATACCTAATGTATGATTTATACAAATGAGATATATATAAAGCTTTATTATATTCACAGAATTTGTTACACATGATTACTTCACCAAGAACAAAATGCAGAAATCCGTTAAAATTGGATAGGTTTTCCCTTTTATGCAATGATTGCATTCCAAAGTTTATATACAGTTCTTGAAGTAAGACACCCCATGCCTTAATCAGCATGATTTTTAATTGTTATTCTCCAAATGATATAATTCATTCACTATCTACGCTTGTTCTCTGTTATTTAACTACAGATATCATTCTGCCAAATATTTTCCAAGTAATGTTTCCTTGCCTGTAGCTTACAAACAATAGGAATCCGACATTGCTAAGAATTGTCATCCGTAAAAAAATTAATTTGCTGCCCTACGAAACAGATGTCCATGAAAAAAAGTATTTTTTACAATAATTAGGCATCTAAACTCAGTAAACAACAATGCATATAATTTCTTTGCTGAATAGTTTCGGACTATCTTCGCCTGTAGAACGATATATAGTTGTTTGGACCCGGCAAACACTACTTTCTCAACTGATGTGCATATTGCTTAGAAGTCCTTAAAATCCTGCGAAACAAACATTTTCGATTACGAAATTTCAATTTTATTGGTGATAATACGCCCCTCCTCCAGCATTTTAATTATTCTCGAATATGTAATCTTATATAGGTAATTTCTGTTAGAAATATGTCATGCAAGATCTCACTAGTATTTGCAGTCATAAACTCCTACTGAATCATTCCTTTAGTACAGTAATGCTTTGCGTGTATGAGTTTTCCTTGCGTTGTATTCCAGATATTTACAATATATAAATATATATATATATATATATATATATATATATATATATATATATATAAATATATATATATATACATATATATATATATACATACATATACATACATATACATATATATATATATATATACATACATATACATATATATGAAATCATATGCATATGATGCTTGATTCTAGATATTTTTGTACGTTCAACCTATCTAATATTATTTTCATTGCATTGATCGAAATAGTCACTTTTTTGCAGTTGCATGTGGCTCTTTAATTAAAATTTACTCTGTTGCCTATTTTTTGAATGCATATATATATAATTACAAACATATTGTAGAATTACAATTTCATAACAAAAAATTAAATAATATAACGTAACAAATAAATATTCATTTTATTTAGTAAATTCAGCATATTTCACATACATTTATTGTTTTAGTCTCATTCCAGTACACCATCATTCGAAACAGCTTTCATTTTTTTCTTTATATCTATTTCTTCTTTTTGGGCTTCTCTTAGTCCTTCATCACTATATGGGTCTGGTTTCGATGTCGGTGAATCAGTAACTTGGCGTACCGAAGGATTTATTAATTGATAGTTCTCCTCTACTCCAGAACAATATCGGCATCTTTCATTACACTGTCTCCTTGATAAAGCATCAGCATTTCCATGAAGAGTGCCTTTGGGATGACGTATTTCAAAGTCAAACTCCTGGATTCGTTGAACTCAACTGGCTACATGTCCTGAATTTTTAAAATTCAAAAGCCAGGTTAAGGACGCATGATCTGTCCGAAGCAAGAACTTTCTGCCATAGAAAAAATGGTGGAAATATTCTATGGCTTTAACGATTGCTTACAATTCCTTCCTGGTTGTACAATAATTTCGCTCCGATTTCGACAAACATTTACTCCAATAAACAATGACATATTCTTTATCATCAATTTCCTGTGACAAAACAGCTTCGATATTTTGGTTACTGGCATCTGTGTCTAAATTGCATAATTTTCCGGGCTGTTGATACGCAAGAACGGGCGAATATGTCAACGCCTCCTTCAGTTGTTTAAAAGCTTTCTCACATTCATTTGTCTACAGAAATCTCTGTTTAACTTCTGTCAACTTGTGAAGGGGTCTGGCAATACTTGAAAATACTTGTCTGTACAAAAACTGACTA
Source organism: Latrodectus elegans (assembly GCA_030067965.1). Lineage (NCBI taxonomy): Eukaryota > Metazoa > Arthropoda > Arachnida > Araneae > Theridiidae > Latrodectus > Latrodectus elegans. The sequence continues at coordinate 118,225,077 of CM057820.1, read as the reverse complement.
AATATGCCGAGCTGCGGTATTTATACTTTACTTGGCGGGGAAATCTTCTAATTTCGCCAAGGTTCTGGAAGCTTCTAGGCTATCTCGCTAAATATTGGTCCTAGAGCTTAGGTGAGGGATGTTTCCAAAAATATCTATTTCTCGCAAGTCCCCAAGTATCTCGCCAACTGTTGCCAAGTTTCTCGCCAAAACATCGCCAAGTTACCAAATCATAAGAAAACCCGCTTTTAACGTATAACACGTCTAAATACAGCAATTTTTGCCCAAAATGTGACTATTTCCGATCTGTCTGAGATATTTTAAGACATATACAATAGTTATTTATAAATTTGTAACAATATAAATATCTCTCAAAAGTTATTTGAAATTTTTAGAAAAAATATTTAAACTGACACGACTTTTGCCTAGTATTTTTAGTTTTATTACCTAGACATTTTGAACAGGGAAAATAATATTGTTTTACTTCAGTCAGTTTTATTTTTTGCTATTGTATTTGAAATATGTTTGTCTAAAATATGGGAATACTGCAGATAAAATATTTTTTCAAGTAATTTAAAATTAACATGATAGTGATTATCTTTTTATGACTTAAGCAGAAATTATATATTATAGAATTGTTTCCATTACTTTAACCTACGAGCAATACGACTCAACCTCTTAAGCGGCTATCTCGAGGTAACTCGGACAAATAATTCAGTGCGCTTTCTGGCTAGAGCCTCTTGGTATGGGCAACTGGCTTCACTACAAAGCGACCAATCTTCAAATTCAACCCCCGAAATTGACGGATTACCGTGAAATCATAGTTTTAGAAATTATCTACTTAACAGTTACTGTTAAATTAACTAATGCGTGCGAAAATGAAAAGTGTTTAAAGGAAGGAACAAATATTTACGATTTACTTTTCTATAGTTATTTTCATTTAGGTGTAATAATTAAATGCAACTGAAATTTATATACAACGTATATAATACAAATTTTCGCTTTTTTTTTATCAAATTTTAAATTATTAATATATTTCAGTTTTTTCTTTGTATAATATATATACAAACTTATACACACACAAACAATTACACACAAACACACACACACACACACACACACACATATATATATATATATATATATATATAAATTTGCTTAGTTGTAAACTTCATACATGACTTCATATAGTATAAGAATAGTATAAGAATATGTGACTTGGCGACAAGGTTAAAATATAAGATTTTTTTTTGCTTAATTTGTTCGAAAATATACATTTTAAAATGTTACAAATTTTTTTTAAGATTAGAAGGGATAAAATAAGTAATAAATTGGATGCTATTTTCTTTACTTTTGAATGAATTTAGTATTTTAAACAATTCTACAATGATTTTTGTGCAAAATATATAATCTAATTTTAATAAAATGTAACTATAAAAAGACATTTGACTTTTTAGAGTTACATTTTATTAAAATTAGATTATATATTTTGTTTTGCGAATAATTAATCTTTGTAATCTCTCAGGTATTATTTAATTTCACAATGCACCTGATTTTAGTTTATAAATTTAATAACTTGCTACTAATAATCTCATTTTAAATGCTTATACAATTTATAAAAATGTGTGAAAAAATCGGAACTGCTTAACTGTCGACAGGGTACCAGCCCCAGCCCCAGAAAGATCATCGAATTCACAGTCCGTGTCTGAAGAGATATCTTCATAATAAAAATAAAATTCTTCTTCACAGCTTGAGTCAGTCAGACATAATGTTCGTAAGCTGGTAATAGTTTTTTTCACATATACAATTAGCTACTAGAATATATATATATATAAATATATATATATATATATATATATATATATATATATATATATATATATATATATATATATATATATATATATATATATATATATATAGATAGATATATATAGATATAGAGATATAGATATTATATATATATATATATGTGTGTGTGTGTGCGTGTGTGACAGTAAAGTATGTCATTTCAATTTGACACGCTCACCTGGAATACATCATTAAACACATGTTTCCAAAATAATTCGATTGGAAGTGTGCATTCACTATACCAGTGCTTCTGCATTTGATTTAAATTTACATTTATCGGTTTCCCTCTGAATTTGAAAAAAATTCCAAAGTTCCACAAAGTTAGGCATTTGTCAATACTGAAGTCAAATTGATATAATCAGAAACACCAATCGATCATTTTGCTATCTTCATTCTACTTGTAAATTATTACAAGTAAAATGAACTACTTGTATTTGTTGTTGTTCCTTCCTTGAAACATTTTCGATTTTTGCTCGCATTAGTTAAATTAACCGTAACCGTTCAGTAAAGAAGTTCCCCAGCTTCGATTTCACGGTAATCCGTCAATTCTGGGGGTTGAATTTGAAGCATTGCATTGAAACCAATTTCCCCTAATGGCTCGGGGTAGCCGGAAAACGCACAGAATTGTTTGCCTGAGTTACCTCGGCATAGCTGGTTAAGGGGTTAAATTATTTTATGTTTTTACTGTGATGTTTTAAATAATTTCAATATTTTTTGTAAAATTAAGAATATTTTAAACTAATATTTTGTAAGAATAATTTAAAATCATTAAATTAAATTTACTTACGGATTCCGGAAAATATGAAATCTCCTTTATCATAGAAAATAAATATTTTTTTAATTTAGTGATTAAATTTTAAGCATTAAGCTTTTTTCTCACGTACTTCAATATCTAACAGCTTTGCACTAAAGATTATACTTTCACCTTCTTGAAACAGAACATTTAAAATAAGCACCATCTTATGGCTTTTTTATTCCCTTAGTATGTTTTCAACAACAATATTCAATGACTTAATTCTAATATTAAAGCTAAATAATTTAACCTTCAATAAGATGTTCTTACATAAGAAATAAATTTTATTTTTGTGATAAATTAATAAATTAGATATGTATTTTAAACAGGTTAAACTTTACGTAAAATTAATACTTTCAAAGTAGACATATATGCATCTTTGTTTAGTAAATTTATGTTTACAAAAATTAATTTTGTGAATATTTACTTCTTTAATCAAAACTGTTTAAAAGTATTTGATTAATAAAATCAAAAGTATCTAAACATTTATATTTATAACCATCAAGAAATGAATGAATTTAAATCATTTTTGTACTAAAATACTTTTATAAAAATCTTTCTGTAAATTTATAGCTTATAATGATTTGCATGTCAAAGCAGTTATAATTCTGTGAATGCAGAAAAATATTTAAGGGAGAGCTGATTTGAATATGTGAAAAAATGTGATATTGACAAGTTCTTCATTAAGTATTCAATTATTAGAATACCATTGTAAACAATAGAGTTAAGATGTCCCTGTTTTTATATTTTTGTCATTTTTCTCCTTTTGAAAAACAAATATTCATACTAGAGACGCATTAATTTTAGTACATGCGTAAAGGAATTTCAGAAATACTAAAAGATATACAATAACAACACGGCTTCTTGTATGGAGTGATATTTTTTATATAATTAGAAACGGAAATCTTTCTGGTAATGAAGTATATATATATTATATATATATATATATATATATATATATATATATATATATATATATATATATATATATATATATATATATATATATATATATAGATAGATAGATAATGACATTTAAAAATTATAATGCGATATTCATTGTGATGGTTATCTTATATATTTTTAATTGCTTAAGATTTTTCTTAAATGCAAAAACTGCTTAGAAATAAATTAAATTTCCTGATAATAATTTACAAAATAATTAAATAAAAATTCATATTTAGTTCAATAAAAAATTATAATAAGGACTTTAAGAAATTTCCGAGCAGAACATTCACAAAGCAAACTGCGAGAACATGTGGGTTTCTACAGCTGACAGCGATTGATGGGCTTCCCCGCTGTAAGTCATTAGAATGTGATTATTGTGAAGTGGTCCAGTATACAACGGAAGTACAAGAATTAGAGACTTTTTGTATTCTTGACAAGTGCTAAAAAATGAAAAGCTTGTACTGCAATGAAAGCCAAAACTATGTTGTCACCGCGAAGCAAAAACGATGCATTTTCTTCATAGAACCCCAGACAGTTAAGGGGTTAATATTTTTAAGCCAATGAATTATTGTCTACAACAGAGTCTCATTTCATTGCTTAAATTAAAATACTCACTCTATTGATTTTCAAATAAAATGTCTTATTTCAACCTGATCGATATTTTCTTAGAAGTGATTTGTTGGTTTCATTTTTGTTTAAAAAATATTAGGTGAAATAAAAAATAATGATGTAAAGAGAAGATTTAATAAAAGTAAAATGTTTGCTGTATGAGAAAGAAAGTATCTAAATAAAGGAAAAAAATTTAATAAAATAGACATTTTATATCGTTTGAGATTTGTTTTGCATTAGTTAGGATTACTTTGCGGTGGTTAGTGTAGTTGAGATGTTTAAACGATATGACCAAATTGATTTTATTGTTTTATCTGTATGTCTCTTAACTGATATTATATAGTATTTTTTAAAATATTATTAGTATTGATTTATAAACAATCAATCGAATACAGTTTCATGCAAAATCAATAGTTTTATATTTTTGTATACATGTTTTTGTTAAATTATATACGTATAAAGAAGTATCTCTCTTACACATAAAACACAATGAATAATCTTCTGAAAATATTATCATTTAATGAATGATTTTTAACAGAAATGATACGAGCCTTTGAGTACTCTCGAAACTATCAATATCTCAATTTAATTACTGATGATTAAATTGAAGTGTTTCTTAAGAATAATTAGCATTGCTACTGAAATCCTAATTGTGTCAATTTGAACAAAATTCAGATCATAAAAGTGATCAGGAACACATAATGTATTTTCCAATTCCATTTGAACATGGCTATGATGTGCATTGTCTAAGTCAAAGTAAGTGTTGTAAAATTGTCTAAATTAAGCATATGATATTTGATATGTTCTGTACACTATATAATGTAATATCTCAAGTGAATAAATCATATTTTAGTAAATGCGGGAATAAATTTTATTTCAGTCTTTATGTGACAATGTCATATTTATTACCATAAGAAAAACTTATAAGTAATCGTGTTTACTATTTCGTCTGTTGATGTACTAGCATTTGCGTATAAGGATTCATACAATATGATATCATTTATTAATGATAGTACATAAGTAAAATGATTCTCAATTTATTTTTAATAACTAGCTATGATAATTGTGAAATTGGCTACATATTGCTACTTTACCAACTTTTTTCATTCTGTTTAATTGGAAATTAGTGACGGATTTTTTTTATTATTTTGAGTGTAAATAGTTTTGTAAAATGTAGAACCCTATGCCTTCAACGTTATATACTACCGTGAAATCAATTTGAAATTCGCAATATTTTTTCTTCATTTATCACATTTCTAATGAGCATATCTACGATTCACAATTTTAATTACTAAGTGTAAGGATGATGTGATTTGTAAATCCACAAATCCAGACTATATCCATATATTTACCATTTTATTAAATGAAACAGTTTATACTCACAAGTTTGTGTTACTTAACACTTATCATTGATTATGCATGGACAAATAGTTATATATAAGTTAATTTATGTCTGCGTCAATTGCACATGAGATTTTGACGTGTGTCTTGGTCTTCTAAATTACTTCTCTTGAATTATCATATATTTCATGAGTTTCCTAAAATATTTTAAGTAGAATTTAATTTTTGTTTGATTAATGTAACATATGAGTTTAATATATAAATACATAAAAATTATCATTTTAAAGCATTTAAATAAATGTGACAAATATACAACTTGTATGATCTTTTTAATATTTTAATCCATTTCTTCAATCTTTTATAAAACATTCATTAATTAAATGTAATTATGTTATTAATTAAACATTTATTAATTAAATGTAAAATACACTTTATAAACTTTATTTTATAAGTATGAATTAAATATATTTTCAGAAAATGTTTTATTTTAGTGCTGAAAGAAATTAAAATATATTGAATGTTTATATTTTCTGCATTGTTAACGTAAGCTGAGTTATTGATTGTTTTGATTTATTATTATTAATAGCCAAACCTCATCGAAAATCAATAGCCAAAGAAAGAGAGAGAAGATTTTCAAATATGGAATAACATTTTTAATTAGAAATACCTAGTGCTTAAAATCATAACATTTCCTTAAAATATGAGTTTAATTTTTTTTAAACATTTTTCCTCTAAATGTACAATTTGATTCATATTATTAGAATAATAATTTAATATTTTTAATTTATTCAAATAATATTAATATTTTTAATTATACATTTATAGTTATTTATAAGAACTGTATTCACTATTTATGCAATAAAAATTTCTCAGATTTCTTTACTGTTAATTTGAATATAGTTCTTATTTTTTAAATTAATGCAAAATCATATGTTTCATTAGAAATAAATAGTAAGAAATCTTCATTTAGGAATGAATGCTATTATTATAAATGTGTACATTATAATAATAATATTTCAATAGGTAAAACGAGTGTTAGAGAATTTATAAAAAATTAAGATAAGCAGTTTAATTTATTAATTTTCGTGAAGTCTTCATTTCCCGACTTAGTATTATTTCACATTTTTTCGAATCGTTTTTAATCTGTGAGATTTAATATTATCTATGGTAAATTATCAATCATACTTTTCTGTAAAATTTTAGTGAAGTTTATTAATTAAGCTATGTATAAAAATGACCATGAAATGATATTTGATACGCTCAAATTTTCATATCCCTTTGCATAAAAATTATTAAAATTAATGTTTCTATTATCTTCATTTTATTCAAATAAATTATAAAAATAACATACGTAGTAAATGTTATAGTTATCAGAAAAATAATACATTTGCATTTAATATCAATAAGCAAGTAATTGCTGGGATCTGTATGACGTATTGATCCAAGCAAATATTTTTTCGCTCTGCACTATGACATGCCTATTTTCCATCTGCTTACATAAAACAAAATACCTTCCAATTAATATCACATTTCAATAACCCATATATATAATTAATAGTGTCATATGTATGTGTAATTAATGGGGTTATTTAGATCATCTGATAAATGTATACAGTTTCATCGCATTATATGATTAATTACAATTCAAAGGAATTTACAAGTTACTTCATTTGTCTTATTTCTGATTACCGAATTTTCAATTTGCAAACTATTATTCACGTAAATTACTTATATAATTCTAATAGTGCCATAATTAAAGATTTAAATGACAGAAGTTAAGCCTTAATTTTGCTACACTATAAGACGTATCATAATCTGATATCTTAAGAAAATTTCACCATATTTAGTTATTAATATTTACAATGAAATTAAGAATATTTACAATTTTAGGAAACAAACACTTAATTATTAATAAAATACATAAATTTAATCTCTATTTCAAATTTTTAATCTGTATACATGTTTTATAACTCAACAAGTTCATTTATTTTCACTTATAATTTTACTTAAATATTTTTTCTATGTTCAGCCATTTGTTTTGTGTATTATACATAAACAATTGTTGATATTTTCATTAAATGTAAGTTTTACATAAGGCAATAATTTTTAAAGCAAATAATGAATTAAAAGTATAAATCTAAATAGGAAGATTTATTATAATTATAATTTCATATTATTAAAGTATTCAAACTGAATGCATTTTGATAAAATTTAAAAACTCAAAATTTAAGTTCAGTTTTAAAGATAACAATATATAAAATTATACCAATTTAAAACAATAAAATAAATTAGTAATTTTTAAATTAAATTTTTCTTTTCACTTTAAACTATTTTCCAATACTTTTAAAGAAGGTAATGTTAACATAAGAAAAAGGGAAAATTGAATAGATCACATTCACTTCTTCAGTAGTTGTTTCAATGATTAAACATTCAAAATTAGGAAATGATTCGAAAAGATAGCGAATAAATGGTAAATTCATTTCTTCAAGGAACTATGTCTTAAAGACTGTCAAAATATAATTGTTAAACAAAATAAAATTGATAAAATGTAAGAAAATGTAAAATAAACTAGATACTGCTTTCAAAAATAAATTCGAAATTCTACGTACGTAAATTGAATATATACATTATTAATAATAAAATTATGAATAAAGTGTAACAAACTTATGTGGAATTTAAGTGGTATAAAAACAAGGTGCTTAAATGAGCACGTTTAAAAATATTTTTGTAACTTCTGCTGGAGTACGCTACTCAAATCTTTCACTCATAAATTGTATTTGGATTTTACTGTATTACTGTTTTGAAAACCAATTCTGAGGTTTCATGTAACCAGAAAAATTCTTACTTGTAACACTGTTGCTATCAAAATACAAATTAAATTGATTCCATTCCTGTATATCTTAATGCAGTGGTTCGTATTGGACAAGATCTTAAGTCCTCAGCAATAATTCAACAAAGCTTAGAACATCATAAATTTTGTTTTTCTCTAAACCTTTATAAAACATTTTTAACCCTTAACCTTATTTTTCTTTAAAATCTTTACTTCTAATTCAATATTAATCTTTTAATTTCTAAAATCTTTATAATTAATTGATTAATATTCTGATCTCGTTATAATAATTTATTAATTTAAATATTATGCAGGAATTGTCCTTCAACTGTTTGTTGAATACATGTTGACAAATCAAGAATAACTCGATATATTTACTCAGGCAAATCTTTCAGTTTATGTATACAAAATGTAATTAATTCTGACAAACAAATGAAAACCAAACGTAATTGATTTTTAGTTATTATAAAAAAATATTTACAAAGATTCATTAAATTGCTTTAATGGAAAATTCTTGGTATGAGCTACTATAAGCTATTCACATGCAAATAATGACAACTAAGCAAAAATTAAAATATATCAAACTATACTTGATGCGAAAATGCATTTCATAAAAAAGTTAATAAAATATTTGCAAAATAATAGTGTTAACACTCCAAAGGAATCTCCTAAGAAAAGATTTTACCATCTTTTATAATATACTGATTTTGGAATTCTAACAGCACAATTTCTAAATCTCCATTCTTTATTTTCTCAATCACAAATCGTGGAACGGAAATAGAATGGTTCTTAAGAAAATAGAAATCGTAGCATAAACTACTTTGAGAGGATATAAAAAAACTAAATGAGGTTGAATGCTCGTAGATTTTATTTTATAAATAAAACAACAGTTTAATGAGAAGTTAAAATGTAGAATATATTTTATTTTTAAAACTGAATATGTCTAAAAAGGATTTAGTATAAATTTTTTACTTAAAAGCCCGGTGGGACTGAGTTGAAATTAAAAGCGTATGACTTCATGTATCTGATCTGATTTCAGATCAAAAGAATTAGTATGAATAAGAAGACTTAAAATCATTTTTAACTTAAATTAAAAATGAAAGTTATTTCCGTAAATGTGTTTAATACAAAAGAATACAACGCACAAATAGGAAATTATATTTTAAATTTATAGCAAATTTTGAATTTTGTACAAACATAAAATGCATATCTACATTACAAAAAAAGTGTTTTAAAGCAAAATAATAATAATAATAATCTACTTATAAGATCATACCTTTTTTATATATTATATTATTTTACACGTGTATATACAAAAACATTTGCGTAACATATCTTTGGAAAAATATATAAAAAAATGCAGACTTATTAGAAAACCATAAATATCATTAATTATAATTTTTAAATTTAATGATATTTTTAAAATTATGTTAAAAACTTTTCATATTTTTTTATTTAAAAATAATCACTTATCAAAAAAGAATGCATAGACAAATAATATTTTATGTTAAAATGGTAAGGATTTAATATTTTTAAAATCACTTCAAGAACTTCTCAGATATTTTCCTTTTAACAAAAAGATGATTTTAACATTTCACGTTAAGCTTTAATAATAATTTAATAGATAATTTTAATTATTATAATAATAATTAAGTTGATCTATAATAAATAAGAATAAATTCTTAAAATTTATAGATTAATAAACAATAATTATAAAATTTTACTTAATAAATAATTTAAAATTTCTTTCTAAAATGATTTTGCTTTAATATTTTTAAAATTATGTTACGAACTTTTCAGAAATTTTTTTATTAAAAAACGTGTATCTACAAAATAATGCATATAATGAAAACATTTTATGTTAAAATGATTTCATTTTTGTGATTTAAGTATTCGAAGCACATAGAAAATAAGAAATGAAGTAAAATACTCAAAACTCAATAGACTAAACTATATTGAATATGCAAATATGTTTGAATGTACCAGAAAATATAATTGCTATACCCTGTTCCTAAAAGATATTAGTTTCCTCCTAATCATAAAATAATCAAACAGTTAAATTTTGTGACAAGTTAACATAACTATTTACTCCTCTACAGAATTAACAATGTTTAGGAGATTTTGTGAAATGATGTTTTTAATTGGAAATCAAATTGTCAAACGAGAATTTGATTAAAAATTTAAACGTTAATATTTAATTTATTTAAATACAAACCATCCTATTTACTAACACATCCCCTATATTACCCCTATTTTAAGTTGAGTTTAATTAGAAAAAAAATTGAATTACTCAACACTTCAAAATTTCCTCAAAAATAAGTACGACACTTTGCAAATTGAGATGTTATGCGTTCCATATCTGATAGTTTATACTTAATATTTTAAAATACTGACAATCTAAGTACAAAGTTTTATTTCTTTCATTTTTAAGTAAATAATTGTTAAATAAGTAATTTATCAAAGTTTATAATTTGAAGTAATTAAATATGAATTTTTTTAAAAAAATATTGTGTCACACCGAATCAAATCTACAGTGAATATTGCTTCACATTTTTTTCTTTAGTAATATACCTTCTTAAGTGATCCTCTTTTCCATTAGGCTTTTCCTCAGAAAAAATAATATACTTGACATGCAAAGATCCCATTTGAATTCCAAAAGAAGTTGAGCAGAAATGGCGAAGCTTGGCATGTATAATATGTTTCTGAGGGATTTCTTAGTTGTTTGTTACTTTTTCTGTAGGATGATATTTTTATTAATTGATTCAGTAATTTTCGTCCATGCAAGATAACTGTAAATTTATAATCATACAACTGATATTTATAAATACTAGTTGTTAATCTACATAACTCAATTTATTTATTCAGAGAGTGATTAAACTTGTAAAATTTGAGTTGAAAATATATTTATTTTAATAATAAATTAAATTTAATGGCTCAAAAAAGTTAATGTTATTACTCATTTATTTATTGAAATAGTAGTAGATATATAATCAAATTTCTCCACTCAAATATCCTATATGAAAATATGAAATATCTTAAATCCTAAGAAAGAGCGTAAATACATTTGAATTGTGTTCAACATAATTTTAGATTTGATTAGTTTTCCTTTTATAAAAATTGCGAATATAATATATAATAATTCAAAAAAAATTTGGTAAAATAATACGAAATACTGAATAGGTTGCTTTTTTGACCAGTTCATAAAAAATCCAATGATCTCATTTTATTTTACTATTCATGTTATCAAGAGCAATATTTAAGTAGGTTCCCAATGAATAACTAATAATTTTTCTTGGTTTTATGATTAATGCTTGCTTTTATGATGTCCTGATTAAAAGACTAATATTAAATTGAATTATTTATTGACAGAAAACTATTAAAATTTTTTTAAGGATATTATCCGTAATGTTTAATATGTACATATCTTAAGCATGAATGAACGTAATCTCTAAAGAAATATGTAAATATTCTTACAAATGTGTTATACATTTTTCATTAAAATGAGAAATGCAAATCAAATTAACTTATGTTTTACTATTTTGAACAAGAACTAAATGTATACCGATTAGTTTCGTTTTATACTTGTATTTATTCACAATTTACTCTTCGTTTCATTTTTAAGCTATATTTCTAGAAAATTTTCTCTTTAAAATAAAGAAAAGATAAAACTAAGCAAAATGTAAAGTACGTTTTAGAAGATGTTATCCAAATGCGCTTCTAAGATTCATTTAATATTTTTGTCTTTCCTGTTGTAAAATCTAATTTTAATTGTGTTTAAGATTTAAATATTACGAGCTTCTTTAATTTAAATTTTGTACTAATGCTTTTCAAAATTATTAAACTTTTTAATTTATTTGAGATGAATAAAAAATTTTATTTTTAAGAAAATTATTCTTTTTTGCATCATTATTGTTCTATATAGCATTATTCTGAGAATTGGTGTAACAAAGTGCATTAATTTTAATTATATTTTTATCTTTTTGTGAAAGGTACTTTCTGAAATGAATTTAAACTCATGATTGAGAAAATATTTCATAAACATTTTTTCATTTTTAAATGTTGACGTATGACAGCAAAAGTTGCATTTTACTCAAAGAACTTTATAACTAAGATATATTAAGCAAAAATTTTAATTTTATAAGCTTAAAAATTATTTTTACGTGTTTAATTGACATTTGTAAGTAATTACAAAAATGCTTTAATCCAGGTATTAAAAAATTAAATATATTTGCAGAACATATTCGCACTTTTGTCCGTGTACTTTACTTGAAGATTTTAATTATAAATATGTTGTAGACTTTAATACTGGAATTCTCTGAAAAGGTTTAAATGAAATAAAACTACATATATTAAGCTTGCATTATTTGATATTTAACGTATTTTACAATTAATCATTATTTATAAAGATTTATATACATAATTTTGATCAAAGTATGAGGTTTTTAAATAAGGGAAAAGAAATATGTAATTATTTTTTTAAAATATTGCATATAATGCTTCCTTAAAAGACAGTATACATAGTAAATGAATATTATTTAATATAAAACACTAATAAAACTTAGCTCAATTAAGCTTGTAGAAATACCGCATTGACTTGAACGTTTGTTCTGACATTTACCATTTCGTAAGAATATTTCGATTGAGAAATCCCCATAATTTTCAGTTGAATAGTTATAAATATTATAATGAAATTGTGCACTGCACAGAATACTTTCAGGATGTAATTAATTAACAATTTTGGATTTATTGTATAATGATAACCACATAAATATACTTAAGTTATTATTGTATATTAATTTTTAATTTGATATATATATGTATATATGTAATATATATATATATATATATATATATATATATATATATATATATATATATATATATATATATATAATATATATGTAATCTTTGTAATCTTTTGTACATATTTCTTTTATGAATCATGCAAACAGCATAACATATTCATAAGTAATTTTCATTCTAAAATATGTGGACTTAACACAATATTAAAAAAATTGTAAAATGATTTAAGATATTCTGCATAGAAAGATTTCATAATTTAATTCACGATTAAAATATAAAAAAAAAATTAATCATTTATATTTTGAACAATAGAAATTTTAATGTTTTTTTTTTGTGAGAAAATCATCACTTAAAATCATTTTCTTCTCAGTTTAAAAGACGTCTTTCGTGAAATAAAGCATGGGAAAAACTATTCTTATATCTGTCAAGAATATTTATTACCAAGAAATATTGCGGGAGCAATAAAGTACAGCTTGACAATTGATATTTGCTGAATTCTAAATTATTCTCTGTTTGTCACATTTGAATCATTTCAGAAGAGTTTTCTAAAACTGGCATAGAAAGAAAAATAAACATGTCAACAGGAATGAAAATTTACAGTGCCTCATAGGGAAAGAAATTGCAAAAGAATAAGTCTGCATAAAATCAGTTTTTTTTCATACTAAACGTGTTTTGAATTAGTATATTTTATACCTTTATGAAATGAAGAATAAACAACGAGCACCCATCTAGTTTTTTTTAATATTTATTTTTGAATGAATGTTTTTAAAAATGGACATTATAAATATGAAATGCATTCAGACTTCCTTAAAAACTTGTAATTTTCAATAATTCATATTTTCTTTTTGCAAAGTTAATATAAAATAAAGTTTATTCATAAAATAAAGTTTATTCATAAAATATATTTTGTCTTTATTTTCAAGTTGAATTAAATGCGTTAAATTTAAAGGTTTGGACTTTTCAGTTATCATGTCATTATATTCACGTTGTAAAAATATTTATATTTTAGAGTAAAATAGGAATAAATGAAAGTTAAGGTTGTTTAAATTTGCCATTGAATACAATATTTTTTATTAATAACAGTATATTTAACTTGCAGGCAAAACATAAAAATATGAATTCAGATAAATTGTCTGATGATATAACTCATTAATATACTGAACATATATATATATATATATATATATATATATATATATATATATATATATATATATATATATATATATATATATATATATATATATATATATATATATATATTTTTTTTTTACGTATTGAGAATTTCACTTTTTAAAATATAATTTTATTATACGTACATAATATTATTTAGTACTGAAACATAAATGCTAAGTATTATACAAACTTAGAAACAGTCTAATTTAAAAATATTCATTTTTTTTCTAGTACTAAATTAAAATGCGTAAGAGATATTTAAAGTTAAATTCCTACAATCTGATTTATATTTTACTTGAAATATTTAATATAAAGTACACTCTATATTATTTATAAATAATTCAAAGTTATAAATAATTTAATGTAGATGGATATTTATTAAATCATTGTGGGGATTAAATAAATATTCATTGAATTGACTCTAGGCACCATGAGAGCAGTATAGTTTCAAAATGTATTCTAAAAGCAGCTCACTTTCGTGTTCTAAAGTTTTTTCTTACAATAGTTTGCCATTTTTTTCTAAGGAATAGTAAGAACGTAAATTATAAATGGAACAGGAAAAAGAATATAAGCATTTGAGAATTTTATTATTTTAAGTTAAAAGTTTATCAAAACATATTGATCAACTATGAGCAGAAAACTCGTGTTGGAATATACAGATTTCAATGTAGAAAAAGTTATTTTATGAGACTTAAGGAAATAATGACGAATATTGTATAGGAGAAAACAAATTTGTAAGCAAAAAAAAAAAAAAAAAAAAAAAAAAAAAAAAAAAGTGAAGCAAAACTCTTCAAAAGTGGCAGTTGAAGATACGGATATAGGTCAATCAGAAATTATTCAGCTTAATGATTCAGCATCAAAACTGCTTGTAAATATAGAAAATAAAATATTTGTCTCATATTTTGTAACTCAAAAATCTATCTGTTGGCCAATGGTTACTTTTACTGAACTCTAAAAGTCAACGAAGTCAATATCAGAATCTTTCTAATTTCTGCAAAGAAATCTTCGAAATCTGTATTACAATAAAACTAAATTTCTTAAATACGAAAAAGTTCCTCTTGCAGTGTCGGTTATAAAGACAACATTTAAAAGCAAATACATTCTAAAAACATCTTCCGAAAATCAAAGAGCTCAACTCAAGTGAACCGGAAGAGATTTACTGAACAAGAAAAAGTTTAAGGATGACAAAGGCCGTCCTATTACGTTCCGGAGGTTACTTTTCGAATGTTTTATATTTAAACATTAAAAAACGTATTTTCTTAAGAATTGAATTAAAGTTTTATTATTAAACAACAAGTAATTATTGCTTCAGGGAAATAATTTTTGCAATGAATTTCTTGTTTTTAATAAAACTGATTGGAGTGAATCAGTCACCTCACACAAGCTACAATTTCAATGTTAAGAGAGTTCCTTCTGTAGGATTAAAATATTTAGCTCATATTTATTATTCAAAAATATAAAGTAATAAAAGATAAATTTAAATTAGTAAATATATCGTGTTATAGATTTAGATGTTTTTACTAAATTATAAATTTAACTTCTAAAAAGAAAAATATAGGATTTTTCATAAAAATTAGAGCCTGCATTGAAAGAAATATAACGACACGTTACTTATGTCAAAATGATTGAAAGGACACTTAACTCTATTATTATGGAATTATTTATAAAACAGAAATGTTTTCATTCTGAACATATTGTGCGACATTCAAAGCAGAAATGAATTTATGCTGACTATTTCTATGAAGAAAGTAAGTGCGTTTTATATTGATTTTTTATGAGAAATCTCGATTTTTTTTAGAGAAAAATAAATCACGCTTATCAATCAAAATATTCATTTTGTTCTGAAATTTTCGGATAGAAATGAAAATTTAGACTGGAATCTTGCTTTTATTAGAACTTCCTTTTACGATATGATGAATGAGCTTCTGACATCAATTTTGAAAACATTACAATAACATGAAGGTTTATACGTCAAAAACTTTTAAAGTTTTTTTTAAAGAATTTTTGAAAATGCTAGTATAATGTATATAATAGTTTACATGTAAAAATTAGAAAATTATTAAATATGTTTATTTTATTATTGTAATTTAATAAATGTACTTTATTTTTATTAAGATAATAATAAGTTTATTTGGTTATATAATTTTAGGTGAAAAACTTATGATATGTTGTTTACATTTGCGAGAAAAAAGTTTGATTACTTTAGAAGAATAAAACAATTCCTTATTGAGATATTATAAATATTATAGGCATTTATAGAACTATATATTTATATATAAATAAAGTAGTATATTTTACTATATTAAAAGAAGTATTATGTGACTGGAAAAATTAATTAAGCTACAACTATTAAATACCAATATCTATACATATCTTTTTTTAAGATAGCATATAATTCTATCATTATAAACGGAAGTTGTAATAAACACATTTTATCTGACATACTTTCAAAAAAAAACATGCTTAAATTCTATTATTCATATCATATATAAATTTATTATGTGCTTATATACAGAGATCAGACCTTTAGAAAATCAGTAGTAAATGCAATAAAAAGTAATCAAGAATTTTGATGTAAAATATCAATATATTTAAATTTACTTTAGAAAAATAGCATATTTTTTTAATTCATACTATTTCAAATAGAATAGAATCAATTTGAAGACATTCTGTATTGGAAAAAATAAGCGTTAAATACATATTTTAATTTTATTTTTAATTTTGCGCTGAGGTACAAAATTATTTTGTGAATTTACATAGATACATTCCATTTCAAATTACTTTAATAATCATACCTTAACCAATTATTGAGCTTAAATATATATATTTAAATTTCCATTGTCTAGAATTGTATCTTTTAAAGAACTGCTATCTCCATAATATCAGTCAAACATATTATTAAAAGTGATATTAACAATAAAATATAATATTGAATGTGTTAACAAATTTAATATATTACTGAGCATTAACGCAATATATTATTAAATGTGTAAATATTTAAAGAAAAACTTTGTAAAAATGTCTACCATGCTAGTAATAATTCAAAACTTTTTAAAAATTGCTCGATTGTCTGGAAGAAATTAAATATTAAAATGACCTTTTTATTTAAATTATTCTTATGTGAATAAAAAAATAAATTTTTTATACTATTGGTTATTTTATGAAAATGTTTAATACTTATTGATTACACTAAACATACGTTGAAAAATGTTGAATATTTATCAATAACCGACATAATCTCCAAGATTAAGTAGCAAATGCAAATAAATATTGATAATTAAAGGAAAAAAAACCATTAATATTTTTCTTTCCTCAATACTTTTGATGTTTATTTTGAAAAATATTGCATATTCTTTTTTCACTTTTATAGTTATCAAAGCAAAAATGTAAGCGGTAATTAATTTATAATTAATTCTAAAACAAAAAAATCATGAATAGTTACACTGCACGTTACGATAATGCAAGTTTAACAATTGATTCGTCAATGGCAATACTCATGTTTAAATTTCACTTAAAATCATCTTGATTTTTTTTTTTTCAAATAGGTAGTTTAATAGTTAAGGGTGATCTTTTTTAATATTACAAATTTAAGATTCATATAATTGATAAATATCACATTTAAATATATTATATTTTATACTGTCCAACATCCGGCTTTACTTACTGGATGAATATAACGTATGCGTATAATAAATGGTTTTGAGCGGTATTGGCAAAAGTTTCTATTATAAACATGTCAGGAATATATATATACTGAGGAGGATTTTGCTTGGTTGTGCATATTCAAAAATATTATTGAAGCCCTACTTATACTGAAGATATTTCATTTTCTTCCTCATATTCAGAATTTCTTTTGTTTGTCAGAGATAAATAACCATAACAAATGAATCGCATTAAATTATAGTTATTAAAATGATGTACATTATTTCTATCGTATGGATATAACATACCAAATAGGTTCCATAAACTGTCAATAACATCAGTACATTCATATGTTTTTACTGTAGGATACATAAAATATGATTATACACACATTTGCATATCTCATTATGTTGTAAACAAATTTGTGGTAGATATGGTTACAATAAATTATGAAATAAAACATCTCAATAAGCTCTGATTTAAAAGTATACACGGGGGTTTGATTTACATAATGAGAAGATTTTGAGAAATGATAGCAGTCTTCTAATGATCCAAGTTTATGACATTGCTATTATTTGAGGTTGATGCTTATTAACATATTTATTAGATTTAGAAAATATTATCTTGCAAGTAAGCAAATCAAAAATTCAGCAAAACGAATTTATCATTTTAATGTCATTGTATAAATTAAGAAGGACTTTAGATGGAGTATACTAGTATGAATTTTCAAAGTAATTTGAATTTACATTGGAGGATATTTTATGTCTGGGAATTTGATTGCAGAAGGTAATATGAAAATATTTTAATGATTTGTTAATTTAAATTAATTTACACAAGAAACTATGAAAGAATAATTTTAAAAATGGTAATATATATTTTATTTTAAGAAAAATTTATTTTAGATTTTTCAATGTTATTTTATATTTAATAGCCTCAAGTAAAATATTTTAAGCATGTAACTATATTCAGCTTAAAAACATAAAGCTGTAAGCGCAACTTAGTATATATATTTTGAAAAACAAAATGTATTTAATAATATGTACTTACAGCTTTATGTTTTTTAGAGCAGGCTTTTGTTTTTGAAAAAAAATTACATTTTAAATTGTTATATATTTTATTAAAAATAGTTTTACATCAAAGCTCCAAATATATTCTAAAACACTAATATTACAGGCTGACAACTTTATCCTGTTGAGAAAAAGCATTGTACTAAACATGGAGTTTATTTTCAATTGTATTAAACATGCAGTTTATTAAAACATGGAGTTTATTTTCAAAGATTTAACTCTACTTAAGTCACTTGTTACTTAGATTCAACATATTTAAGTATTTCAAAATGGTCTGCTTGGGCATCGATACAGATCCATAAACGTCACGTAAAATTTTCTGCAATGGGCAGCAGTTCATCAGGCGTTAATTAAAACATAAGAGTAGCCTTTAAGCATTCCAATCTTCGATGTGGCTTAGACCATACTCTTGATTGCAGAATAGACCAAACACTATAGTACATAGGGCTTAAGTCAGGTGAATAAGGGGTCCCCATTCCCACAGCTATGAAACCTAGAATATTTGTTTGACATTAGTCTTGCGTTGATTTTACTCTATAAGAAACGGTAGAATCTTTTTGAAGAGCCCAAATGCTATTTTTTAAATGATTTTGGGACCAAGGAAGTAAAATCTCATTGTAGTATATAGCCTTTTTCATTTTGACGCATTGATTAATGAAAACCAAAAGAATTTTTCTAGTTTCGCAAATGCCTCCCCAAACCATAACGTTTGTTGACGTTTTACTCTTGTGCAAGTTCCAAGATGATCCAATGACCAGTAAGAGTCATTTTGTCAATTATAGGATTGTTCAATTGTAAAAATCCTTTCGTTCGTGAAGATGAAATGCTTCCATTCCCCTTTGGCGGACGTTCGAATGAGAGCTCGACATTTTTGCAACCATTAATGCTTATTTTGCTCAGTTAATTTTTGTACTTTTCAAAGTATATATGGCTTAAGTCTAAGTTATTGTGTGATTTGTATAACTTTTTCTTTATTAACCCCTATTTCTTTATCCATTTTTCTCATTACGTTTCTTGGATTTCGGTTAGTTCCTTTCTTGATAATTTTGCAAATTTCATTTGTATTCACAGCTCTGCTCTTTTTTTGGTTTCCGGAGTTTATCACCATCACAGCCAAGCTCCGAAAATTGTTTTATTTAGTTCGTATACCGCTTGTCTGTGGTTATTCAACTTTCTGGCAATCTGAGCTTGCTTTAACCTCACCTCAAATAAAGCAATTATTTGTCGTGGTTGGTTTGACATATTATTTCAAACAAGGAAATAAAAACTTCCTATTAGTTTTACTGACATTAAGATGTCTTAAGTAAATAAAATTATTATAAAAAAGTGGTGAACATGAAATACACCAATCAAAAGCAGTGCAATTTTCTCAACAGTATAAAGTTGTCACTCTGTACTAAAATAAAAAATAGAATCATCTGTGCCATGCCTATATATGCGGTTATCGCACTGTTCTTCGTTGTCAACAAGTTTTGTTTTCTTTTCCACTACTCCTTATATATAGTACTATTTCAATGTGGCTTATGCTGGGTGTCATCAGATATTTTATGATTGACATACAAGGCTTTACTATGTAGGTGATATTTCTATTAGAAAAATATTTTCCTTGGGATTTCCATTCTCCATACCTCTGATTATTCTTAACTTAGACTAAATAATTAAAAACTCATCATTTTTTCAAACAAAATTCGTTTTGAGTAGTATATGCATATTTTATGCCTTGTTTATTTCTCCAGAAAGATATCCTAAGATATTTAAGAGTACATTTAATCAAGAAGGAAGTAAGAAGTAATATTAGATAAATGACATAATAAATGACTTTAAGCTGTCAAAAAGGGGTTATTGTTGATACTCATTTAGCAGATGACTAAACTTCAGAAACAATAAAAAATCTCAGAGTATTTTGAAAATCACACAGATCAAGGGTTTTTAAATGTTGGAATGAGAATCCACTGTCCTTGTCTGGAAGACATAAGTTTGATTCGAGAGCAGTTTTCCAATAGCATGATTGGCAAATTGTACAACATTGTTTCTGTAAAGAATTCACTGTGTTCCAAAGAAAAAAATATCTATGATAGATCTTCATAATAGTTTTCGTTTATGCTTTACGCAAAGAATTACAAAAGATAAAAAACCTAGTCGATATCTGGGGAAAAAGAATCTAAATCTTTCAAGAATATAAGCTTTGTAGTTTTGTCAAGAAAAATTAATGGATACCTGAAGATAATTATATTGCCCAACCACAACTAGGTATGATAAAATATGCTGATATAAGAACAACATTGCATTTTTCTGAAGAAAGGGAATGGATATTTTGGTAAAACGATTCTTTATATACCAGATTTCGCATTGATGAGGGATATGTGAAGCAAGTAATGTAGTTATGAGTGGATCTTTCCTTACCTGCATTATTCATAAGTTTGGTGGGATTATCTTAGTACAGTGCATGACTCGCTCTCACGGAAGTACATTCTTGGTGCTTCAAGAGGTGAAATAAAATGCTTTGATATATTTAAATATACCGACAGTTCAAGTACACCCAAGAATGTTGCATTTTCTTTTGATATTAATGGATATTTTACAGACTATAGTATTTTTAACCTTCAAACTACCGTTAATCAAAACTAATTTTCTTAACATCAGTCTAACTTTTAGAATTTTCGATCGTCATAACGAATCCAATATTTTAATCCCATAGAAACTAGATATGATAATATGGAAAAGAGCTTCCGAAATCACATTCCTTTTTTACCAATTTACCAAATTTAATAAGCTGGATAATAATGTATAAGTCTCTGATCACAACCGAATTTCAAAAGCATGTTGGCTTGATATACAAAAGAATAAGAGCTGATTTTGTGCAAAGACAGTTGATAAAGTTATTGATCTTTGGTTTACATTTCATTTGGCTTTTGCATATTATATAGAAACGTATTGTATTTAATTACGGCTGCTGTGTTGAAAAGGTAAAGACTTCATCTACTGTGGTACACGGAGCAGAATTAATCTTTAATAAGAGAAGATTTGAAAATAATTCATCACGATGTATTATTTTCTAATTATCCTCTATCATTCAATATAGCTTGTTCTTACATTCTATTCGAATCTATTTCTAGAAAATTCTTAGTTTGCAATACTCTTGAATAATGATAGATATTACTTTTTAAATAATGCATACGAGTTAAGATAATGTTTATTTCAATGAATAACGTTTTCGAGTAAAGATTGGTATCCGTCTGCCTGTTAAAAATTTTAAAAAATCTCATTGTTGCTCAGTTTCTACTACACTGTAACTTACGATATAGCTTTAAAACTTGAAAAAATAACATAGATAGTTTTTCAAGGAATTACAAAAATAACTAACCGAACCCAATCCAAACTTAAAAATCAAAAGTTGTTTAATGTGTAGCTAAATTGCAGGCATTTTGCTATTAAAACAATTCCAAAGTATCTAATCAGAATTTAAAATTCAATTAGTTCACAGAGTCATTTGTTAAATCAAATGAACATGATTTACTAGTATATATTTTAAGCTATTCTGATTCACAAACATACAGAGTAAATTAATGTGTATCTTACGTCATATGATATGAACACTGTAGAAGTAAAAATAAAAAACATACTTTGCATTAAATTGCTAAACAAATATTTATCCTTCTCAAAACATTGATGCATTAGATAAAATAGTTCATGATCAAATTCGAGAAAGGAGGATTGTTACAAATATTCCTGTAGAAAACATGCTGTATTTTGAAATTCAACATTCCTTGAATTTAAAAGTCTAAAGTGTTTTCTTTTAATAATTTACACCAAATTACAAATTTTTAGTAATTCTTAGTTGAAACTAGCCGATATTTCTTTAACATGATATCAAAATATTTATTCCTTATAAAAATTAGCAATGCCTTTATTGATATGAACTTATTATTGATTTGGACTATAGATTTTCTGGTTCAGCAAATCATCATGTTTTCTCTTGATCTGTTTACCTATTCGTATAACATAAGGCTGAAATAAAAGTAACTTAAATGATACATCGCGTATTGCTTGCAAATAGCGTAAGTCTGTGAAGTCCATGATTGAAATTATTAAAGTGAGACGGATTTTTAGTCAATAATTTAGATATGCATACAATATTATTTTTTTCCATTCCCAATAAAAATAAATGCAATAGTTAAATTAAGAGGAGGATTTAAGAAAATAAAACCTGTCTATATATATATATATATATATATATATATATATATATATATATATATATATATATATATATATATATATATATATATATATATATATATATATATATATATATATATATATATATATATATATATATATATATATATATATATATATATATATATATATATATATATATAAAGTTAAAAACAAAACTGCTTAAGAAACGTTTTACAAACTGATACGTCACACAATTTTTACATAATTTGTAAATTAAATACAAATTAGACACTGAAAAAATGTCAGCAAATGAAATTTCGTATCGATTTACAAATATTAATTTAACATTAATTAATTAGACTACAGACCTACGTTTCGCATATCGTTGTATGTTGTTTTGTACTTGCGAGCACAGATGTCTCTGGATATTTTTAACAGAAATTGGTATTTCTTAAAGGTTATTAAAACTGAGAAAACTTATAAGTCTCTCGATCCATCATTGTGAAATCTAATCTATTGTCTTTTCATAGGAGATAACTTTTCATTTCGGCATTTTCCATCACCTATCTCACATTTTCTCCACACATGTAAGAAATGAAATTTTAACCAACAAATATAAAGTTTTTTTAAAATTTAATTTCAGATCAGTTTTAATTTCAAGAAAACTATATCTTTATAAATTACTGCATTGAGTTTCATGAATTAAATTAGTGTACAAATTTGATTCAGATAATGATTTATATTTTTGGTGAATAGAAATTTTTGATTACATTAAATGTAGAGTCTAATCTTAAATAGTTTTTATTATTTCTTAATTTTTGTATCAAAAAAATTTTGACAATATCATAATGTTCATAAGTGCAAATCTCTCAGCATTAAATTTCTTAATATCTAAGTAAGATTGAAAAAATAAGATTGACTTTACTTTCACAAACATTGATTAGTTTTTTTCTAAACTAAAATTATTTTATGATTTGATGTCTTCTCATTATTCTTAAACATTTTAGACACATTTACACTATGAAACATATTATTGATACACAACATATCATTTAATTATTCTTGCATTTTATAAATATTCGATGTAAGAAACTATAATTGTATAGTTTTAGATTAAATTAGGTATTATATAAAGATTTGTGATGTAATGAAAATAATAAAATCAGACTATTTACCATATTGCCAGTATTACTTAGGTAAATTCATAATGTTTTAGAAAATAATAATTTAAAATATTTACGGTTTAAGTCATACGGTTTGCAACACCGGGAATACGGTTTGCAACACCGGGAGTCTTTACATTTCTTATTTATAAAATAGGTAAATCGTATTTAATTAATTATATAATGATAACATTTTCTTACAATAATAATGAAAATGAAACTAATAGCTAAGTAAATATTTCAATTGCTTAATTTCAAGTAAAATAGTCAATAACATTTACCTATATATTAAGTTTTTTCCAATGTATATTTTAGTGTAATAGTAATATATATTCTGGTTTAAAATAAAGGACAAAAAAATTAACTTAACAGATTTCTAGCATTGTATATATGAACTACATTTATTGTTTTCTACAATACACTAACTACAATTTCTAGCATACGTAAAAAAAAAAAAAAAAAAAAAAAAAAAAAAAAATTATGGGTCAAAACTGTTTTAAGTCGGTAGAAGTCGTGCTCTTGAAACAGATACTGGAATTTGGTGACTAGTTCTCAAACACATGTTAATAAAGCAGTTAGCTATAGATTTAAAAAAGAGATTTAATTATAAGCAATGATACAGTAATTTGTTGGATAATAATAATTACATTCTTTTAAAAACATTTTTAATGTTAAAGAGTTTAAAAATTCACAAATTATAAAATTTGATTATGGTTTTCTAATGAAGATTCTGAACCAACATAAATTTCTAACAATTACAAGAAAACTTATATATGCGAATAAAATTATCGAAATTTGTGATAGAAATCGTGGGTTTAGTATCACTGAATTCTAAACGCAAACACATTGGCCCTTATCGGATTTTGGGCATTCTATTGGACATTGTTTCTCTTCCAGTTAACTGCAATTCTTTTCCTTGATTTTTTGGTAGAATTCTTTAGAAAACGTTTGCATAGCTCTTGTTTTTATATGTAAATCTATAAGACATGATGCTTAGATTTTAAATATGTTTCTTTATTCACGTTTTTTCTTTGGAGAGTTCTGTGTTGACATCAAAATAATTCTTGTATTTATATCAATGATGTTCTAATAACACATGGCAATAACACAACCATCAGATATATGTTGGTGTTTTAACCTGTAGAATATGATGTTCAATTCCTTTGCTGTAACTATATTTCCTTTTATTGCATTATTAAACTGAATGCTTGATATTTTTAACCATTTCATAAATGATAAAATTTTAGGAAGTTTATTAATTTTTTATTTATTTGAGGCACTTTGACATTTACTAACAAATATGTTGTCTCTTAATTCAGATTCATCGTTACTTTCACCACACTGTTGAAATTCCCTATCACCATCAAGACAACCTATATTTCTTCAGCAAGTTCCCTCTTATTGGCTTGATCAATATCCTCTTCAGAGAAAAATGATCATCTAATAGAGTTCCCAAGCACTCATACCGTTTTCCTTACCCTATTGATTTATATTTATGCACCATTGTTTAGAAGTAGAATGGCAAAAAAATGTACAAAAACACTTTGCCAAATTATAAAGATAAGCTTATAAAAGAAAGTTTGAATCAATGCTGGTAACATGGAGCACATAGCCAGCCCTGATAACATATGATTTCCGAGAAACGATTGTTTCCAATCTTTCTGGGAATTCAAACGGAGAAAGGAAAGGATAGTGAAAAATAACAATGCCCATTCCAAAGAAAGCATCCAACAGCAGAATACTGAAAGGATAATGGATTACAGATAAATAGTTTTCTCATGATTGTTGATTTCCAATGCATCGGATAACTCTGTGCACCTCTTGACTTTCAATTTATATATTAGAGTTATAGGGTTGTGCTAGTGATATTTTAATTTAGATTTCTATCAGTACTTCTTTATGACACATTAAAATAACTATAAATAGTTTTCTTCCAAAATCAAATTTATAAATTAACATTCTGAATGTTTAAACATATGTATTTTAACATAAAAATGTGTCCAGAAGATACTTATACCTAGGAATACATAAATTCACAAATGTTTCAATAAAATTTAAATATGATCAATTGATTAAATAAAATTATGTTTTAACCAATAGCATTGTAAATTAATTTGAATAATGCATTATACTCTTATTTTATATTTAGCTAAAAATTTCATAGAGAAACAGAGAAAATATGTTTACATAATACCATATATTCATTTCTTTCCTAGAAAATCTCTAAATTCCATTGAAATTTAAAGAAAATGACATAATTATTTTCTTTTTATGACACATTTGCAAATTATCTTGATTTCCGAAAAAAACATCAAGGTAAATACATAGTTAAATAACTGCAATAATATCAGAGAAAAATGGTATCTTATATTTAATTAAAACAAGCTGATAACTTAAAGATAATGATTCTCAAAAAAAAATTAACAATATTTTCGAAGACATTAAAGTATGGCATTTTTGTGTGCTTTGTAATCATCAAAATTTATTTCATTTTATAAATTTTATCTTAAATTTATTTAAAAAATGGTTTATATTTTAATAAGTATAAGAATAATATATAAATGAATACGGTATTAAGCTTTCAATTATTTCGTTTCAACAATCTAAATTATTTTTCTTTAGAATATTAAAATACACCTCCTCATAATAAATTGTAATAAAACATAGATTTATGATTATGAAATAAAAATTCTACATATTTTCACATTTTACGACAGTATCTTTGAAGAAGTACGCTATGATTCTGTTACATAAAGTCATAAAAAATTGATAATTTAACTCCATCCATTTTATGGGAATTTTCATCTATTTTCAGAGTATTTTAGTTCCAAACTCATCATCTAAGAAGATGGAATTCGTGCATTATTTATCGAGCTTGTTAAGAAGCAACGCATTTATGACATCAATAAAATGTCAGGTAAATTCCAATATACTTCAAACATTTTTTTTTCTATTCAAGCATTCAATACCATTTTGTAAGAAGTAAGATGAATTAATTATAATTTTATTTACTACTCTTATATAAAATAAAGATTATAAGAAATATAAAAGCATTTAATTTTGCATAATTAGAAATAACTTTGACATACATTTGCAACAACACATTAAAGTTAATTACAAAATAAATATATGTTAAGAATTTGTTAATTAACACCTACCTATACCATGGAAGTATGATGTAACTGAAATTTGCTTAATTGTATTGTTTCTTAAGCATGAAACATTTCTCAAGCTTATATATGATATAAAATATTTCATATATATGCTAGGATATTCACTTTCTTGTTTGCATCTCAGTGTATCGATAATTTTATTTCGATATGTGCTTATATTATTATAGTACAAATAAGCCACACTTTTCGTTTTAAATTAACCAGTATAAGAATGTTTAATTAATTAATATCAGGCACTACGGAATTCATGAGAAAAATTATTTTTTATGGTAATATTAAATGTTATTTTGTATGCGTTTTTTTACAAAAAATTTAAAACAAAGCATAAATAAAAAACTTATGTAGTTAAAGTTATACAAATATTAGAAAACGTATGAAAAAATATATTAATTCTATAACAGTTTTTAGACATGATAACGACGGTGAAATTAGCCACTACTGTTGCATAAAGATCGGAATTTTCTCTTGAAAAATTTACAAAGAACGAAAACGCAAATAGGAGTATAAAACATATCCATGAAAACTCATGTTTATAATTTAGTTTTGATTTTAATTGATATAGATACATAGATATACTTGTATGTTTATTTTCTTTTAACTTCATCGATATAAATGTTATATTTTTTTTCTATATCTCATTTATAATTTGCTCACATTTCAGTATTTTCAAACATATTCTGCTATTTAAAATTCAATTTTGATTATACATTTTAAGAACCTTCAATTTTTTCATTATTACCTGCTATATATCCAATGATATATGCATCTGAGAAGTAAAAGAGAACACTTGCATATCACGTGTCATGTGTGGCCATGGATTATCTTGTAGGAAAATGCCTATTGTTTAATGGTGAATAATGAAAATTCCACGAGATTCAATAGAGCAGAGATGTATATTTGGCTGCATAGTATGTGTAAACCGGCATTCTTCATTGTATCGAGTTTAGAATTGTTTTTGCCAGTTACAATTGCAGCAGCTAGATGACAGTCTTTGTAGTTCAGAAGTAGGAAATACTAAGCTGATGGCACCTAAAACTTGCTTACGCATTAAATAGGAAGCGTTTCAGTTTAAATTCATGTAACTGTTTAACATACTCAAGTAATATTTAATGAACACTATGATAGTGATGTAAAATTCAAAGAATTTTTGAGCTACAGAAATTTACTCAGGAATTTTGGGAATAAGCCAAAAATTTTGGGAAATATTGATACTTCAGAGTGAATAAACGCGACCAATCACTTTTCTTTTAATAGATTGTTTTGCCTTTCATATTTGTAGAAAATAGAACAAAATTATGCAAATATGTTTAAGAAATATCTTTTCTTTCTTCTTCTAGCCATATGCAGAATATGCTGAGAATCGCGTGTAATTGTGATATAAAATACATCAATCGGTGCAATGGGTATTGACCAGGATAAATCCGTTATACACCACTATCATAGTTCATCTGGATTTTGGGCAACATGACAACAGTTCGTAATTCCTATAGGAATGATTAATTTGCAAGCAAATGCGCTCTTACTGCTTCTCCGTCGAACTCAGAATGTTCGTTTCAATATTAAAACGTAGTTAAAAGCTTACAAAAGTGCAAAAAAAAATTATTCGCATATTTGTAATAGAATATTCAAACTGTAAAATTATTAGCGGTATATGGGTGCTTTGAAATTCTAATGATTTGCATATCTCATCATTGCAAACGCATATGAATTTCGCATATCTTACATGCTTTCTTCAGGGTACTGAATGGTGGATTGCAAGCAGTGTAGAATAAATCATTAGGAAATTGAAAGGCACTTTCATAAAGAATCAAAGATTGAGTTTTACATTATTTATTCCGTATACAAATATATAACTTGAAATTCTATAATTCTTTCAATATTAAATTGTTATCAAAATTTCTAACATCTATTCTGATATTCCTCTCAAATATAAATTCCTGCCAAAATCTATTTGGGTATTATTAAATTAAATCCATAAAATCTTCTTAAGCACTTGACAACGTTCGATAGATATGAAAATTTGATGTAGTTTCAACTTTTAATTATGCTAAACCATTTTAACAATATTTCCTTGTATCAAAAGAAAACTCCCATTCAGTCTTTATATAACAATTTGTCATTATTTGAACTCATCTTCGTGGTATTTGGTGTCCGACAGCAAACTAAAAGTTCATCAAATCGGTTTTTCTTGAAAAATAATACAAATGTCCTAGTAAAAGTAGCTTTTTCGTTTGCTACACTTCATTCCAGTATATATCTTATATATTTTATTACAGTATTTCATGTAATGGCATTTTTTAACTAATTTAATGAAAACGATAGATCATATTTAATGAGATCTTTGTGATAAGAACAGCATTAAAAAAAATTTACAAGACACGATGTAAGTCATTTTTTTAATATCGTGTCCTTGAGATCATTTCGCAAATCATTAGTTTCAAAATAAAAGGTCCTGTGGTATATTCTTCCCTATTATTATATGTGTCTGTGTTTTTCAGTTTTAAATACATTATCTAAATTTGAAATGTATATGAGAAGAAATTTCTTGAACCATTTTTTTCTATATTTGAAAAAAAAAAAACAAACTAATATCTCTTAAACAATTTTAATCCACATCATGGAAACTCAACTAACAACCTTATATAAACAACATAAAATCATCATGAACACTTTGCTCAGTTACCACGTTTGCCGAATATGACTATTTAGGGTGGTCCCAATAGGAGTTTAGGATTTTTTACATATCAATTCGCATCTAGGTTTAAATCTTATTCTGTTTGTAGAATATGACTTAAACCTGAATATAGAAAACAATCTTTGAATAGTGAATGATATCTATAAGAAGATTCTTATTATGTACTAAAATTTTCATTTTCTATCACCTTCCTTATGTAAGATGGTACCATGAAGTACTATTTAACGTTCATTAAAATGTTGATTTTGTCTATTCACTTTTTATTGAACTAAAATTCAAATGAATTTATTTGATTTTCAAATATGTTAATCTGACTCTAGTAGATATCTAGCTGTGTAAATATTTATTGACTTCTGAGTGCTAACGTTTGGATTACTATAATGTAACATTTTTTCTACATTGAATAAAATAATTTTTAGTCTCAGTTTTCTCGAAATCTCTTTATTCATAACTATTTACAAGTACATAAATTTGAGAACTTTTAAAACTATTTACAAGTACATAAATTAAAATTTATATTTAAAATTAATATTATAATCTATATTAAAATTTATATTTAAAATTTAAATTTCATTTTTGTAAGGTTTAGGTAGAACATTTTAATACATCCTTTTTCTGAAACAAATTATTTTTTTTTATGTTATAAAAATAAATCCTTTTCTAGATTTAAAAAAATATCATTTCTAGCAATAAATTAATATGTTCTCATTTTTTAAAAGTCTCCAAAATTTTCATATAATGAAAGTTTTATGTATGAAAATTTTTTATTTTTTATTTTGTGAAAGATATTTCCTCTTGCCATTCTAAAATATTATATAACGAGGAAATAAGAAAAAGAAATAATAATAATAATGAAAACTTCTTATAAATTTAAATAGCTTTAAATATTTTTTGAAAATCAGTGGTATCAGTGCATCTATTAAAAATCATAAGTACTTAATACTGATTATTTAATCAGTTGCTCATTTGAAATATAACTATAATTGCTGGTTTTAGAAAATAAAAAAAAACTTTTTATCTTTTTCTTGAAGATTAAATCAGGTATAGTATGCATTTGAAAGTAAAGTTTCAATATTAATTAATAATAATCAATTTAACTTTTTTAAATAATATTGTGTAAATGAATTTTACCCAACTTCATAACTTATGATTCATAGATATTTCAAACATTGTAAATAATATTATAGAAATTTAAATAATTTTAAGTAAACTAAAAGCTAGAAAGAAATTATTAGAAATAAATGTCAATTTCTTTATCTTACAAGTAATATCAATTGCTTAATTTTTAAACTAATTTGAAAGCTTTCACTTGTGGCATGCCATTCCTCCTAGTATTCCCTAGAATGATTTAAATGTATTCAACTATTTACCCGTTAAACATTTCCGAAACTATCACGCATCAATTCATGTATGCAAATTAATCTACATTTACACATCCAGTACACATGAAATGCTCCATTTGAATATTCCAACAAGTTTCCCTCGGTAAGCACTAGATCTGTTAGCGTTAAGGCATCAGCCTCTGTCTTATCGGAATGGAAATGAAAATGGCGCGAAAGAGTGACCAATATATATACGTTCATATGTGAAATACTTTTTATAAAATCTCCTGTCATTTCCTTTTGTAATTTATTTCAATTAAGGAGAGGATTTAAATATATTGCCTGGGTGAGTTTAATAGAAAAAGAATTGTGAATTAAGCAAATAATACTTTTAAAATAATTCAAAAATAATATAAGTAATCATAAGATCATAAACTTTTAATATTCCAAAATATTAAATTTAATGCAGAGAATAATTTTTTTTAACATCTGAAACTTATATGTGATGTTGCATGTTTTCTCAAAGTAATGTTAAATCATTTGAAAAGTTTAGGGCATAACTTTTCGATATATCTAGCATAGTATAGTTACATAATTAGAAATCAATAGCTATTATATTATTATTATTATTATAAAAATAATACAGTAACTAAAATGTAAGGAAAGAATGTTTTTAATTTAATATTATTTTCAAACAAAGCCATACAAAAGTCTAATTTTCACAATTACATATCATAAAATATCTCTGGAAAACTGCAGAAAAACATGTCAACAACTTAAATCAATATAATATGCACATTTTTTCAATTAATATAAAGGGAATATAGTTAAATAATATGAAATAATTTTTGCTTTCAGATCATTTCCATTTGCCTGCCATTTCAAGCTATTATGTATTGCTTACGTCAATAAGAATCAATCGAATCCCATTTCAGGGATGGATGTACTTTCTCTTTCTTGTATTTGTTTTATCCTTGTATGAATGGGTTGTGTAGGGCTCCATCCCCTTTAAACGGGTACATATGGCATGTGTGTACTGAAAAAGTCAGACTCCCCTCCAATTTGCGGTTCAGTTGGAAAAGTGGAGAAGCACACCCTCCGTTGTCAACCAAGCTGTCGTAAAACACAGAAAACAACAAGAGATTAGTAATTGATCGGATTTTTATTATGATTTTTTCACTTTTAATGTATTAAAATTAATATTTTATTATTAATTAGCTGAAAACCAATTTGTCAAAGATGCATGTTTTCTCAAAGTAATGTTAAATCATTTGAAAAGTTTAGGGCATAACTTCTCGATATATCTAGCATAGTATAGTTATATAATTAGAAATCAATGGCTATTATATGATTATTATTCTAACTAAATAATATAGCTGCAAATAGGACTTTTTTAGGAATAAATTTTACTGTTTTTAATAATTAGAAATTTAAAACCGTAAAATTCTAATGTACCGTAAGAGTTTCTCTGCATTGTTTTGATAAGTTTCTAGATAGGTATTTTGATGCACCAAATATTTATTTATTTAAATATTTTAATACTAATTCATTCCTTAATAAAATTTTCACGAATAAAATAATATACATTTTTTCTCTGTATATTATATTTGACTTTATTGGTCAGATCAGCCTTTCATCCCTTCAATGGGTTGATAAACTAAATCAAGAACGCTTGGGAACTAAACCCCTGGAGTTTTGTGTCTAACCCCAAAACATCTTAATCAGGAAAACAGATATGGGCACAGTAAGCTTTGGCCTACATAGGCTGTCATAACACAGAGTTTAACTTAGTTAAAAAATTAAATTACATAATAAAAATGAAAATCTGAAGTTACATCACAATTTTCCTATTTTTTAATTAAATTAATTTATTTTTATGTTCTTAATATTTAAAATTATTAGCCATAATATATTTATTTTATATTATTATAATTTATGCTTCATTTTGCTCAATTATGTAAATTTATAAATAAACTACTCTCCTATAAAATACTAATAGGGGTATATTTCCTTATATTTCAATAGCCTTTAGAGTAATCCAGAAAATACTAAATTTGACTGTATTTTAATTGGATTGAAATTTTTTTAGGAAAGTACTACTAATAAGGAAAAAATTAAAACTACAATAATAAAGATATTGTGAATATGATATTCCAAATTCCATGAATAACTATAATCTTTGTATTCAAAATATACAAGAAAGAAAATATATTCTAAAGAAATATTTATTTGATTGCAAAGAAAGACATTAAACTTGCTTATCGCAGATTTCCTTTTCGTGAAATGAATAATTTGTTCTAAAACACAGTTTTAAGAGAAAAAATAAACATTTAATGTCACATGGAATAAATAACAAAAACATAAGTTTCACTAAAAGTTAAAAATTTTATTTTATGGGAAACGCGTTATATGTTTTATTCCTTTGAAGTGTTAAGAAAAATAGCATTTCTATTTTACCTCTTCCATTCATTCCTGAATGTACACAGCAATGAATATTCATGAGTTAATTTTATGAATATTTTAGATGCTTTCAAATCAATTCTCTTGAATAAGCATTACTGGATTATTCTCTTCTTAGCATGTAAACTTCTCTTTTGCTTTTTTCTACGGAAAAGTAGAATTTATGTGTTCTTAACTTTGGATTTAAGTTATCAACGGAATTACAGAACTTATTACTTTCATGTGGTAAACCATAATTTTTGTTGATATTTCAATCACATTCGAATTTGAATTAATTTATTAATTACTCCATTAACGAAATATTTCCCAGAATAAAATGTGAAATACGTAATGCTGAGTAAATATTCTAGCGTTTTTATGTCTATAACCAATTCGCTTTGTTTGTAAAGTATTTTGTTTTTCATTTTTCTCACTTTTAATGTCTTGGTTGTGGGTTTCTTTCAAAATATATGAGATGATTGATTCATTTATGTATAGCAAATATTAATATAAATAATTCATGGAATGATTTTCTTTTAAGAAAGGTACTATTAAAAAGAAATGCTGTTAATAACAGTAAATTTTGATGAAATCCATTATTCAACTATTTCTTATAGTACTATATGTTAGTTTTGTTGCTTTAAAACGGATTCTTGTGAAAGAATGCCTGTGTAAACAAATATCGCGAAATTTATTTGGTTATATTTTTATTTATTTCTCTAGAATCCTACTGCAAAATTACACCATACATGTGATATATAAATATTAGAGAAAGAAATTCCAATACCAACACATTTTACTTTTAAATTTGTTTTGTCAATATATACAACAGAAATCAATAGTTTACAGTTGCTTAACTCAAAAAAAAGTGCTAAAAATAATTTACCTTAATTTTACTATTATTTGTAATGAATAAAATTTATTCATCCGAAGATATAAATTAGCAATTTATGTGAACACATGAAAATGTACAAAAATACTAAATAATATCTGGAAATTAATTTCATTATCACCTGACAGATGTTTTGCATTAAATATTTGAGGAATATTAACCCTAATTGTACAATGTTTTTATTACATAAAATTTTGTATTAAGCATACAGTGAAAGCCAGTTATCTTCTCAAAATCTGACAAACAAATTAAAAACATAGCAAATTCCTTTCTATTAAAAATCAAAATATCTATTCCTTTTTTGTGAAATAATTATTATTATTACATAAATATAAAGCACAATTATTGTTTTTATTTCGCAACTCAGTTGAGAAGAAACATCCAATATCACTTTGCCGAGCACTTTCTATTTTTGTATACAGCCTTTTACGACTTAAGCTATCTATGTCAACTTTGCTATTTCATTCATTAAAAAAAAATAACTATTTTTTTTAAAAAAAATAACTTTTAACTAAATACACCAGTATATAAAATACACTACAAATAGGCTCTATATTGCCTTGACATATTTCTGCATCAGTTAAGTGAACATATATCTTATAATAAAAATTTTCTTTTCCAATATCACCAATTTCGTTGCTGTACCTACTTTCAAATGACTTTAGTCTAGTATACGGAATGATGGGAAATGTATGCTAATTAGGAATTCACATGTTAGAATATTTTGATTGACTAATATATTGTTTTGCTGAAAGTAATTGATTTATTAACGCATCAGAACTATATATTACTGATTCAACGTAAAACTTAACATAAATTGTATATTCATAAAGATCTTATGCTAATGAAAAATAATTTGGCTTGTTGAAAATAAGTTTGGTACTGCTGAAACTATACTATCACAATTAAGCAATTGGACTAGTTTGGCAGGAAAGTAAAGTCTGAAGTGGATTTGGAATTATAATAAGCATCGAGACCAAGATCGATTTCAAATATATGAACTATTGAAATGTAAGCTCGAGCACTACTAATTTTAATGCTCACTCAAACAAACCATATAATCTGTTGTTGTTGTTACTTATCTCATGTGGTCTAGCCTTGCTAGACACTCCCCATAAAATCAAAAATATCTAGAATGTCTAAAAAATGTGATGGATCCCGAAGGACATTGCGTTCCCTAAAATTTAGGCAGTTTAAGATATTTCCAGGGTAGGCCATATTGACGGAACATCAAGGACAGTTTGGAAATGCCCTTTGCCTCTGCTGAAACTTGATTCCTCTCGTGTGTTAACTCAGATAGCGGCAAAAGGCAGATTGATATGATCTTGGTTTAAGATTGAAGGTCTCACCTGGTATTTTCATGAAGTACCATGGATGGTTGGGAGGAATTTTCATAAACATATTGAATTCAGATTTTGCTGGGGAAGAAATCTCATTAGATGCGAATTCTCCTCCTGGGTTTACTCTCTCCTCTGACACCGATCTGGCCAAAAAATCTGCTCTTTAATTACCCTCTACTCCCACGTGTGAAGATATTCATTGGAAATGCACTGTGTGTTCGAATGACAGTCTCTCAAGAAGATTTAGTATGTCCAGTCTCGTTTGATCTCCAATAGTGCTCCAATTTAAAATATGCTGGATACAACATAATCTAACACAAATTTTATTGCAAGCTTAAAAGTTGGTAGAAAAAATGTATATGAGACAAATATTAAACTTACTATCATTTGTAGTGAATTTTTTTAAAGGTAAAATCAATTTATGTCATGATAGAAAAACGAATAACCATCTAATTTTTATCTAACAAATACAGATATTTCAGTTTTCCTCTCAATAGTTTTTAAAAGAAAATCACGATTGTTTTCACTATGGTTTGAGAAAATAGGATATTTTACATTATATTACTAAGAGTAAGTTTCAGCAAATTATTCCAACTGAGTCCTGTACACGCATCACCATTTCAGTAAGTAAATGCAATTTAAATAATAAAATGTTAATCAGTGAAACTCTTCTTATGATATATGTTATTTATCAAGACCATTTTCACAGAATCACCGAAAGAACAGAAATTATATCTATTACATCACGAGATATTCAGTTTCTGTAAGCAAATATTATCGTCAAGGAAAGTGGCAGTAAAATGAACTTCCATCTAAAAAATCAAAAATACTTTTGTAATGAAACAGCAAAAAAATTATGTAGCATGCATTCAAAACATTTATGTACAAGGCAAATGGCATTGAATAAAATTAATTTTTATAATCGAAACAATAGATCTAACATGCCAAAAGAATTTCAATAATAGGAATTAATTTTCTTTTGTTATAAAGTTTATTATATTCTTAATTAATATTATTTTCTGTGGCCTGTTTTTTGTCTTGGTGTACAAACCTATATTTCAAAAATACTTGAGTTAATATGTATATATATATATGTATATATATATATATATATATATATATATATATATATATATATATATATATATATATATATATATATATATATATATATATATATATATATATATATATATATATATATATATATATATATATATATATATATATATATATATTTATATTAATATATATATATATGTATATATATATGTATATATATATATATATATATATATATATATATATGTATATACATACATATATATATCATGAATGTATATTCGGTGATAGTATCAAAAGGGTAATCAAAAATACAAGAGTGAACCTATATAATAATTTTGTATATTATCCATTTAATTCAAAAGCCATGTCGCGATATTCTTTAATAAAGCATTAAGCTATTAAAAATTCTATGTATTCGATGTAATCTTCTGTGATGTTATAACTCAAATTGCATTTTCACTACACAAAATCTATTTACGCTGATTCCTAAAAACGGAATATATCATCATACATATCACATTGTATTTAACAACAAATGAAATAAATTTTTTCTACAGACTATTAAAGCACATTTTTTGTTTATCTGTTAAAGTACATCAGTATGAACACTGGAAAATATATTTTAATTTATTATTTCATGAATTATTTATTTCATTTTAAAATTACTCTTTCTATGTACACTACTGGCCATTAAAATTTCTGCAACAGGAAGTAATCCAGATAACAAAATGATATTTATTGGACAAATGTATTATACTAGAAATAACAAGTGATTAAATTTTCAAAACATTTGGCTGGATAGATCCTGAGAAATCAGTAACCAGAACAACCACCTCTGGCAGTAGTAACAGCAGTTATACGCCTGGGCATTGAGTCAAACAGAGATTGGATTGCATGTACAGGTACAGAAGCCCATGCAGCTTCAACACGATGCCAAAATTCATCAACCGTAGTGACTGGAGTTTGGTAACAAGCCAGTCGCTCGGCAACCATTGACCAGACGTTTTCTATTGGTGAAAAATCTGGAGAACGTGCTGGCCAGGGCAACAGCCGAACATGTTCCGTATCAAGGAAGGTCCGTACAATACCGGCAACATACTGTCGGGCATTATCCTGATTAAACGTAGGGTTTCGCAGGGCTCGAATAAAGGGTAGAGCCACGGGTCGTAACACACCAGAAATGTAACGTGCACTGTTCAAAGCACCGTCAATGCGAACAAGAGGTGACCGAGACGTGTATTCAATGGCACTCCATACCATCAAACCAAGTGATGGTCCAGTATGACGTAAACGAATGCACGCTGCCAGTGTGCGTTCACCACGATGCCACCAAACACAGATGCGACCATCATGATGCTGTACACAAAACCTGAATTCATCTGATAAGATGACGTCTCGCCATTCGTTCGCCCAGGTTCGTCATTGATCACACCATTCAAGGCGCTCTTGTCTATGACGCAGCGTCAAGGAAAGCAGCCATTGTCTCCGAGATGACAGTCCATGCTGCTGCAAACGTCGTCGAACTGTTCGTGCAGACACTTGCTGTCTTCCAAACGTCCCCGTTTCTAGACTCACGGCTCGTGACGTGGTTGCACGATCCATTACGGCCATGCGGATAATATGCCTGTCTTCTCGGCTGCTACTGATAAGTAGCCGTTGAGATCCCGCATGGCATTCCGTATTAGAGTCCTGAACACATCGATTCCATATTTTGCTACCAGTCATTGGATCTCGAGCGACGCGAGCAGCAATACTGCGATAAGGTAAACCGCATTCCCTGTACGCTATAATTCGACCTTTATCAAAGTCAGAAAAGTGCTGGTACGCATTTCTCCTTCTTACACGAGGCATCACAGCAACTTTTCACCAGCAACAACGTTCAAATGCAATTTGTGTATCAGGAACGGGTTGAACAATTTCCTCATTTAAACACATTGTATATGTCGCTACTGGCGCCTGCTTTGTCTGAATGTGCAGAAGAGCTAATCATTTGCATATCACAGCAGCTTCTTCCTTTCGTGTAAATTTCACGTCTCTAGCATGTTGCCTTCTTGGTGTAGCAATTTTAATGGCCAGTAGTGTATTATTAATAGAAATATTTTTAGTCATGTTCCTTTCGATTCAAAATTACGAGGTTAGATATTTTTTTCAAGAAAAAAAAATATTTTCTTTAGATAACTTGATTACATTTCTTATTTAGTGAAATACATTTCATAAATTTATAAGTGTTTTGATAGATATTCATGAATTTAATTTGACACCAAAACACAGAATTATGGAAAAATTCTTAAAAACTTAAACACATTTTAAGCATTTATTTATTTCTAAATATGTTGGTTCAACATCTTTCTTGAAATTTTACTCGTAATTTTTCCGGTAATTTTTACTCGTAATTTTTTCTGGAATATGAAAGAAAATACGATAATTTTCTACGAAGTGCTTTTTAAATATTTTATATACATGATATTTATATTTCAGAATTTTCTATTACATTCACAAATTTCCCCGTAATTGTTTAAGAAATAAATCTGTCTTTCGAAAAATAAACTATATATATATATATATATATATATTATATATATATATATATATATATATATATATATATATATATATATATATATATATATATATATATATATATATATATATATATGTATGTATATATATATATATAAATAATATATGTATATATTTATTTATATGTATGTAGATATATAAAAAAATATAACAAAGGATTAAAAATAGAAATAGAAAATTTAAAATATTAATCAAATTGATAAAATATAATAAATATAATAATATAGAAGTGATATAAAGAACCAATAGAACCAGCTTTAACAGATTACGTTCATCAATTGACACACGATTTCCTTTGTAGAGGGTAAAATTAGGTACATATAAAGATATTAAACCATTTTAATACATTCAAATATATTCTTTTTGTACTTGAGAATAGATTTTATCTACTATTGGATAATTTTTTGTGAAACATTGTGTCATTATTAGTTTGAATCTCTGGCAGTATGAGTGATAAGTGCAATTTTCGATTGAAATCTGTTTTGAACAACGAGATATAAATATTATTTATTTATTTACTAAGATAAATGTTTGAAATTCTCATAATTTATATTCTTTGTAAATAAAAATCCTGCATTTAATCAATAAAGTACAAAATAAATACATTTGAATGTAAAATTGTTTAATATCTTTATATGTACCTTATTTTTCCCTATACAAGTGAAATCGTGTGCCAATTGATGAAAATAATCTCTTAAAGCTGGTTCTATTGGTTCTTTATATCACTTCTATATTATTATATTTGTTATAATTTATCAATCTGATTAATATTTTAAATTTTCCCTTCAAGGTGCCCAAGTGGTAATTATCAATGAATGTTCAGTAATTGTAATGCAAATAATCAAAAGTTGTACAAATTTAGCCAGCTGTTGAAGGAAAATTCCCCCTGCAAACTTTTTTGCCTTAAGTTATAATTGAAATACATGTAAAAAAAAATTATATAAGTCGTTTGATATGCATCCAATCTTCATGTATCTTTGTACTCAGATTTTACCGTCATGTGAAATATGTCATGTGAAGCTTAATGCATCGATATACTCTTAAAATGTTATGCAAAATTGATTATATTTGCATGAAATTAAGAAATTTTTAATACATATTAAAATATTATTAACTTTGTTTTGTTTTGAAAATAATACCTCATATTGTAATTTTAGCAATTTTTTACAAACGCATGCAATGAATCATTTCTTGGAAGCAATTTTAAGGAAATGATATATTTTATTTGAATACCTAATTGATTTAATTAAACAAATTATTAAGAGTACTACACTTTTAATTTTGCATCAAATGCTAAAATATAGAAAAATATTCAATCAATATTAGAAGGAATAATGACTTACTTATTTTAGGTTTCTTTGAATAGAATAATTAAAAAAAACACATTCGAATTCAATCAAACCAATTTCCTTCAGAAATTTCTCGAAATATATAATATTTGTTTCCTGTTGTACATAAAATTCTTATATAGTGACTTCTTCCAAATTCAACATATTTCAATCATATTAAGTTTTCTTTGTACATTCATAGTATAAAAAAGCCCTAAAGTTAACTTAAATAAACTGTACTTTTAAATTCACTATAGTTTTAATACATTTCTGGTTTGAAATTTGAAAAGAATGATTATTTTAGCAAAATTTAATGTAATATTTTTAAATTATATTTTCATACAAAGATATAAATAATTTCAGTTACATTTATCCATCAAAATATTATGTAAAATTGATTTCATGCATGGGTAGTTAAATTTATGGCAATTTTAAAACAAATTTTATAATGTTTCTATAATTGATAAGTTATCTATGGAAATTTGGATTCCTAGACATGTTAGCTATGTAAATAATGAATGAGGAAAAACCAATTCATACACGATTTCATAGTAACTAGATGTTATTAAAATAGCTAAAGAAAGATTCTACCCTGATATTTATTTATTAACATGTAAAAAAAGAGTTATTTCCAATTCAACATTAATATTAAAGCGTTTTTCTCTCTTAAGATCTTATTGCATATTTTCTTTTAAAATTCTCCAGATGAAAAATAGCCGCGAAA
Source organism: Latrodectus elegans (assembly GCA_030067965.1). NCBI lineage: Eukaryota > Metazoa > Arthropoda > Arachnida > Araneae > Theridiidae > Latrodectus > Latrodectus elegans. The sequence goes on along the minus strand of CM057820.1, from coordinate 118,183,135 downwards.
AATAAATGGCATCAATAAATATTCAAAAGAACTGAAATTTCTTATTAACTAGTTTTATCGAAGACATTATTTATTAGAACTATGCAAAAAATATTTTTATTCTGATGATTCATCCTTAAAAATGAATATTCATATAATAATTTTATGAATATTCTAACCATATTCTAGTGAATATTTGGGAACAGGGACAAGAGAGAGAGAGAGAGAGAGAGAGAGAGAGAGTGAGCCGTGGAAAAGAGATTTTCCTTCACATTTATTCCGCAAGCTTCTTTTCATTCTTTGACATTAAATTCAGATATTTTTGTTTTTCTCACTATTTTTAATTTTCTGCATGATAGGAAATGTTAAATATTTAGAAGCAATAAATAGAAATTTTATTTTTTTAATGCAAAGCATTCTTGCAAGAATTCATTTAGGAATTTGTATCTTTTCATAAAGTCTTTCACACAATACACAGCGTTTAAAAATAAATTATCTAATTTCAGTTATGCAAATTTGATTGATTATAAATAAGGATGATCAAATTAAAGTTAAAAATTTATTATTCATTGCAAAAAAAATAAACAGATTTAATTTTACGAAATGAATACATTCAATAAATACAAAATATGTAATTAAGGATTCTCAAAAAATTTCAGTACATTTTTTTGTTTATCATTAAACAAGTTAAATGTTTCACAAGATATATTTAACTTAGTTAATGAAAATTTCATGTGTGGGGAATTAATCATCTTAATTTATGAACTATATCATTTATCAAGAATTTGTCGTGTATAAAATTGTGGAAAAAATTAATTTACAACGTAATAATCTTTTTTTAGAATAACATTCTAAGAAATATTAGCAGTATCGCATAAATGATTAAATGAAAGTGCAATACAGTGATTAAACTTTGTAATTGCAAATTTAAGTTAAAATTATAGATGAATTAATTAATTATTGTTTATTCCTCTTTTATAAGCACATGAAAATTAATTTTATCATGTAAACCAAATTAATATAAGAATATTTTTGCAATACTCAATCTACAGAAGGATTTTTATAATATATCTAAGTTTAATAAAAAAATAATGCAATATTATCCAATTTAATAACATGACATCGTATCATAATTCTTTGAAATTTAATTACTCATACATAGTTATTAAATTTGTTACTAAAAGATTACTATATTTTTAAGCCTTACATTTTATTTGTATGCAACAAAATAACAGTATAATACATGAATCACGAGCATTATCATATTTAAATAGTTCTTGTACGCTACAAATGAGTGTTTTAACACTACGTGCAGCATTTAACATTAATATAACTAAATGACGAAAGTACAGAAAATTTGTTTTAACAAAGCAAATAAAAAGTATATTTACTTATTTTATATTATTTATAACTTAATTTAGATTATTACCGTGTAAATAAAAATATTTATCCTGAATAGCACATATCCAAAATTATAAAAGTTATACAATTACATTTGCAACAAAATACTCATAATTTATCTTTTGAAGTCGAAACTTAATAAAAAAATACTCCAAACATATTTAAATGACACTAAACGAGCATAAAATTCAGTTATATTTCCTAGCAATGTAATAAGTAAATTTAACAAATCTAAAATAATTAAAGTTAGATAAAATCTAAAAGAATGATAACTTTAAAGGAAAAAAAAAAGAACAAATTCATTTAAATTTAAAAAGAAGAAAGCTCAAACATATAGAAAATCTCGTAACTATTTTACTATGAATTTTTCACATTATATATCCATATAACTTTTACATTTATAATATATTTTGTAAGTGATTTAAAAAATGGTTTGATTCATTTTTAAGAAAGGTTTCTCAGTTTTTGAACCATTTCTAGCAATAAAGTTAGCAGTGTTCTGAGAGTTTTAAATTTCTATTTATAAACTTATGTCTTTGGTTATTTAATTTCCTTTTCCTTAAAAATAAAGATATAAAAACATGAAAACATAATGAATTATTTTATATTTGATCATTTAATTTTTATTTTCTGGACACTTTTTTCCCTATCAATATATTTTACTCAAATTATTACAATTTATTAAAAAAATTAAACTGCTATTCAATACAAATGTACCATATCAAGTAGCATATTTTTGGTATCTTATACCATGCACTCAATAATATTTATCAATACATTAATATAATTAATTAAAACAGTAAACATTGATTTTTCATATTGATTTTCTTAATTGCTTTTCTGGCTGAATACTCTATTATAAATGTGTATCCTAAATTATTTATTAAAGAATATTAATCTACGTTTTCTGGAATTCAAGAAGGAAATCAAATATTCAACAAGCTGTCATTAAGAAACTATTGAATCAAATCATCTATGGATTTTTCATTTGATTCTCTTCTATTATTATTATTGGTATACAAAAGTCCTAAATTAGGAATAAAGTTGAAATCACATGCACGTGTATGTGGTCCAAAATATTTTATCTTATGAATTTTAAAGAAGTTTACCTCTACTAGATACGTACAATAAATTATATCCAATGCTAACAATCAATTACACTTGCAAAGAAATGCTTGGTGACACTGTTTGAATTACCCAATTATCCCAATTAAGTAAATATTCAAGAATGATCGAAAACTGAAGTAATCTGAATTGAGAACTAAGACATTTTAAGTTGACCTATATATATGAAGATTAGTGGAATTTAATATTTAAAATATCTAAGTTATATGATTTTTTTCAGCACGTCTTTGGAAAATTTTATAATTGCTTGTGTATTAACAATAATATAAAATATTGTAAAACTATAATTCAATTTTTAAATATAACATTTATGTTATTGTTCAATAAAGTTCAGAAAAATAATCTGATGGCTGGGAATTTGTACAGAATTTCAGAAATCCAATTAACTTTTTTGAAGAACTATTTGAATGTATAACCGAATAAATTATTTTCTGCCTTAGTAATTGATTATAAATTAGTATCATGAATTACTTTATTCAAGAAAAAAGCAGAAACTCAAAAAAGGAATATTTTCATGGGTCTTAATAATTTCAGTAGATAAAATTTAAATGTAATTTCTGATAATTTTATGAGTATTAATGATTTTATACTTCCAAATAAATTAAAACGCAAAAAAAACTGAAATACTAATATTGGTAAATTTTCTATCTTTATAATATCAATATTTTAAGCTTACAGATTTTTTACAGTTACGTTGATTTGTTTCTTTACAAAATATTTTTTCACACTGATTCTTTGTTTAACACAACGCAAATAATAAATCCAGTATTATTTTGAGAAATAGCAATATAAATTCATTGTATATTATTTATGAACATGTCTCTAAATATTTAATGAAATGCTTAATGGGAGCATGTAATTTACTTGAATAAGATGTAGAGTTAATTAATGTTGCAAAAAAAATATTATTTAATTGATCTTTGGGGATGATAGGAAAACCAACAATAATATATAAACTAAAATACAATTATATTAAGTAAACGTGATTTCACGTGTTAAATAATATCATTGATTTGTAAATGCAAAATAAAATATTTGCTTATGCATTTTCAAATCCGCTAACTTGTAATTTTTATTATTTTCTCTTATTTTGAAGAAATGTGACACAAATTCTATTCTTAAAATAACATTCTAGAAATTATTTAATGCAGTATTTAGAACAAAACACAATGTGTTTTCAAAGAAATAAATATTATTCTCTCAAAATTGCATCATTACATAATTTAGAATTTGCTAATGTTAACTAATTCAACTTTTAGATTATAATTAAATACTTGATTTACAAACTAAGCAATTATACACATTTTAAAATTTAAATCTCGCAATTAAAGCTAAGAATTGTAGACAATTTTCTAAGCAAATTCTGAATTATAATTATGAAGAATAATTTATGAATGCTAATTTACATATTCTTACCACCTATTATATGAATTTTTTGGTAGATATTTTAACTGATTTATATTTGCATTTCATATTAATTTTACTATAAGTAATTTCCCAAAGACATGAATCTTACTTTACCAAACTGTAGCAGAGAGGATGCTGGAGCATATCGCAGCTATTTGAGGAACAGAATTAATAACACGTGCAAAAAAATATTTATGGATGTCAATTATTTGAAATTCAAGAATTATTTTTATTAAACATCAAAAATGCATTTAGAACTGCACCTATAACAGCTCTTCAAGTTATGACTGACATACCTCTTCTCTATTTAAAAATAGAAGCTGAGGCAAAGTTTATAAGGCATGTAAGGACAGAAATTCATTCCTATCCTTCCTGCACCTAATTTAATTGAGAAAGCTATAAAAAGTGAAACAATTCTTCCTGTTTTCTTCAATGTTGAGAAATACCATGTTACATTGAAGGTTACCTAAAAATTATTACATACGGCTCAAAAATAGAAGAAAAAGTTGGATCCGGAATGGTAGTATACTCTGAAATTGGTTTGAAAAATGCTTGGAGTACTGGGCTATAACCGAATAACACAATATAACAAGCTGAAGTCTATACCCTACGAAACTCCATACAAGTCGCTGATTCACAAACTCTTCCAACAAACATCTGGCCAGATAGTCAAACATGCCTAAAATCTTTATCCAATCCTCTTAACAAATGTCCAATGATACGAAAACTGTAAGATCTCCTAACAACAATAGATAATATCAGGATTGGTTGGAGAAAGGCACATCAAGGTGCAGAAGAAATTGAGGAAATCAATAAACTTGCAAAAGCGGCTATAATATCAAGTGATTTTTCTCATATCCTACCGTTACAACGTTATCATACTAAATCCCTGTTTAATAGTTGGATAATTGATCACTGGGCGGAAGAATAGGACTGTGGAATAACTAAAAGAAATGTTCACAAAATGATACCAAAATTAGCAGAAAATTCCTTAAGGTCTAGGAATGAGGTACTATTCTTGACGGATCATAACCCATTTCCTTCTTACTTCCACAGGTTCCGCATTTCGAATTCCAAAGATTGCACCTGTGGAGAGGAAGGCAACCCATTGTACTTCTTGACTATCTGCTCTTTAACATCATCCAGGCATTTAGAAAGATTAATCCAAGCACCCAGAGAAAATTGGAAGAATATTTTAAGAAGTAAATTTTATTTTAACGAGTGAGAGTGAAATTAAATAAAACTGTTGAATTCCTAATTAACTATGAAAACTTAATTTGCTGGACTAGGGAACACTTCTACAGTTTAGCTAAAAACATATTTATGACAGAATTTCAGATCCGACTTTCTAAATATCAAAAACATTTTTGAATATGATTTATAAAGTTTAATTTGTATAAAATTAAGAACTTTGCAAAATTAATATTGTTATGTGTTAATAGCATACAATTCAGCGTTAACTCCATTATATTGTTATCTAGTTTTCATCTTTACAATTAACCGGAATCTGATTGCATATTTTAAGAGGTGTTATAAAATAATCATGTTCAATGTTGTACAAAATTTTATAATGAGATTTTTTATTTTTTTTAAAATAAATGTCCAAGTGACTCCCATTAAATTTGTAAAGCTCCTTGAAGTTAGGTGCACGGGAGTTCACTGGTGTTAACTGTCAACATATTTAATTCTTAGCAAATATTTTCTTTTCTCAAAAATATTAAATGTTATATAAAACATACCTTATGATGGACAAAGTAACTTATACTACTTTGTATTAAGCTATAAAAATTACTCAATAATTACTATCAACCTAAATGTGTCCCTGAAGCAAGATATGAAACTTATCAAAATAGCCAGAAGATGTGTAACACACATAGCGTGTGCCTGATACCAACCTAATTCATGGATGTCTTCAACAAAATAGAATCTACTTTAATTGTTGCAGTTCCACTTATTTTCGTATACACAAAATAAATGTCCAATAATAAGTAAACAATATCGTAAGTAATGATATATGTGTATGTCATAAATATGGCAGCATTTATTTTTACAGTCAGCAATTTTTCATACATTTTAAGCACAATTGTTTAAAAAAAATAAATTGATCACTCCCAACAAGAAATAAGCAAATATTCTAGTGCATATAAAATTAAAGAAAATAGAATGCTATACTCTAATTACCTATTTATTTTATCAAAAACATTTCACTCAAAAAATCTTACTTTCATAAGGTTTTATGATTTTGTTCCTTGTTATCATATAACATTTTTTTTTCGTTAAAATATATGCAGTGATTGTTGTAGAAGAGAAGTAATCTGTGAACAAAAGTTTAAATTAGGAGTTCTCGTTATTGAAAAGTGCATTCTAAATTAAAGAAAAATGTTTTGAAAAATTTATCCTGATATTTTTCCGTGTAACTTATGTAACCAAAAGAAATAGCTAAAGACGATTTAAGAAAAAAAATAGATTAAGTTGCTTTTCCATACCACATCAGAATAAAATATTTAAAATTTTTTGTCACTTACTTTTATCTTTGAAAGAAATTAAATTCCTTCATTCTTTTAGAAAGGACCGTTTTAAAGAAAGCGTAATCAGATAAAAAAATTTAATGAAACAATTAAAAATGTCTAACTCTTAAAATAGGATAAAGTGTATATACATAAACACCAAATTTATGGTAATAAATTCATGATAAAAATTAATGGTAATATATTTTTCAATATCATAACATTTATATAGCACTCTGATATATATATATATATATATATATATATATATATATATATATATATATATATATATATATATATATATATATATATATATATATATATATATATATAAATGACCTTTGGAAAGACACTTGGAAGATCAAACTTAACTATAACAAGTATCCTGCTTATAAAAAAGATTTCTAAGCTTTACAAAATTTATGTTAATATTTTATAGAGAGTTTAGAATCCATTTTAAGAACAATAGCTGTCAGGTCTTATAAGAATAAATAAAAATAATTTTAACTTTATTAGTATTTGAGAACAGATAATAATTAATTTATTTAATTGCTTAAAACGTTTAAACAAAATAATATACTGTTTTACAGAGAGAAATCATTATATGGATATTTTGTAGAAGGAATCTTTTGTCCTGGTAAAGGGGTCATCAAATACATAATATAAATAAAATTTGCCAATAATTTTGTTTTATAAAGATATTATGTATTTTATTACTCCCAGAAAAATAAAAAATTAAAATAATATGTGCAAAATGATACACTGGTTGAAGACGCAGTAATTTGCTTCATAAATAGTACTAAATTTTCGTAAAACCTTTAACGGATAATGTTTAGTTGACCCATATGCATAAATAATATTTTTATGTAATATTTCCAATACATCCATATTATTGTTTCAGCAAAATATGTCTGTAATGACAAACACCACCCTAATATAAAAGTAATGGCATAAATTTAGATACAAAAAAGATATTTTATTTATGGAAATATTTCATCTTTTATGAATTGCTAAAAAAAATCTATTTTTTTATTCGCAATTAAAGACAAAAAAATCTATAAAAAGAAAAAAATAACCTTTAGGAATAAAGTTTAGAGGGTTAAATTATGCCTTTATGAATATATAAGGAATTCCTGCAAAATTAATCCTGTGTTTTATATTATTTTTTCATTGTAATAGGAATTTCTATCATAATATATAAATACATTCTCAAATCTACAATGCAAATTATAGCTTATAAAATTATACATAGTTTTAGTTATTGAACTATATTAAAAAATATCAGCACATTTCAGTATCTGATAACTTAAATGTAGCTTTTGTATGTAAATCATGATAATAAAAATGATTTTTAACTAAATTAAAACAATATTATGAAAATAATATAATACATTTCTAGAAATGATCTCTAAACTAAATGATTTATTAACTAACTTTTGCCTTAGAAATTAGTTACTATTTCTGAAAAATATTAACAATTAAATATTATATTGAGTAAAATAAATTTATTGATATTGTATATAAAAACACTCAATAACCGTAAATAAATAAATTTTGTTTTTTAATTAAAATAAAATTCAATTCAAATATATCTGTAAATAATAAATAATGGGAGAAGTCATTTGCCATTTGAAATATAGCAATGCATTCCTGCAAATAATACATCGATCATCGTTTTATCAAGTTTCTGTAATATAAAGAACGAAGCAGCAAAGAAATGGATCACTAATCTCTCTTTGAAGAAGTAAACGGGTGAACGACAGGTCAAACTGAACCCTACTCATGGCAGACATAAACCTGATGACATGCATATTGTGCTCAATGTAGTAATAAACCACTCACACGGCATCAATAACCATTGCAACACAGAATTTGTATATTATGTATCATTCAGTGTCTACTCATTTGCAGGTCAGTAGAAAAATCTCTAATTACACATTTTCAGTTTCTCATTGATCTCAGTCATTGATCAAGACCTCCAAGACTTTGTTGAACGAAAGTATAATCAATGGAAAAATCGTTACATTTTTTACTGTCAAATCTAGCTTTTGCGTGCGGTTTGATGAGATGGTTGGATCAGAGTTTGAAGGAACAGTGGTAAGAGTTTGCCTAAGCGTAGCGTTATGCATCGACCAACTGGTCTAGTAGATGATGGCATTGGGTCTCCCTCTCACAACATCCAAATGCAAATTCCCTGTACAAAGAGATATTGGAGCACGTGTTTTATCCACATCTTCAGTACCTACCTTCAAGTATATTTAAAAATAATTTGTGACATGCAACGTCAAACCTTTTTCTTTATCCTTCAGATTCTGTTTCATGATCATTCTTATTTTCTCAATCAATCTCTAATTGAATTGAGTGGTCCATGATTGCACAACAATTGACATGGTGTACATCATCAGATACCAGATAATCTTTGATAATATGTCGGAAATGCATGGACTGCTACAAACCATCTTTGTTGAGGAGAGTGCTAGCAGTTAAAGCTAATTATGATGGTGGCTGTAACAACATTTTTTTTAATATCCACACATCATATAAAGATTTAATTTCCATCATTCGATCTGTGTATAACGTGTTACCTGTGAACGATATTTTGGTACGATTTCCATAATTCTTCTTGATATTGCATTTTAAGTGTGTATATATTTTAAATCATGCAACTTATTTTATTTAGAGATGTCTAGCACATTCTTTGAATTACTTGGTGTTTATTTTTTTCGATCAGATCAATATTATCTCTCTTCTCTCATTATATATACATACATATATATATATATATATATATATATATATATATATTAAACACAAATAGTGAATTACTTATATGCCACTTATACTACTTTCAAATATCAAGATGAGTCAATAGAAAAGAATTAATTGAATTGAAAGTAATACGTCTTCACATTTATTACTAAATATTGTTGGCAATATGTACCTTAAAAAGGAATCGACAAAATTTTGACACATATGGAAGAAATTTTAAAAAAATCAATGACGTTTTTTTTTTTTTTTTTTGGATTTACTGCATTTTAGGAAATATTAGAATGATAAAATGAAAATGATAATTATTTAAACACTTGCCAATTTATTTTGTTAACATAGTAATCTAATTTCATGGTTACAAATTTTTCTGTCTTATTATTATTCTAAAAGTATTCATGAAAAAATTTTGATATGAATTCCTATCAAAATCTATTAACTCTAAATAAGGATATCTGTAAATTTCCTTATTTTAATGGTCACCTCTCTTTTCACAAAACGTTTCCATAAATCTCAAATTATATAATGTTCTAAAATGCTATTGGACAAAAATGCTGGATTGATCAGAAGAATAACTGGCTCAGTCCATTGGACTTCGGACATTGGAATTCTGAGAATAAAATATCTGTTTCAAACTATTACATTTCTCAAATTAAAAGAAATATATTCTATAGACTATTATTTTTCTTCAATTAAACGTAGTCTAATTTCTAGAACCTGAGCAACTAAATAAATTACTTCAGGTCACTGAAGGTAACGTGAATAAGCACAGAGGACAGAAACCAAGGTCACCAAATATTTGGGGAAGATGTTAATTAATATTAACTAAAAGCTATATGAAATAAGAAAATATATATTGAATATTAATGATATGATATTGTAAACATTGACATATTTCTATTAATCGAATACTTTATGAAATACTTTGTCATTAAGTTTAAACCCATTGTTGAGACTAATTTTAATTTTTTGATCCATTCCTGACAAGATTGATAAGCGGATGTACCGTTTCTGAAAATTCACCCATTGTTATTTGTAATTATGTGATATTTTTATGAATAATTCAGTTTAGTATTTTTGTGAGCATAGTAAATATTGTGCATTTAATACATTTATTTTTTAAATTACTATCTTGATAATTTATATGTCTTAAATTTATAATTACTTAACGATCCATTGCCAGTGCTAGATCATTTTCGGGCTGTTTAACGTTATGGACCTGATCTATCACTGCTGTCCGAAGGGGATATACAACAACAAAAGCAATTATTACTTAATCAATTGTAATATTCCATTTTAATATATATGTATAATCTCCTGCAGATAAGAAAATAATTATGTGAGTAGAAGAAAATAGCAAAAAGTTTCTTCACAACGATCAGTTTTTATTCATTTTAAATAATATGTTATGTAGAGGACATGCTTGATTCTCCTATAGCCTGAAGAAAATAATGTATATTATTATTAAAAGCATTATTAGAAATCAGATTTCAAAGTTAAGCAATTATATATTAATGAAAAATATGACACAGATGTTAAGGCGGTGTTTGAAAGGCCCCCTTACAATTCTTAGAAATCAATTTTTTTCAAAGTTGCATCTTATATGTAGTAACGTTGCATCTTTTATGTCGTATTCTCATCTGAAAATCATATTCCATTTGCTTTGTTTAATATTTTTTCCAAGCAAGTAATACATCTAGAATATTTACTCCATGTTTTAAAATTTACAGTAAATATTCTAGATGTAGAAACTTATGTATTATGTATTCCAATAAGCTTTCAGAACTTTCATAATTTTACTGGAGACACATTTTCTGATTTTCATCTTGTCTGAAATAAATCCATGCATTTTTCTATATTATAAATAAGCTGCATTTTTGTTATGTTCATTTCTTTTCTACTCCACTTTAAAATAACAAGAATAATCGCAGCAGTTTACGAGTAATTAAATAAATGAATACACACCCGCACGCACGCACACACACACGCACGCACGCACACACACACGCACGCACGCACACACACACGCACGCACGCACACGCACGCACACATACGCACGCACGCACGCACACATACGCACGCACGCACACACACACACACGCACACACACACGCACGCACACACACGCACGCACACACACGCACGCACACACACACACGCACACACACACACACGCACGCACGCACGCACAAACACACGCACGCACACACACACGCACGCACGCACGCACGCACGCACGCACACACACACACACACATATATAAATATATATATATACCTGTTTAAATCACTGAATTGTGATTGATGTTAAATAACTGTTAAGAACATGGTTTATAGTTTAGGAACACAATATTTAAATAAAAAAAATGAAATGAAGAAAATAATTTTTCAAGTTTGATTTTGCAAGAAATTATTTCATTAAAAATAAGAATAAATGTCTTGTGAAATGGGAATATACTTTATGTATTGAGATAAATATACAATGAAAAGGTTTTGCTAAAATAATCAGTAATTCCAACTAAAACGAAGTCGATTACCAGGTGTTACAAATGTTTTATGGACATTTATTTCATTTAAATTCTCAATGTGACGATTTAATAACTTAATGGATTCTCACTAACACTCATGTATCACATATTTTCTTCCAATACTCTTTATGGACTTAAGATGTAAGCAAATACATATTAAATCAGCTAAGAAAAGATAGATTTTAGTATCGAAATATTCGCAAAAATTATTTGAAGATACAATTTTCTATTCCTAAACATCTTATTATAGTGTAGTTAATGAATGAAATAATTTTATAAAAATCGTTTCCCATTTGCATAGTTTTAAATTTATTTTAAGTTTAATTAACAGTTATCTAAAATTAGTTGTTCATGAACATAAAATGCTGATAAAAAATTTGTTCTATCTTTAATCAAGCTTTTTATATATTAAACAATGGAAACATTTTCCAACATATTCTGAATTTTTACTTATTTAAGCAGGTATTTTTTTGTAAAAAAAAAAAAATAGACAGTTACTTCTAGTGTCCTTTTTATAATATATAATTTTCTTCAATTTCTTTGTCCATTTGTATTTCTTCAAAATATATTTCGTTCAATTTTCAACCCTATATTCTATATATTATTATTAATTGATTAAAATGTCAACTTATTTTAATCGCAAAGACTCACAGTCCCGTTAATGTTTTGGTATGCAAAACATAGCTTTACTTTAGAAAAATCATGTAACTATATCTTATACAGAAATTGGTTGATTATATAATGCTTAATAAAGTAATCTCACATTAGTTCATAGGGAAATAAAATGTCAACAATCATTCTTGTCTATTTGAGATAAATAATCATAATTCATGATTCAAATGTGTTCATATAAAGGGTACTACGAATTCTTAATAAAATGTTTCTCAATAATTTTTAACTTTTCTATATTTAAGAACTTAATATTGCTTGCAAAATGTCTGATAAATGTTTACAGGGTAACTGAAATCACCATTTATTACAAGAATGAAAAATGTTTCATTAAAAGTACTGAAAACATGTTGATGAAAATGTTTGAATTCGATTTTGTTAACCGATGCTTAAACTTGTGAAACAAGTAGATGAAAAAACAAATGTTCCTTTCCATATTTTATAATATATATAATTTTAAACCATAAAAGAGCTAATAATGGATCACGTTTTCTGAATTATTTAAAGAAATATTTAGTTAAATGAAATAATAAAAAGAAAATATATTGTTTTTATACTGAATGTTGCGTTACAAATTGTTTCATTATCAACAAGTGATCAATGCTTTATCTATGACAATTTTTATATACATTTAATTGAAGTTATTTGAAAAGCTATCTTTTTGAGAAAGCAATGAACACTGGAATACATTATTAGCATACTGATTTTCTTTATTATATTGAAAATAATTTTAGTGATTTTTGTTAAAATATTAGATTATCATTCAGGAAATTTATTGAAACCGGAAATAAAAGCACATGAAGAAAACTAAATAAAATGTTTAAAATTTATTAAAATTAACTTGGACTCAGTAATTAATTACATTTGATTTAAGACATTTTGCAATATTTTCTGAATAAATGAGATTAAGAAAATTTGGTTAATCACCACGTTGATTCATTAATGTATTGACATGCGTCTGTAGTAAAACATTTTGGCAAAACTAAATGGACTATCCTATTTCCAAAACACTATTAAATAAATTTTCAATCAGGAATCCATATAATGTAATTTTAAAAAGTGATGTAGGTAGCATTTTTTGTACAATTTATTTTATTTTTGGAAGAAGCTTAAGTGTTTTGTTGTGCCTATTAAATAGTTTTTTTAATATTTCTGCTTGCATAAATCTATACGGTTCAACACATAGTAAAACCGTATTAAAAGAAAATTGCTGGTAAATAATTTACACATCAATAATTTTTAATGATATATTGAAATGTGTATAAATTATCTACATTATTTTATAAAATTTATTTTCAATCATAATATTTATTTAAAAAGGAAGCTCTGATACATACATACACACACACACACACATATAGATATATATACATATATATATATATATATATATATATATATATATATGTATGTATGTATATATATATATATATATATATATATACTTATGTTCATTAAATTCATAATATTTTCGGTAGATATAATATTTCTAGATTTCAAACAAACAACGTAAATTTCACAATTTTTGATTGATAGTTTTATAAAGCTAAAAGAAATTTATAATATGAAACAGTACAACAGTAGTGTAATTGTATTTTTAAACTGCCACAATTCGTTAGTGTTTTGCTTTCTATGAAAGAATGAGTCTGTATAATATTTGATATCGTGGACATAAATAAATTTCTAATTTCCGAAAAGTGCTGTTAAACATAAATCTATATTTATAGGTATATATAAATAATGTTAAAGGGAAATGGTAAGCAAATTTATATTTCAAAGCAAGATATCTCTATTCGCAAATATTATTTGCATTTCTATTTTTCTTCGATTTAGTGAAGAATACAATTTTGTTTTGAAATATCCACCCGCAAGTTGTAATAAGTTGTAAAAACGTAATCTTTATCAAATCGAAAAGAAATACATCTTCAAATAAGCAAACTTAAAATACCCATTTTTGTAAATGTATTTGTAACTATCTAATGTTGTTCTTTCTTGTAAAACATTTTAATAGAATTGGTACTTAAGTTTTGCGTAGTTTATTTAATATTTCAGTTGTTTAAAATTGGTAAAATATTATTTTCGTTATATTTATTTAAAATTATAATTAGTTATCAGCCATCGATTTATATAGCTCTAATGTAATGATTATTTGCAATTAAAAATTAACAATTATTTTAACATCGAAACACATATGGTCAAATGATATTAAATATTATTACAACATCATAAAAATAATCAGTAACACTTTTCTAAATATACAATTTATCTTATTTTGAGAATAAGAGTTTTGTTATGACTATAAAATCATTTTTTATACTTTTCCTTACATAAATACAGACAGTAATATTTAGATCTTATTACCTTTTTAATCAGATTTAAATTACATTTTGTCAAGTTTGAATATAAGTTATTCTAAATATTGAAAGAGCTGCTAAACACAGATAAAAATATTTGCAAAGTAATTTTGCGCGCATGTGTCACAAAAAATGCATTTAAAAATATTTTTTTAATTATTCTTCATTAAAAAGACACGAATTCTTTAACAAGCGAACTCTTAGAAAATAATTTAAGCTCATAAATATCTGGAAATAATTTTATATTACGTGCTCTTTATTACATATTATGAAAAAGCATTGCTGATAAATGAAGGAAAAATATTTATTTCAATCAATCAATAATTAAATCACAAAAAATATATCCAGATTAATTATAAAATATTTCAATTAAGCATACATTTACAAATACTGAAAATCTCTTTTATAACTAAACGTTAAATTTCAATTTAGCAAGATTAGTACTTGATATATTTTATAAGAGAAGTAAAAAAACAATAAATTCATTAAAAATCATATAAAAGTGTAATAAATCAATTAATTTTACTAAACTGGTTATTAAGTTTATTTCTTAGCATTTGTTTTATATTATACATATTATTTAATAAATGGTCGTAATTTTGTCTAAGATTATTTCTATACATTTGCATTCAAATTAAAAACATTGTAAATTAATTTGAGGAGCGTTTTTATGAAAACAAATATTATTAAATATTGATTATAAAATTGTTTCGTATTTACCTTGAATTAAAAATAGAAGACAAAAGAATCAACCCCATTTTCATTGGATTCCAACATTAAAATTTAATCGAGTATTTTCTATAAAGAAAGAAAAAAAATCTTTAAACTTTTGGTTAGTACAGGTAAAATATTTCTGCTTGAAATATTGAAGAAAATTTATCAAATATACTTTAACTTAAAATAAAAAAAGCCTAAATTTTTTATTACTATTAATTAAAATAAAAAGAGCAATAGTAAAATAGTTTTTCATATCACTTTGTTACAAGATTTCTTTTTCCTTGTTAACAGCGGAATCACGTTTATTATCTTTGTTCGTTATAAAATTACTTTTCTAAGGAATAATTAAAATGAAATTCCTCATTTGCAATTATAAAAAGAAAGTAGTTTTCTTGCAAAAAAAAGTTGTATTCCCTTTCGAACTTTTATTTTTAGCCATTAATTGTAATTTAAAACCACTAGACAAAAAATGTTACTGAAGATAATCATTGAATCTTTTAAAACACGAAAGTATACGATGCATAATAAAAATACAAATATAAAATGAAATTACTGTTTCTGAACTAAAAAGAGATTATTTTATATAAATTCTTTGTGAAAATGTGTACCATTGAACACATATTTAATAACATAAAATCCAATATATATATATATATATATATATATATATATATATATATATATATATATATAGTGTAGTATACGTAATTATTCTTTCTTATTTTACAGAATTAAAATCTTTGCTTTATATAAGTTTCGGTAACTATAAATTTTTGTCTTGCATTAATAAAGAGAAATATTAATCTAAAATACTTATCCCACACATGTGTGATTTATAATATAAATTGTGCATTGGAAAAATATCTGTAACTATGCATTGAATTAGAAATCCTATATCATCTATCGAATGTTTATTAAGTGTTACAGTTTACTTACTTAACATCATCCTCAAATTTTCTTATAGGGTAGCAAATAAGTGTGTAAAAATAGGGTTTTCATATTTAAATAAAAAAAAAAACTAAGGATAAAAGTAAAACTTTACTGAATAGTAAATATCGACTCTTTGTCACCCAAAATTGCATATTTTAAAGGGCTTAAGGACACTCTCTAGTATAATAAACATCTGCAATGAAATAATTAGATTCTTGAAAGTGCTACCCTTAAAAATATTGAGCTACGAAACACTCTAATAAAATGCATACATTCAAAATGAATGTCATATTTGAATGGGGAAGTAATTAAATGTAGGTTTTTGTGATGCACTCTTAATTCTTGTTTTAAAACTAGAAAATGCATTTCAAAGCATTTCAAATTTATAAATGAAAAATTCAAGCACATGTGAAGTATTACTGTAAAAGTATCGAAATTTTCATATATTTTTAATGTGCTTTTACCCTTATACAATATAGTTACTTTTAAGTTTAAATTTAATGTTAAGATTACCTAAAATGCAAGTATCGATTTAGCACCTCCACAATTAGGTTTTTAATTCATAGTGCAGTGAAGTTACAAATGTGTACTCTCACTATAAATTGCTTAAGAATGACTTTTAACCTTTTTACATCTCAATTTATTTATTAAGCATTTATTTGTAATTTATTTCTAAATTGTAACTAGTTTATAGTTAGCACACATTCTATTTAATATTCGTAAAAAATTTATCAGTATTATGAATTAAAAAAGTTTGAAATTCATGCTATATCTCGTAGCATATTGGTAAAAACAATTTCTCACGCATTTATTTAGTAAATTGGCGATTATTCTTAAATTTAAGGGAATTCATTTAGAAAGATTAAAATAAATATTTGCTAATGAGCTGCACAACATTAATAAGATATTTCAAATATTTAAATTATGTAAAACATGTCGAATGTGTCAAATTTTATGTAAAACATAAAATTTGACACATTTGATAATTTTTATTGATAAATTTTCATTAAAATAAATTAACACTATAAATGTATATATTTTTGTGGTTACATTTTATTCAGTTTAAAGAAAACAAAGACAACAAATTAAAGCCTCCCTTCCGTATAGAATGGCGGGGTTTGATTCCAAAAGAAACCAAAGACATACCGAGTACACGTGGTATAGCTGTTCGTTAAATCTTAGGAATCGAAAGTCCTGTGGTGGGTAGTTGAGTAAATATCATGGATGTGAAGGTCTGGAGATAGTTTCGTTCCTCTCCAAATCAAAGTCAACATTCAGGGAGGGGATCCACTGGTAGTGCCATCTATCGGAGGAGTTTAGAGCAAAGTGGTACTTTCACCTTTATGGTACTCTGGTGAAACGAAGGACGCACCCTACTGACTTAAATTCGTATAGCCAATGGCATAGTGATCTTGGCTTGTCCATGTGTCATGAGTAAAAACAACAAAAAAATGAAGAATTCCTCTTATTATTTATAGCTGAAGTGAATTAATTTTTAAATTTATTTTTACATATAAATATGGGAAATCTAGTAAAAAAGGTTAAATAATAATAGCTATAACAAAAATTGAGAATTTGGTCGCATTATCTCTTTTTAATTAATTTATCTTATAACTTTCTTCTATGAGTTCATAATGTGGACTAATAATTCAAGGTAATATAATAAAATTAACATTTGTTTCCTATTCATTTTCCTACTTTTTGAATAAAATTTCCAGGCAAAAATACGACATGATCTGTACGTTGCTTATTATGAAATAAGGAATATACAAAACAAGATATTATCACGATATAACATCAAGAGATACTGGGAAAAGTTCACACAATGGAAAGCTAAAAATTAATAATCAACTAAAGTAAGCTTAAACAAAAAAGCTTGTATTAAATAATTTAATTATTACAGTAACACATGGTCTAAAAATACGAAGAGAAAAATGTATTTCTTCCATGTGAATGTTCATTATAAATTCAGATTCATGCGAGAAAAACTCAATTTTTTGAATAATTATCAAATGCTTTTGAAGCGATCTGTACCTGTAATATAAATCTCAATAAAATAAATTTCAGATTATTGCTACAAAATGAAATAGGATACATATGCATCTAAATGTTTTTATTAATATATTACTATTTTTTTTCAAAGAATATATTTCATAAATGTTTTAATACTTTTGTAATGGTTCATTTTGAAATGTTATAAAAGTCAGAAATTTAAATATTACTAATTCTAATTTATTGATATAAGTAATTTATAAGAAGTAATAAGTCAAAATCATTGCATTATCCAATGTAAGCTATAAAAATTATTAAAAGTGTTTTTCATTGAATCCCCGTCCTTTTGTGTGAGACTTAATTGTTTTGCTGAAACAATTTATTGAATGAGAATATATTTTGAATTAGGTAATTACATTTAAATTTTCTTTAAATTTATTGAAAATTTTTCTTAAATTATAAACATCTATAATTGTAGTTACAATGAATATTTTTTTCAAATACTTATGTAATATGTATTAAAGTATTATTTGATTTGTAAGTATTTACTTGTATTAATTAAAAAAATTACTTTTAAAAGAAAATAAATTTCAATTCAAGAATGTGTAATGGAAACTGTGTGAAGGTATTAAGTCGTGTAAATATGTAAGTAAGTATTAAATAAAAAAATAATTATTACATTTAAATTCAAAATCTTTTTCAAATAAAAAAAACAAATAAAATAAAAAAGCCATACAATGTTATGTAAAAAAAAGGAAATATTCAAAATATTTTCAAAAATTAATATTTTTAAGCATTTTTAAATTATTAGACAAATAAAATATTCTTATTAAAATATGCAAGGCAAGATTAATTTAAAGACAGATCTTGTTATAAAAATTTAAAGTTTATTAAAATATGTTTTCATGAAAAGTTCATTTAAGCTATGAAATACTGTACTACGCTTTTATATATCCAATTAAAAATCTGCATAGAAGAAATATTATATCCTTTCAGAATACATAAAATTTCCATGTTAAAAAATAAGATTCATTTTATGAATGTATCATAAATGGACAACAATATTTTAATTTTATTCATTTCAGTAAATAATCGCCTCTCTAATCTGAACTTAATTTAACTTGTAGATTTTAATTTAATGTTTAAATTATGTCTATCTATTTCATCAGTTATGGAAAATGTTTTCTGATTCAAAATAAAAAAAAAAATATATTTAGTTTAAGTAAAAATAATTTATTTAAAAATTATAAAATAAAAAAATTATATGAAGATTGAATATGTGATTTTGATTACCATGTAAAAATCGAATGTAAATAGGTAAATACATACATACATATAACATATATATATAAATATATTATATATATCTATATATATATATATATATATATATATATATATATATATATATATATATATATATATATATATATATATATATATATATATATATATATATATATATATATATATATATATATATATATATATATATATATGTATATAAAGGTTCTAGATTAAATTATAGTCATTGATGAATGACAGAAGTTGGGAGCTAAAACATATTTTTTAGGAATATTTGTAGAGGTCATTTTATTAATTTTTTTTCTGTACATTTCCATATGATTATTTTAATACTGTCTATAAGAACTTATAATGGAAATTTCATTTAGTGTTAAAAATAGGTAGCTTAGAAAATATTTTTACTGCTTTGCTGTCTATGAGTAATCTATAATAGTAATAAGCTTCCTTTTTAAATTATAATTAAATAAGCTTAGTAAAACTTTCAAAAATAACAAAATTAGTAGAATATTTGCAAAAATTAAGGGCAAAATTATCTACGAAGTGTGTACATTATAATTTACATTTATACTTGAAAATCTTCTAAGTTCTATATTTTGTCCCACTTTCTTTGATGTAATATTTTAAGATAGTTTTTATTTAATAATATTAAGTATGATAAATAATAATTATGGTATCTGATATTAATCAATATCCCATGAAGCCTTTAAATAAATATTTGATTGCATTGATAATTGACTCCATTGAAAAATTATTTTTGTTTAAAGTTATGGTGTATTGTATGGCTCAGAGATTGTGTGTGCTCACGACATAAAATAAAATTTATTTAGAGAAATTTTGCACTTGAAAATAAGAAATCTCTTTTAAGTACAAATTCCATCATTCTTATCGTGAATAACTAGAAGCTATGGAACTTGAAAAATAGTTCTAAGAAAAAAGTATTTTTAAAGTAGATCATAATTATTTTTAACAAGGTATTTTGTGCAAAGTAATTTTCTATAAACAAAACATATATAGTATGCACTAGTTGCAAATGTCGGCTTACCAAATGTAAGACTTAGACAGTAGTGAACTTGCCTACACCTGACTCTAATGGAGTCCTATTAGTTAATTGGAAGCCGCTCAAATGATTGAAATGGATAATTTAAACATTTTATTTTATTTAATTAAATAATTTCAATGAATTAACAGTAGATTCTTGAATAAATGTCATTCTCTCTCGTCTCAGTATCCATAAAATGAGCTGTTAGAAAATTTACGATACTGAATGTGCTGATTTGATATGATTAATTTTAAATAATTGTTTAACTCGCGTTACCATTTTACTTTGTTTTGATTGAATTTAATGTAAGAGGTCTTATTATTTAAAAATATTTATTAATTTTTTTGCCATATATTATTTTTTTATTTATAAATAATCTTTAGGAATTGACGACGAAGTACGACATCACATATAGACGCATTTTAACTAAAAACTTCCATTCTGAAAAGTGTATTCCACATTGTGGTTCGCTCCGGTCGAAAACTAGTTTGATGTAGAAGTACATCTATGATTCTATATAGTTTAAACATATAATTTCTGTTATTGAAATGGAAGTATAAAACACCATAATAGTTATGATTTTCTGAAGAAATATTTAACAGAATATGCGACGCTAAAAGGATTATTCACAAATATAAGTAACGAAAATTAGAAAATAATTACAAAGTTTATAAATTAGAAACCTGTGCTTATCACAATTGTTTTCATGGTTGTGTTATTTAGCAGGAAATTCCATAAATGAATGCCCACAAAATTTATTTCCTATTATCCAACATATAATGAAAACATAGCTACCGCTATAAATATATAATTACCAAAGCCAGCTGTTCTTACTTTGGTAAAATTCTTAACGTCACAAACATACATATTTATTTCGCAACTAATGATATCAATAAGATCAATACATGATAATTTCCTTGTCGATCAAATAAAGTTATCTTAATAGATATCTTAATTAAGTATGGAATTGAGGATTTCCTCTTTTTGCAACAAAACCATGAGACCAAAAAAAAGCATCTATCAACAGTGATGTAATCAATTAAAAATGAGAAGCTCTATAAATGGTGAAAATGAAAGAAAAAGTCATTATTTTGGTATGTCTTTGAAACTTTTGAAACCAGTCATGTCTACTCCAATCACTACTAAAATATTTTTCTATTGGTGGTGGTACAATCTCTCCAATTTCATGCTTCTCAAAAACGTGCTTGTTCACCACACAAGATCACAGATTAGAGTTGACAGTTCACCCAGAAAGAAACCAAAATATTTTTCGCGAAGAATAGAATGTGTAGGAAAGATCTACAGGTTCTTTGTTATTATGATCAACTACTATTAAATGTTTTACTGTAAAATAATCTCTGGTTAATTAAAAGGATTTTTAAGTTCTTTATAAATACTTCAATTATAACAGTTATTTTCTAATTACTGTTTGATTCTTTTATTATTAAAATGTATCATATGACTTAAGAAGTTTATATGATATTTATGAAAAATATTCTTATTGAATTAAGTCCAATATTTTTCAGTTTAGGTTTGTGCTATTTAAGGAAGAAATTTTCTTTTATTTCGATTTTTCAGTTATGTAAGCTTATGTAGAATATCTTGCTCCATTCCAATGTGTAATTAACCTTTTTTGCTATCATAAATATGTAAAACCAAGGTTTTTACTACAAAATTTCCCACTGAAGTTGTAATGTCTGTGACTTCTGTTTACATATTACTTCTTCATTATAGACATCTTCAAATAAATGCCACATATCTCAAGCTTTGTAATCCAGCTCTTGACTCCTTCCACCATTTGAATCTCAGTAGTTTTTGAGCAGTACATCACCTGCTATGCAAATCAGGTAAGCTCACAGATTCACGGTCATAATTTGTAGTATTCAGCATCAGTCAGTTTTTAGTTTTCACTCACTCATAACAAAATAAAATAAACAATAATAGTTTATATAATTTAATCCTTGTCAGTACAGTCATTGAATCCGATAAAAAATATAATTTATCGCACCTGCTATTGTTATTAAAAGAGTAGTTAAGGGACGAGACGCTATTACTATTGCCAAGGTTTCCAGTCTCGCAATCACTAATTCTACTTTTCCTGTAGGTGCTACGCTGCAGTATTCTACATATTGCTTATATTAGGTTACAAATTTAGAAAAGTAGAATATCAATTCTACTTTTCTAAATTTCTAACCTAATATACGCAACCAGATGATATGCTACATTAAAATGTAAACCGAATTTAAGGTATCGAATAGTCCTCTTGATGACTCAACATCATAAACCTTGGTATAAATTCTATAACTGTGTTTAGAGAATGTAAAAGAGAATTTTTTTATTATAAAGTAACGTTTATTTCCTAAATTATTTTTTTTAAAAAAAACTGTTAAATGTTAGCTGCATTTGATTACTCATTCTACTATTGATAAGTAATTAATCATATTTTTCTCTTAATAGCAGAAACAGAATAGTATATACGATCGTGAACTTTTATAGTATATGTGATCAAATAGTTCGCAGATTATTATAATCTTTACCAACCACTGTTTCTTAAATTTTATTTCTTATAAAAAAAGAAAAATCAAATTGAACTTCCTCCAAATATTTGCAACACATAGATTTTATCGAACAATTTTGCACTGATATATGACATGTATTGGGTATTGATAATTCAATAGTCGGTTTTCCATCTTCTGATTGTGAGTATAATCCCGACATGATGTTCATTGTGAAATAAAAAAAAGCATTGTTTTAACACATACAGATGAACCAGAGCTTAAATTCATACTCAGAGATATCAAATGTGCCTAATGTTGCTTCACTCACTTATATTTTTGGTATTTGTACTACATATGAATAGGAATACTTAGTTTGGAACATAGAACTTTACAAAACTTTTTACTATCCACCCATCGAAAAGAAAAGGTAAAACATAAAATTTAAAACAAGCAAGAACATATTATCGATAAGGAAAATAGGCACAAGAGTTACCATTTGTTCTTCTTGTTATACTTTACTACTTCAAAGTCTTTCAGATCATCCTTATGAAACAGCTCTTTATGGTTACTCAGGTTTCCAGCAGAGCGAAGACAACCACCAAAGTAAACTACTATTTCAGTTCGTTCAGCTTTAGCCAGATGTGATACGAATGTTGTTATAACCAGCTTCGTCTTACCGAACACAAAATTTTTTCCTCCTTCACACAGCTTTGAACAATTGTTCTTATGTATTTAATCTCATCGAGATTATATATTAAAACTCTCTTTTAAACTTAAAAGTCTACTTTTAAACTACATAAAAAAAGTCAAAGAAAAAGTTCCGTAATCAATATCAGTCATCAATATTAATTATTTCATACCAGCAGCTATTCAAAATCTTAAAAAGCAGAAATAATCGGAATCACTACGTAAACAATATTTTTTTGGGACAATCAGTGAGAGAATTTTTTTAGTTAGAAGAAGAAATTCAGTGAACAGAGATTATAAAGTGACTCAACGAGTCCGATACTCCAAGCTTGGTACAAGTAAACTTTATTTTCTCCTATCCTTGGTAATTAGGAGAGAATTATTATGGTGATATTGTACAATGCAAAATTTTTTGCATTATTCTGAATATGGAAAAAAAGTGGCTAAAACATTACCCATAAACTAGTCAATTATCTGAAATAAACTTGCAGTTACAATTTGCACGGTTATAAAATTTTTTCTGAAACTAATTTTCGAGATATTCTACAAATTTCAAATTTTAAATATGGTAATGATGGAAATAGGTAAAACTTGTCTGTTGAATATTATTCCAGTTTAAATTTGCTGAATTTAAATAATAAACACTAACATATATTAAGTTAACATTCACATAATAAGATATGAAGAATCATAAATGTGTACAAATAGGTAGATGTTCCAATCTGGGAATTAAATATTAATTTTATTTAATATGTGTTTGATTGTATATGATTTGCATATACCTGGCAACTTATTTACACCATAATATTTATTTTCATGAAAATAAACTCCTTATTTTTGATACATATTAAAAAATCAAAATAGTAGAATAATAACAAGGCTACAAATTGGTGTCAATATATGACACGTATTAACATTTTCCTCACGATAATTAAATATTAGAATGTTATTGTGAGTAGATTTTCTTTTCAATCAATCGAATCCTAGGATACTTGGATAGAAACATATAAAAATATGTGTCAAAGGAGATACAATTTTAAAATCTTAAGAACCGTGTGTATTTGACAATTTATTTCCATAGACTTGCAAAGTATGCAATAAAATAATAGTCACTATTCATATGAATATATCTGCTTGTTAGAAAATACTGTATTTACATAAAATTTTTGCAAAAATAATTTTTATTTCTTCATTACATATCTCCAGCGAAATAAATATTCATGATGAAGTTTTATTAATATATTTAGGTGTTTCTTTCTAAACATTGTCGCTGTACATAGTAACCTATCGTGTGAGTTCTTATTATATTTTTACATTCTCGGTTTATTTTATTCTAATTTTTGAATAAGTTACTATCTCTTTGATGTAACATTATCCATAAAGTCTGGAAAAATGTATTACCTATGCATTATTTTAATAAATGGTATTCAAAAATAATCCGTTGTTATAAGGTTAGTTAAACATATACCTTTGGATTTGCTTACCTAGATAATATATATATATATATAATAAAGAAATTTCTTTGATTAATTTTCGCATCTGAAGGTATTTGTAGAATACCTTCTAAAATACTAAAATATAATCGCTTTAATTTTGAAACTTATCTTCACCTAGGTCTAGGAGAAATTAACGCAAATCTGAAGGCATCAGAATTCAAAATAATTTTTTTTTCTGAAATATTAGGGAAACGCTTACAAAATTTTTAACTTGATAGTAACTTCTGAATTAAAAATAATGGAACTATAGTAATATTCTAGTTTCATTTAAAGAATTTTAGTAATAATTATAAACATTACCCAGTAAATATTTATTGAACTTATCTTAAAGGATGTTAAAAATAAAATTTTTATATTGTAGTTTAAATTTTTAACTACAAATACTTTATTTTTCAGTTCCTCATTAAAATACTGATAGTTGCATGCGTACCATACCATTATATATGATTGGAAAATTACGCTAAATTTTAATGGAATATATAAATATACATATATATATATATATATATATATATATATATATATATATATATATATATATATATATATATATATATATATATATATATATATATATATATATATATATATATATATATATATATATATATATATATATATTTCAAGGTTATTTCTTTTTTTTTCTGAGAGTAGTTAAAGTGCATAAATTTGTCTTTGAAATAACTTGCATATTGCCTTAATCTTAAAATTGTTATATAAGAAAGAAATTTATGATAATTATATATTTTATAACCTCAAAAAATTGTGCCTTATTCGGAATCAACCCTTATTATAATTGCGAAATTTCAGTTTGTTAGTAAGAAAACGTGATTGTACATTTTGAAAAAAATGCTTAATATTAGAGATTATTCTGAAGAATTAAGTTTATATTTTGATAAGATGAAGAAATCCTTTTCAGAATTAGGAAAAGTTTATTATAATAAACTGAAATACCAAATTAAAACAAACTGCATTTAAGAAATTAGTTCTGACATACTGAAACATAAAATGAAACCTTTTTAATGAATATAAGAATAACATTTCTGAAATATTAACGTATTGTCATAATATAATTAAAATGCAATTAATTAAGATAATGATTAAAATACATTTAAAATAAGTCTCTAAATTATGAAATACATTCTGATTTTGATTTTTTTCCGTGAAATATAACATAAGAATAATGAAATGTAATTTTATCTGTTTCCAAAATAATACTTAAAGAACACTGTCAGTAAAACATGAAAATAAAATAAATGATTTGTTATGTATAAATTTAAAACAAAATATTCCATTCTTGTGACTTATTAATTTACGAATAATATTTATGTATAATATATATTAAAATATTATTGTGTTCAATATTTTTATCTTATTGAAATTGGCGCTTTGATTCTTGAAATAAACAAATATATTTAAAACTGTCATTTGTGGTTCCAATGGATAGATATTAAATATCTCCATTGGAACCAAAAATTACAGTTTTAAATTATGTGTTTCCTCTAAGAAACACAACATCATAGTTGATAATTTATTGTTAACAAGACGATCAAAGTTATAGTTAAATCTAATATTCACTGTGTTTTTAATAGTAAAATATTTAGAATTTAATTTAAAACGAATCATGTTCAAAAGATCAGAATTATTTGATCTTTTCATCTATTAGAAAAAAATTGAAAACTTTAAAAAAAACATCAATTCGAGTGTTGTTATAATTTGACAACACATTATCATTGAATTCAGATCCCAGTAACTCAATAACTTGCTTTAGTGTTTCGTATATAGTGTTCTAAGACTTAAGACAATGAAGTCATGATTTTTCCTTAGTAAAAGCTTAAAGCGAAAATAAGCCAATGAACAGTATTTTAGATGTCATAAAATGGTGCTTGTTCAGTAGAAATTCAATTCTTTTATTATGTTAGTCCTTACAATCTGTGTTATGAGAAGTGCTTAATTATATATATATATATATATATATATATATATATATATATATATATATATATATATATATATATATATATACATACATACATACATATATATATATATATATATATATATATATATATATATATATATATATATATATATATATATATATGTATGTATATATATATATATATATATATATTCATGCGACTTCGTGTGAATAATTATTTAAATAATATATGATTATCAACATGATTTTAAATTGTATAGAATTGAATAATTTACAAGTAACACAAGAATATTTTATTGTTTTATTGTTTTAAAATATGCATTTTAAAACATTTCAATGCAGTTTGACAAACAATTATTTCTATATAAATTTGATTAATTTGGGTGTATAAATACGGATAATTTGTCTCATTAATTAATCATCTACGGTTTCAAACATTTACTCGATGTGTAACTTATAACTAAATCAAATTTAATAATACACTGTTGCTTAGCTTACAAATATGTACAAATAGTAAAAGCCTTATATTTGTACTGTAATTGTTACAATATAAATATGCTATTGTTGAAAGCTATTATTGTTTCAGACATAATTTACTTTCGCATTTTAGTTAGTATTGAAGTTATTTTATCTAATCTTATTGTCTCTGGATGAATCGATAGAACAGAAATATTGAGTTTAAAAACGTTTTGAATGCTCTTTTGCACAAGTAAGATTTGAAATCATATGTATCAATTATTAAAAATAGCCATGTGTATTTAATATTTTAATTATTCTTTAAATTATATTAATTATATTATATCACTATTCTAAAGCTATTATATTTTTACTGTTCAATAACTTTACTATTCTTTAAGTCACATAATTTCAATGAATAAGAGCTGTAAATTTAATAGTTATTTCAGTATCATTTAAAATCAATGTGCAATATTATTCAATATTTAAAAAACCACTTCTAAAACTCAAATATATTAATTTTATATTGATTAGATACATAAATTTTATAAAGACTTGTATAAATTTTATATTTAATTTTATGAATTTCTTAAAAAATAGTCTTGGTAATTTATGCAGCAATAACTTGAACAATCTCAATCATTTTAGGCATTTTTAATTAAATTTATATGAAACAAATTTAAAATTCTTAAATACTTTACTTCCTAAAAGAAACGCATGCTTTACTAACATTTCACGATAGGTGGGCACTATATTGAAATTATATGGAATTGATATTTTTAAAAAGTTAAACGGAAACAATTTGGAAAAATTGCAAGCAAAATTAAGTAATAAAAATATCTCAAAATTTTATTTTAAAATTCAACATTAATATTATAAATAAATATCTTAATAAATTCGAATTTTCAATCTGTTTGGAAAAAAAAAGCTATGAATAATCAATCATTTTTAGCAAATTTTAGTGAATAACATATAGTCTCCCATATACTACAGGCAAATATAGGAGGATATGTAAATAGCTGGCCTTTTGAATGACAAAACTTACACATAAAAAGAAATTGAATGCGTGTGTGTCTATATTTATTTAAGTAACGCTAAAATTTACTATTAGATCTCGCAATATAAAAGGAGATTTTATACATTCAGGGCCGTGGTGAAACCTTGAGTACTTTATAAAACTGTTTCCTAAGATAGAGACGAAAAATTATATATATATATATATATATATGTGTGATTGAGATTTATTTTATAAAGAGAACACATTTATCATTCATTTAAAAGAAGATCTCCAATGTCAGAGCCAGGAAATCGCTTTTTGTCAGGTTAAATCTAGATTTCAAGACTTTTTTGAATGAGCTTTAACTAAATTTTTGCTCATAATTTGCAAATCAATGTTTATAAATATTTAATGAAGTTTATGTTATATGCATATTTACAAATATTTCTTAAAAATACTGATTTTTTATTAATGCAGTGTATATAAATATTATTACATATTAATATATTGAAACATATGTGTAATTAGAAGTTTTGTAATTAAATTTCTTTTAAATGCATGCAAATTTAATTTAGTTAATTTTTAAATTCAGTCAGATTTAAAACAATTTATTGGTTTGCTCTATTTTGATAAATAAAAGAATTTAATAAAAAGAAACTGATGACAATTTTATAGTTTAATAGGCTTAAAAAGAACTTTTAGAACACTACCAATGAATGTAAGTATTGCATAAAATGATGAATATATTTTATTACTCGAAAAAGTATTCATGTTTTCATTACTTCTACAAATTAAATTTTAATCGCAAGAGCAATATATTCAATGCTTTAAATGGCATCTAAAGGAATAAAAAAATGGAAGAAATATTATAAACATATTCCATTCCACGTTAAAAAGTTACAATATTAGCATTTGGTGATTTTGATTCAACATGATCACTTAGTGTAATGTGACTCACAGATATGCTTTGAAATAAATTTGAAAAATGATAAATTCGTATGCGTTCTGTGCCTAGTTACATATATCTACTAATATCCATTGTATACGAAAGCAAATTTGGAAATTATTCATTACACATAACTTAAGGAATATTGTTCCAAAGTTGTTGAGTTGTTAGTTTTCCAATTTTTTCTTTAACCACCGAACTCCACAGAGATTAACAAAAGCAACCCATTTACGTCACGCCGCTTAAGAAATACTCCTCTCAATTCCAACTTGTTTTTCTGCTTTCATATTGTAAATTATATTTAGAACCTTAAAACATTAGTCGAATCCATACCAAATATTACAGCACTTTGCATTGTCTTAGGTATTTATTAGTAAATTCTTTATACCAGTTTTATGTTATTTGAAATTATTTACATACATATGCTTATGCCGATTTTTCATAACATGAACTTTACAGAACTATTTTTCACTTAAAAATACTTTACTTTTATTATAATAACTTAAGAAACAATAAAATATAACATATGAATACATAAGTAGCAAAAGAAAAATTAAATATACAATAAATTCTGTAGTTTACTACCATTAATATCATTGATTAATATGAATGTATTCAAAGTGATGATAAAATTCAAAAATAAAGTGGAGTTTGCAAATATTTTATGGAAAGCGTGACAGTTTGCTTGGAATTTTTCCCATTGTTTTAATAACGCTGTAAAAATATCTTGTAAGAAAAAAATAGGGTTTTTAATTAAAATTATTGTTACTTAATTTAGTCTTGTAATATATGGATATCTAAATAAATTCTGTACAATTTATATATAAATAGGTATTTACAAACAACAAAATAAAACAATTACTTTTATTGATGAAAATGTTGTGGTGATATATTATTATTGTTTGTTTTGTGTGTGTCAGGGCAATAATAAAAGTTAAAGAATATTACTTTCACCATAATCTAATATCGATATGCTTAGATGTATTTTGTTATAAATTTACAAGCATAATTGGTATTTGTCTTAAAATATCTCATTCAAATTTGCAACATTCCGTTTTTGGGCAAAAACTGCACATTCTATATGTTAAAAACTTCATTTCTATCAATCTGGTGATATGACGGTTATATCTAGGAATAATATTAAGCGAAAAATTCTGTGACTTTCCAGAAATTTGGAAAAACTTGAAGATTCTGAGGATAAAAGACGATCAGACTTGAATGCTAGTCTAGTGCAATGAAGCTGTTATCTGTTTGAAGAATTCTGGGATTTGAAGATGTTTCCTGTTGTAATAGCTGAAGTGAAGCTTTGCTATCAGGATTTCTACAGTTTGAATTTCCTTTATCTTCCCGAATTTACTACGAAAAAAAGTCTTAATATTTTTAATCAATAATTTCATAGACTCTCAACCAACATGGACCCAAAAGCGCGATATGCTTTGAGGTTCTTTTTCAAATGCTTTCTTTATTACGCAAATCTTCAAAGTTAAATGTTTTCCAAGCACTTTTTAATTTCTGTCGAGTAAAATCTGTGGCAAAACTGGAACACGTTTATAAAAAACAGTTTTATTTGACTCGATGCATCCTCTAAATCTTTGGTAAGATAATTTACATCAGACTCTGTAATTAATGTTCAAATAATTTGTTGGGATATCACTTTTTTCATAGAAGATTTGAATTTTTTGCTCAAAATGTATCATATTCTCATAATAATTATAAAATTTTATACTTCAAAATTAATGAAATATTTTCTATAACTAATTTTGAAAACATTAAATTCATAATTTTATGCGTTTAAATAAAAGTGAATATACTCCTCAAAATGCCGATAATCAAGTACTAATATTAACTTAACAGTAATTTTTCATTTTTCGGATGTCAACTATATAGAATTCTAATTGCTTGTAATTCATGTTTGAATTTATCCACAGCTAACATATTAGCATGTTACCGCCCAGTGATCTATTTACAGATCACCTCCCACTCATAACTCCCAGTGAAAACGATATCTTTTAATCATTTCTGATAGTCATTGGCCGGTATCCTAACACATGTGGCCACACCCCTAACCGAGATTTGAAGCATTCTTTCCCAGGGCAGTTTAGGACGAGGGTTTGCCTTTTGGGAGAAGCTCCTGCGGCTATTGCCACGTATGTTCAGTCGAAGATTACCCTTATAGGAGCGAACTTGTTTGTCATATTTAATAATTTATAGTTTTAAGAATAAAACTGAATTTAGAAATTTGAATTGAAAATTGAATTTATAATTATATAAAAAGGTGGGGACGGAGAAAACCGGCATCTTCATCACTGACAACGGACTGCTTTATTTTTTTCTTCAAAAATTTACATTGTCATGACTCTAAAGTCAGAGCTTAATATTTACATAGACTCTGTTTACATCATTTTAGTTTCACGTACGCTCTGTTTCACATAGTTTTGATAATATACAGTGGCTCTGGTTTGCAGAGTTTTGTTTTCACAGGTTCTTGTTTACAATGGCAATATTCTTGGATATTTATCTATAATAACAAATTCTTGGGTAATTATTTAGAAAACAATTCCCTGGCTATTTAATTATAATTACAATTTTACGTCTAGTTAATTACATTGTTCTAAAATATTTGGTTTCAGTTACACAACAATATTTACATATTTACAATCATAATTATATACGTAAATTATTCGTATTCAGTAAGTGCAAACACTTATCTAGGTTGCACTGATTTACATAGTATATTAAATCTGGTCTCTTAGGATTGCCTGCGGTCTTCTCCTATTAGTGGGATCATTTATATTATAGTTCGGTTGGATGTTAATTAAAGGATTTTGTATATTTTAGAGATTCGAAAATAATTTATTTGCTTGTGTGTTTCCTTATGAACTCAGTAATAGTTGTTAAATTATATTCTTCAAAGCTTTTATCGTTTCTAAAATATTGAGAAGCATTTGTTAGCATTCTAATAATCTTATTCTCAAATTTCTGGAGTCTGATTATGTATCTGTGAGCTGCATATCCCCACACAGGGGAGGCGTATGTGGCTATTGTGCGCTTTAGTGATTTATATATTAGTAATCTGTTGTCAGTACTAAGAACTGATCTTCGATTAATCAACGCGTACAAGGCTGCTTGAAATTGTTTCTCCATTTTAGGATTTCTTCCATATAAGGGATCCATGTCAGTCTTCTATCTAGGATAATTTCAGAGCAATCTAGCAGCATCTGATATTCACAATTTTGATGCTTCAAAGAGCATCTTACGATTTTGAATCAACAAAAAATATTAAAAGTAAATTCAACTTTTCTTATGCGTTTTACATTTTCAAAACCTTTTTAAATATTCTGGTTTATTTATATTAGAAAATTATTTTTATTATTAAGATGTAAGTTTAGACATAATAATCTATAAATAGATCGTTGGGCGTTAGTGGTAACTAATATGATTTTTTTCCCGTTTTAAAATGTCTGGGCGTAAAGTGTTTCACTCCAGCATCAGAATATATGAATATATGTTTTCTTAGAAAACAGAGTCTGATATAATTGCTTTCCGCCAGATGTGGATGAGTTAACTGACAAAGAGTATTTTGATGATGATGAAATGACTACTTCATCGGTAAAAGATTTGTCAGATAGTGTAGAAATTTGTGTACCCATGGAAGAAATAGGAGTAAAAGTACAATATAAATTGGTGGACGTAGAGGATGATGATGGCCCTAATAATGCGGAGGAGATGCCATCTAATGCCATTAAGGAAAATAAAAAGGGAAAACGGGTTAAAACGGAATTTAAAAAAAAAAAAAGTGTGGAAAGCAAATTGGGCAAAAAATAAGCCTATATACGTTTCACGAAGTATGTAATTTATCTAGTGAAACTTTTGAAAGCATTTCAAATATTTTAGGAAATATGAATCCAGTTGAAATTTTTTCACTAGACTATTTAAAATGGTTATTTAAAAAATGAAACAGAAAGATGTGTAAAGGAGTGGGAAAATAAACCAGCATTTTGAGTTACAATTGATGAGTTGTAGAGTTTTATTCGTTTTCTTATTTTTCTCCGGCTACTCTACACCTTAACCAATGAACGTGATTATTGGTCAGAGGACGAAGACCTCATGATACCGATTTGAAAAAATTCACTGTCTCGTAATAAATATTTGGAAATTAAGTATGTAATACATTTTGCAGACAATAATGTTGCAATAATACAAAAAACAGACCATGCTTTCAAAATAAGAAAATTAGTCAAGCATATTAATCAATTTTTCCAAAATTTGGAATATTTGATAAAGTCCAGGCAGTTGATGAAATGATGAATAAGTTCTATGAACATCATTTTTTTCAAAAAATTTCTTAAAAGTTTGAAACAATTTATTAATGGTCAGGACCATGTGTGGAGTAAAGGAGTGCTGTTATAAATTTTATTTATATTGTGGCAAGGATAATTTTGCCAATACTCTTGAAACTCCAAAAGAACCGTTTGGAACACGAGTGGTGAAAAAAAATGCTATAACATGTAACTGATCCTACCTCAGCCACATTATCCTTTTTGATAATTTTTTATTTCTTATGATCTGCTAGTTGAATTAAAAACACAAGGATCCAAAGCCACTGGCAAGTTTAGAAACAATAGAACAGCGTCTTGCCTTTTAAAGCCTGATAAAACATTAGAAAGAAAGAATCGTGGTTCTTATGATTAATGTTTCCACCAAAAGACAGAAATAACTATAGTTAAGCGGAAAGATAACAAGTGTGTAACAAAGTGACAAACTTTGATTACATAGAGCCTTTAATCCATGTTTCAAGCCATCATAAAGGTTTGAAAGAAAACACCATACTTTGGAAACTAATACCATTTATCAGTATAACAAAAATATGGGTGGAGTCGACCAGCATGACTGGCTCTTAGAAAAACACGCAATTCGGATCAGTGGCAAAATGTGGTACTGGCCAATCTTTACTAGAGTTATCGACATGTCTATCGAACATACTTATACTCTATTTAATTTCACAAATTTTGAAAAGAAAATTATAAAAGACATCCAAAGATATATCACCGTTGTGTACCTCAAACGGAGAACAAACACGAAGAAAGGAATTGGAAGATTTTTGTTAATGTAATAAAGATCCAATGCAATAGACTCTGTGTGTTTGGATAGAAAATATCATGTTATAGGTAAAAGACAAAATAAAAGACGGTTTCAGTTTCAAAAATGTAAGGGTAGACCTCTTACGTTTTGTTCAAAATGTAATGTAACACTTTGCCTGAAATGTTTTCCATTACATTACTCTTAAGTTCTACACATTGTGTGTGTATGGCTGCATAAAATCGTAACTAAGTAAGTTCAATTCAGAAAAATATTATTTTCTCTTTTAAATCTCATTAGTTGTTTTTAAATTCAGAAATGTTTAGTTTTTCCACCAAATTTGTAATTTTTTTTTAAATATAAAATCACAAGAAGTGTTACTTGTTTTTTTACTATCATAGGCGTCCAGTGATCTATTCATAGATCACTTATTATCTCAGCTGCTAATAACCGTAAATGGATACAACTTCATAATTACTCTGCTTATGATACATAAATTGCAATTTAAAACTATTTTTCAAAGATTTGAGGGGTAATGGGTTAGATAGTTTGCGGTTGCATTGCATTTGATTTCCTTATCATTGTTGATAGAACACTAAATCAGAGATTATGAGTCTGGTTTTTTATTGTTATTGAGATGTATATAAATGAATTGTGATTAAAGTATAAATTCAATTCCGGGATAAGTTTTAGTTTTAATAAGCAGCTCAAATTAAAGTAATGGCAACGTCAGGACAGAAAGGGTTAATACTGAATCGGTTATTAATTGTGAGTTAAAATTTAAATAATTTTACAGATTTAAGATATTTAAACATGCATTGCAAATTTTTGAAAAATATTTATATCATATGAAGGATTTAGACTTCCCTCACATGTCAAAATTTTCAATAAATTTATAATTTTAGTGATCCTAATATTTAAAAATAATGCAAATATTTGATTAAAATTACAAATATGTAAAGTTCCGACAAGAATTTGAATATTGTATGATTTCTAAAATTAAAATTAAATTGATAAAACAATGTTCATTCTATTTTGAACAAAAATCTTAAAGTGTAAAAAATTCATAATTTTTCACTATAGAGTAGATTTCTAATGCATTTAATTTTCGTGGTGTATGTTTGGAACAAAAAAAATAATGTTCATAAATCGAAGTCAAAATTTAATTGAAAAGTGTTGTTTCAAGTAATAAATGTATGACAAATGGTGTGAAAAATAGTCAACATGTTTATATATATATATATTAGTATATTAATTAATTAAAGTAGGGAAGTTTTAAGTCATACTACCAACAACATCATAAGCTACCAACATTAATTTCATTCAAAAAGCATACTTATTAATGAAATAATTGTGTTGTAGCGTTTTTTAATTCTAAAAAAAATGTCTTCCTTTAATTCAGCTTAAGAGTTTATATTGAATATATATATATATATATATATATATATATATATATATATATATATATATATATATATATATATATATATATATATATATATATATATATATATATATATATTGGTATATTAATTGTTTTAAATAAAACAAAAGGAATGTAACTATTTTTTTAAAATTTGCTCTTAGCATCATTATATAAAGTAAATGTATATTGAAAAAAGGAGAAACGTAAATTAAAAAATTATTCAAACTGCAAAATAGATAATACAATGTCATAAATTCATCACAAGATTACTTCATAAAGTCTTAGATATTTTTTAATATATCATTCACAAACTTAACCTCATATGCCCGTGATAAGTATTTCTCGTTTATTCAAAATGAGAAATTCTGTAACGTTTTATATTTATTTTTTCCAGGTTTAAAAATTTAACTTTCTCCATTTTAAAATATTATTAACTTATAAATACTTTCAAAAAATAAAATACAAAGAAACTTTTAAGTATTTCTTTATTTAGAAGCGAGCTGTGAAATTTTAGGAAACATTGAGCAAAATGTTTTTATATTAATAATAAAAATGTTGGTGCTTATTTTAAGAGGAAATAAAATGTAGAATTTTGTAAACAGAAATAAACAAATTAGTTTATAAATTTATAAATTAAATTAGTTATACAAGAAATATTTTAAGAAAAATATATAGTCAAATTTATTATGTTCAACAAGAACAATTTTTATTTCTTCGATATTTATTACTATTATCTCTAAAGTAAACCATTTTACAATACATTATATAAACATGTTCATTTTACACACACATTTTTTATATTTTGTACAGAACGTGTTCAACGTTGAAAGTAAAGAAGCAGATAAATTAATCACTTTTTCTGGTTGTAATGAAAATGGGCAACGCTACTGATATCAAATTTACATTTTGTAAATAAACATTGCTAATTAGAAACAACATTGAATACAATTGCATTTCATGAATTCGAAAACTTTCATTTATTGAAGTAAGAAAATCATTAGTTAAGAAGAAAGATATTTATGTTGATTAAAATGGAAGGTATATTGAGTTTATATTTAAGAAAAATATGCAAGAAAAAATGTTCATAAATTAATAGAAAGGATTAATCTTTTTAAATAGTCAAATCCACTTGATATTATTAGTTTTATTTTTTTTCACGTGTTGTTAAAGTTAAAAATATTCTTTTAAAAAATTCGAATATCAAATTAGAAATATATTTTAGGAAAAATTTCAATTACTATTATGCAAATAAAAGTTTATTATTTAAAAAAATCGAGTTAAAATTAATAAAATATTTATTTGACCAGAAGTCTTTTACAGTTTGTTTATATATCCTACATAATACCACAAATAACTAACAGAAATATTTAAATTATGTATTTAAAAAGACATTTAAATTTTGACAATATTTTGAAGATAATGTTTTGGTTTACTTATAGGAAAATCATAGTAGTTTAAATACGGCATGCACATTTTTAAAGTCATATATGTATGTATGTATATATATATATATATATATATATATATATATATATATATATATATATATATATATATATATATATATATATATGATATGATATATATATATATATATATATATATATATATATATATATATGATATGATATGATATATATATATATATATGAAAGAAGATTAGCTAAAATAAATTAGCTTCTTATCTAAAAGCAAAGCTAGTGCTCTCGCTCTCCTCTCTCTGCATATACATATATACATATATCTATCTATAAATCTATATATATTTATATATATATATATATATATATATACATATACATATATATATATATATATATATATATATATATATATATATATATATATATATATATATATATATATATATATATATATATATATATATATATATATATATATATATATATATATATATATATATATATATATATATGTATGTATATATATATATATATATATATATATATATATATATTAAATTGACATGAATGACCTTGATGAGATAAGTCTAACAAGATAATAGATAATTAGATTAATAGCAGTTGTTAAATTAAATAAGATTTTTAACTTTTGCAAGTGATATTTTTGATGTTTTCGAAAAAATACATTTCAAAAGTGAAAAAAAAAATGAGGAAATGTACTTTTCACAGAAAAACAGCAAACTATTGATCTCTATAAAAAATTTGCATTCGTAATTAAGATTTCATTAACGTTAAAACAACTTTTCTTTGTTCGTAAATTTTTTATTTCATTTTGCGACAATTTATGTTCCTTTAGTTTTAGTTAGCTCATACATCCTGAGATTTAATTTTGTAATATTTTTTTTTCTCTAAGAAGTAATTAAATTCAAATTACATTTTTATTTAGAAAAAAGTGACAAAAAAGTAAAAGCCTTAGTGTGCTTTTCTAGGTGCTACATTTATAACTAAACTGTAATTTAATCGGGAAGAGAAAAAGATTAGTTTCAAATTATTGTTCCTAATGAATTTAAATCATTACAAAGAAATTAAATTTAAACTATAAATTATAATTTTAATTAAAATAATTTACTATATATAATATTTCGTATAATTCATTCAATATAAACATTCCAAAACGATTTTGTGTCCTTAAAATAAGACATTTTGATGGTTTAGTTAGAATTATTGTAAATTTAACTTTTAAATATTCATTTAAGAATACCTACAGCAATTTTTCTTTTTTGAATGATGATATTTCCTTTATTAATGGCTATTTTACCTAATATACATGTTCTTAAAATAAACTTCAAAATATTTTACAGCCACATTATTTTTTTGCCTATTTCTTGATTTTAAATACTGATAAATAATCTTGAAAATTACGAAACGCATGTTATTGAGTTAAAGCTATATAAACACTCTTATTTTAGTAAAACAAGAATTTTAAATTAACAAATGCTTTCTCAAAATAAACTAAGAGTTAATTAATATACACAAATAAAAAAATCATTTTTTAAATTTTTAAATGGTTTAAATCAGCAACGTATATTTATTTAAATATATTTTTCTAATTTTAGGTCCCTTGTATTATTATGTGAAAAGAATTGAGTAGACATGTTCACTCTAAATTAATCAGAATTATTATGTATTTCTTGTGACTTCACTTTCTTCTCAGTAGGGTTTCCATTAAAAATAATGAATGAGAAAAAATAATTTCAAAGCATTTACTAGCTAAGTGAATTAATATTTTTAAACGCTCTCATTACAAAACGTATTCTTCGATATAAAAGACTAGTAAAATTCAGAATAAGAAACATCTCAAAAGAAACGATGCATTATTAATAACACTTTAATTAAAATGTAAAAAGCCTTTTTAAGTGCTTTCAGAGTTCATTTTAAATTTCTTCTTTCACTTAATCAACTTTTGGTTTCGTTCGACTAAAATATTCAGTTTCAATTAGTGAATACAAATACTTCAATTTTAATTATTAAAACCTACTTAATAATACTTTTGTATAACAGAAATATAATGTAGTGTTTACTTGAGATTCAATGTATGAATAGATAAGTGTATTTTAATATTTCAGAAATAAGCAAGAAAAAAAGATTACTTTTTAGAGTATTTCTTTTTATGTTCTTACAAGACGCATTATATTTCATACCAAAAAATAAAATTGCAAAAATATTGAGACAACATTAGAAAATTAAAATGTTTTATACAAAATACACATATAAAAATTTATACATATTAGTTTATTGAATTAAAGTTTACTTAATTTTCTTCTCTTTGTTAAAATATTATTCAAGTGATACCAAATTGAACTATTTTAGAAGAACGCCCGTTCTCAAAAACTAAAAAAAAAACATATTTCAATCAGAGTAATAGGATAGAAATTGGAAATACCAATATTAGAATGTGGACTTAAATTTTATGAGTTACTGATAACATAAATAACTGAAGTTATCAATAACTCATTAAGAATTTAATTTGTTCCAGAGTAAAATAATTAGTGGGATTAATACAGTGGATGTTCAGTTTAACGAAGAGAAAAGAAGGTAAACATATACAAAGATAGCTGTATGTATAATCAAAAATAAAAATAACTGGATACGCATTTTAGAAAAAAAGCTCTTCAAGTGCAATTTTATGCTCTGAATGTGTGTATTGGAAATGACAACAAAATTGTACTTGCTGGAAATGGCTTGCAGCTTATAGATTTTATTCTGTAATGAAAGTGTCTTAACTATTATTTTTGGCGTTAGGAAGCAATAAGTTTTAATATATATTTTTAAAGTTTCAAATATATAGAATTCAATTATGTACCTATTTCAAATTGTATATAAAGTATCTTTTTTAATTTTAAACAAAATGTACAGTATGTTGCAAATGTACAAACTATTCGTTAGCCTTTTTAGTTAAATTTTTGGATTTCTTATAAATATTATAAAAAAATTATTGGAACAAAGAACTTCAAAAAAAAAAAAAAAGAATGAATGGTAAATAGTTGTAAATCACAGAAACGTACTGCGAACTGCAACTGAAAATTTGCATATTACTTACAAATATGATAGAAAAGATAGATATCTGTAATCCAACAATATTTTCACAATTTGAAGTCGAAATATTTCAAACAATTTCATTTCATTTAATTTTTTTTTTATAATTTACTAAACAGTGACAGATTTTATATATAAAATCTCATCTGAATCCACCTGAAGATAATTCATATTGTCCTTAAAAAAATTTAACATTTTAATTAAAAAAATATTTATATTTAAACAGTAATTATAATAAAATATGGCATTTCATTTGTGCTAAATATTTTTAACTTTTTTTATAACTTATGTGTTTATTTAGAGAGCATACTCTAAAATATTCATTATTTTCATCTATGTAATTTTTAATAAATATAATACAGTTTCTAAAATACGTGAATTTTTTTATATATTATTTCTCAATTTTCTATGGAATTTAGTTTATTATAGTTATATCTTTATAGCAAGTTCCATGTGTGTGCAATGTATATTTGCTTCTACATTTTAAATGTTGAAGCGAATAATTACACATACGATTTACGGGAAAATAAGTATTGCAATACAGCTTTCCTTAACAAAAACTTACACAATTAAATATCTTATCATAAAAGTCTGAACATGATTATTTATTCAATGTAATATAAAGAAATTTTATTATTTTCTGGATTCTTATTACAAAATGCATACTTATATTTGAAAATCACATTCTTTTCAATTTTATTTTTAAGAAGCAAATATTCATTTAACGCTTTTATCTTATATGCTAATTATATGTAAAAAATTCGTATTTTTCATTTTTTTGTAAACTAAGAAATCTATCTATTTTACTTTCCTCAAGTCACTTTTGAAAAAAGAAACAAATCAAGGTATGTAATTAACAGCTCTCTTACAGCTCCCTAATTGATTACAAAAAGAAAAGAGAATTTTTTAAACTAGTTTGTTTTAAATTTTACTAAGCATTGTTTTTTTTTGTTTTTGTTTTACTGGAAATAAAATTGAAACTTTCGAGTGAATTGTTTAAGCAGAAAAGAAGAAATATTTTATTTTTTAAGTAAAATCTTCTTTGTAATTTTACAGACAAATTTACTTTGATGCCAGATGATCTTTTTCAGTTTTTTAAATGGAGAAAGTAAAGATTGGGAAAGTGCACAAAATGAAGGAAATAACATTCTAAATTGTTCTATGTATATATTTTTCGTTCTGCATACATATTTTATAAGGAATGTGTGCATCATTATACACACACATATCAGTTAATTTTTAATTTTAATCAGTTATTATAAGTTGTTTCAATTTCTTTGACAGATTTTGAACTTTATTTTCTAAAATACTAATTTTAATAAATCACTTTGTTATAAAATTTTTATTTACTAATGATTGGGAAAACTAAAGCACTTATAGAAGCAACATTCATCATTCTCTCTCTCCATCACTTTTTCTTCAACAATAATGGAAAACAACAGTGAATTGATATGAATTAAATATCACATTTTTCAAAACAATCATTAAGGAATCCAAATAGAACTTTGAAAAGTTGTAATTACTGGAAGAAGCCAGCTACGAAATTTTAATATTATAGAAAATGACTAATAAACTTAATAAAAACATAAATATTGCTTGCAGATTCACATCGAAGAAAACACATTTTCTTGTTTGTTGTCTTAGAATCTAAATGAGCACTGACAGACATTGAAAATGCAACACCAATAAGAAGTTGCTAGAATATGATGTAACTCGCCAAACACAGAGAGAAAACAACGAACAACAATTGATCTGTATTTCATAATAATATGCTTAATATAGAGTTAGAATTTTGTCTGGTCAGTAGGTTCTATAATCACAATAGATGGTGATACACGAAGCAACACTTCTCGGCACAGAGTCAATGATAGTACGGATAATGTCTTGAGGAATGACTCTCCATTCCGAATCAAAACTTTGAAAAAGTATGTCTTCTGAAAGAGTCGGTGCCAGGGTTTGGAAAAGGCGCCCAATCATATTCTAAAAGTGTTATATTGGTTAGAGATCGGGTGATCATGGGGCCAGGAGAAGTAGCTGTACATCATGAATAGCATGTTGGCAGATGTGAGAAAAGTGCAGTCGGGTGTTATCATGGTGATAAAGAGTATTGTTCACTCCTGACAGCAGGAAAGTGTCACCAGCCCGAACACATCATCGACATAAAGTATGTCTGTTATAGTTCCATGAATACCAACTAGAAATAATCTGGAATCGTACGCAATGCCTCTTCAAACTATGGTGTCACGTTGCCACTTGGTATGGTATTTCACAATTGCTGCTGGATTGAGATTGTCTCCACGTCAACAGCACACTTCTAATCAGTGACGCTATCGTCTAAGCTGTTGGGGAATGGTAGTCTTCTTAACGGAAGCCATGAAAACAGGTCATTTCAATCAATAATTTGCAAATGGTTCTT
Organism: Latrodectus elegans; assembly: GCA_030067965.1. Taxonomy (NCBI): domain Eukaryota; kingdom Metazoa; phylum Arthropoda; class Arachnida; order Araneae; family Theridiidae; genus Latrodectus; species Latrodectus elegans. The sequence goes on along the minus strand of CM057820.1, from coordinate 118,139,949 downwards.
TTCGAACTGGGAGCATCCAGGGTGTCTTGCACATGCTGCAGAATTTCGATAGATTGCTTTGCTGGGCTGCCACATTTTCCTGCCGGTCCCATTGATCCACTGTTGTGAAGTCATTCTGGTTTCACCTTCACCCTACAAGCATTCCACAATTTCTACTTTCAATCATCTTACAGCTGGTACAGTGTTACGCGTCCAAGTGTATGTTAGTTGCGATTTGCGGTATGAACCAACCAGCTTTTCACAATTCGATCACCATGCTTTTTGTAAGCTCGTCTGTCTACTGTAAATGACTCCGTCGATGATGGCCTGTATTCTCTGTAATTACACGTGCTCTTTGCGACAAGAAAAAACTTTCTATGAATATTTTCAAAGAAGTAATATCGGTGTGAATATTGAGCTAGAGAGCTGCATATTTCATGTCATTTGCATTAAATGGTAAGGTGCATCTACCCTGAAATTTGCATAATTTTCTGGCTTCTCCTTCTTGGTGGGTGTTGCATTTTCAATTTCGGGCAGTGTATAAAAATGTATTATATAGAAAAACACACATCACTAATTGTTTTCGGATAAGTGAATTAATTTATTAAGTCCTACAAAGATCAAAATCGCATGCTTGCATGATGCAGTTCGATGAAGAAGAAATTTGAAGCTTAAGTATCCAACGTTACTTGAATGTCATTTAGTTTACTATTATTACCTTTATTCAAGGTTCCCGGCTACATAGCTAAGCATAACAATATGCACCAAAATAGTCTAGATTAACGTATAATTTGAGTATATGTTGAAGAGCCTAAAAGCTGATAGAAAGCTTCAAGGTCTTGTCCCGAAATTTGTCGAGCAATGGGAGTTGGGTATTGTTCTTTTGCATACACTTTTTTTTGTAGTGGGTTCTAAAAAGTTTTGTAAAGTTTCTTTCTTGCGACACCCAAATAAGGCTTACTGCCAATGAAAAATCTTCTAGAAAGTAAATCTAGAGTAAATCTTTAAAGAAACCTTATAGAAGCTTCTGGTTTATTTTATTTTAGCTGCAGCAAATGATTGTTCTTCATTGTTTTGAATTTATGTTCATTCAATGTTTTATTTATGATGAATACAACAATAAGTTATTTATACTTTTTATTATAGAATACTTTTGAACATATCATTGCAATTGTTTTGTAACTATTGTAATAAATTATTAAGTTATTGTTAAGGTAACAGTAAATATTAAACTGCAAAAAAATGTACTTTGCGATTTCACGAAGTGAGAGAAAAGCAATTCATTTATGATTGACTTAAACAGTTCTATTAAAACATTGTTTACACATTACTTATATACAAATTGTTGATAACTTAGAATTATAAAACTACTTTAAAATTATTTTGAAAATACACCGTTGAAAAATAAACATCTAAATTGAAGACTGAACCAAATGAATCTACTTTTAGAAATTTGAAATAAAGTTCCCCTTTTTCAAAAAATAAGTTTCTTATGCAGTAAAAATATTTTATTTATTATTATCTTATTATTTTCTTTTGAACTTATACTGAAGAATACATTAATGATCAATTTAATTAATATCGTAAGTGTTTCTTATTATTTAAAATGAATGTAGTATTAATTTTTACTTCTAATATAAAATAAAAGTCTGTAAGTGTTTTTATTTTATAAGTATGTGAAATAGTTACAATAAATACAAATGTTAAATTACTCGAAATACAAGATTTTATTAGTTTTGTGTATGTTTTAGAAATTATATTTAAAAAAAAGTTATGCCTTAATATATAAATAGTTAGTATATATTGACATCATTTTATACGTTATGATCTAACATATTTCCAGTTGACTAAAATAAGTTTAAACCATAAAGAATTTACTTCATTAAGAAAATTAATTAAATAATAAAAACTTGGCACAACTCATTAAACCGCCAAAATTATTTGTGAATTAATAAATCTTTTTTCATAAAATAAGAATTTATAAAATTAAAAATGTAGAAAAGTTATAACAGTTACGCAAAACTATTTAAATTCAAGAATTATTTTTGTAAATTCCAAATTTTGTTAATTTTATATAGAAAAACAAGAAGTCAATCAAATAAATTATTTTGTAAATAATAATGAAAAAATGCAATTTATCATTATGATACTATTGCTAGTTTAAGTAATTAGTTTTGTTAATTATTAGTTTAAGTACCTCATTGACTAACCAATCCTACCTAGAAAATATTTAATATTTTATTATGAAATATTCCTTAAAAGGCTGATTAACAGAGGTTCTTATATATTGTATATTAAGCAGCAATAAAGTAATGCTACAAAGATAATTATGTGTACCATAATAAAAATTCTTTCAATAATAATACATGATCTTCATATATATATATAATATATATATATATATATATATATATATATATATATATATATATATATATATATATATATATATATATATATATATATATATATATATATATATATATATATATATATATATATATATATATATATATATATATATATATATATATATATATATATATATATATAAATTCTTTGAGCTTTGAGAAATATATTCAGGATTTCCGATGTGTATTGAAATTTAAATTTTTAATCTTATTAGTGAAATATAGTGTAAGTGAAAATTAATTTTTGATACGTTATTAAAATTTAATCATCTAATGTTTTTTTACAAATATATATGTTATTATTCTATTTCCTGTATTTCCCATTAGCTTTCTTACATAATAAATTTTAATTTTTATCAAATCATGTTTATAATCTTGTTTGGAATATAATTAAACTTTCTCTTCCCATTTACATTTAATTTCTAAGCAATTATATCATTCTAATGATTTACATTATTTGATTACTATAGAGATTTAAACAGAACAACTTATGTGAATGGAAGTCCCATGTAAATTTTATTCAATTGATTTTATTAAAAAAAGAAAAAAAACATTATGTACATGAAAGGATCAAATAGTTCTTTAAAAAATGTCATTTATGGTTTCCATAAAATTCATGCATTTAAAAACATTTCTCTTTCAATTATATTTAAATTTAGGCAACTGGCACTATTTTAATCTTTGTACTGTGTCAGGAACATCTTTGAGAACACGCTGTGCCTATATGATTCCGAATTATCAATATATAGCTTATCCTGAAAATTTCTAAATATTTAACTAGTCTATATACCTTTAGTTTCAATAATTATAAACTCAGAATTAACATACAAACCAAAATACACTCATGAACAGTTCAATTGGAGCACCTGAGTATTACTTATAGCAACTACATTAGCCTTCACATAGATTGAAATATCCCATGACATTGACTCAACAAGACGCTAGTAGTGACGGGTACTCATCCCGGAGTTATTTATCTACCATCAGCAATTTACTTTCATTGATTGGAATACGGATAAAGCCATTTAAATCCCAAAATGAGGTGCAAATCAAGCTGAGCCTATATGAGATGCAATTCAAATTAAATTTAGTCTTCTTTTTTTTCTAATGAACTTGATAGCTACCAAAGAACACACGGTCGTGAGAAATGTTTAACAAAAATTTATGACAGAAACAGCAAAAAAAAAAAAAAAAAAATTGCCACGATGCTTTATTTTTTTGAAGGTAAATGTCGGCTGAGAATAGGTTAAAATAAATACACTGTAATAGATAATCGCTGAATATACCTTGTAGTAATTCATTCATTGGAGATGTGTCGCACAAATCTGTTGAGAAATTACAGCTTATGTAAACTATCCAACAGAAGTTTTCAAACTTAAAAAAATACTATTCCTATTATATCTGAATTTCCAATGATTAAATAAAATTATGGCTTAATTAATTATCATCTAATTGCATGAATTAAAGGATAGTATTATATTTAATTTTATCAGAATATTTTTAGACATACAAAAATTTAATAGATTTTTACCTCAGATAATTTTCAAACAAAAATGCGAAAAATCTCCTTCAATTCATTCATTTATTAATGAATACTCTCATATATATTTAATCTAGCATGATTTATATATCACGATGTTAATTACAACAAGCTAAAGTGAATTCCCACGTGGCTCAGGATCTTAAGTTAGATCTCGAGTACCACTAACAATAAACTTTGAATGTTAAGAAACTTTTATAATATCCCAAAATTATAAAATGTGGAGGTTTCGGATGATAATTTTTATATAAATCATTTAATTATATAAAATTAAATTACATTTTAACATCACTTGAGTTAAATCCAGTTTCTAAAATAAATTTACATGTTATATGAATAAATTACAAAATATAATATGCATATGAGCTAAAAATAATGAATATGAAAAATAAATTAAATTTATTTAATTTCACTTTAATTTATAATTACTACTTTGTTATCAAAAGGTTTTGAAGGGTGATATACTAAAACATTAACTACGGATAAGATGTTTTGACTACTGACCTAACAAACACACTTCAATAAGGGAATTTAAATAAAATTTAGTGTCAATGATGCCATACTGTATTTTGAAAACATAGAATTGTAAAAATTCCATTCATTGAATTTATAAATTGCATCAATCTTGGAATTTATTATGATTTAAATTTTAGTAAATGCTTGTATTATAAGCAGATGAGTTGAAATTGTTATGGTGTAAGAAAAATTGCACATTGTTCCATAAAATTACATAGAGTGCGTCATATAAATGTATACTGAAAATATGATATTTATTGTTGTTTATACGAAACTTGGACACTATGCCATTGGTTATGTGAATTTATGTCAGTAAGGGGCGTACTTCGTTTAACCAAAGGGCCATGAATGTAAAAGTATGGCTTTGCTCTAAACTCTTGAGGTAGATAGCACTACCAGAGGATTCGCTCTCTGAACTTTGACATTCATTTAAAGGAGAAGGCAATTTTCTCCAGTTCATTACCTCTAGGATTACTGCTCAACCAAATAATACAAAAATTTCAATAAAAATGAAATACTGAATTGAAATTCATCTTTATTTTTTTTAAGATTGTCTTAAGATTGTAAATAATTTACAGTCAAATATTATTCAATATTTTTTAGTGGTAGACACATAATAAATTAAGTGACAAAACAATCACAATGAATATATTTGCTGCTTGGAAAGTAAATTTAACCAATACATGGTATAGTTATAGATTTATTACGTAGCTTTTCTTGCATAAGTCAAATTTATTTTAGCTTTTTCACATTTGTGAATTATATTCTTATTTAATTTTTAATATTTAATATAATCATTACAAGTTAAAGAAATAAATTACCTAGTTTTTTTTTTTTTTTACTTAAAAGATTAGTTTAATGAATAGACATATGCTTATATCAGTGATTATATATATTATTAAATTTTATACCCATAAGCTTTTGATAATATTTTACCTCTTGTTAAAAAGTAAATTATATGCTTAGAAACGAATTTAGAATTTTCTTAACAATATCCTTAAAAAATTAGCTAAAAGTATAATCAAATTTAACAAATTAAACTAAAAATAGGTTTCAAAGCGAATATAATTGTATAAAAAATTCAAAAAAATTTTAAAATATTTTAGGGATATATGTGTATTAAAATTTCATTTATTTAAATTAATAATCTTAGTCTGTAAAATATTGACCCAGAAGGAGAAAAGTAGTACATGACTTCTTGCATTTAACAGATATGTGATTTTAATGTATATTATTAAATAATATTACATTCTTGCAAAATGATAATTTGAATCTGTAAGTATTTTGCAGAATTATTTATTATTTAAAAGCGAGATTAGGTTTTTTATGACACCATTTATCTTTGCTTTAAATATTCTCTTTGAAATAACATGTGTCAATGATTTAATCTATGTTTGTTTTTCACTAACAAATTTAATAATACATTTAATATGAAATTAATCCTCCTATGTTTGACCACAAAAAACGAAAGAACTCAGAAATCTTCCACGATACTTAAAAGGAAAAATTAACTAAAGCCTTTGAAATCTTTGAATCAGGAGAAGCACTTCAAAACTTCTAGAAATTCTGAATTTCTAAGAGCATCTTCTTTAAGATTCAGAATAAATAATCTTTTAAAATGTAAAACATTAAATATGCTCCTTAAAGGTTTCGCACGTTGGGCAATAACACAGCGCTTCATCTTATCATAAAGCGGAGATTTTAGGTTCTTTAAAAGCATTTACTACCGCTAACATAAAAACTGCATAACTTATTCAAAAATACACGTTGCATCTACTTGTCATGTACATGCGCTACCAGCAGTTTAATGAAGTACATACACGGTCCACTTACTACAGAATATATTTTTCTGAAAGAGTGTTTTAAATGTAAGTTAAAACAAATTGCTTTTACTATGTATATCCTGTTTCTTTCTAAACTTACATTTTAGTATGTTTAAAGGAGTAATATTGAATAAAGTGTATTTATTAAAGGGGTGGTAGGAATCTATTAAGTTTTAAAATTTCAGTATGAAGAATTTTGCAGTTAAGTTGTTTATACATAATATATTAAAAATATTAGCTGAATTCATCACGAAATTTGCTCATAGTTTCACCTTTAATAAATTATGTTAATTCACGATGAAAGAAGATTAGCTAAAATAAATTAGCTTCTATTCTAAAAGCAAAGCTAGTGCTCTCGCTCTCCCTCTCTCTGCATATACATATATTTATCTATAAATCTATATACATATATATATATATATATATATATATATATATATATATATATATATATATATATATATATATATGTATATATATATATATATATATATATATATATATATATATATATATATATATATATATATATATATATATGTATATATATATATATATATATTATATATATATATATATATATATATATATATATATATATATATATATATATATATATATATATATATATATATATATATATATATATATATATATATATTATATATATATATATATATATATATATATATATATATATATATATATATATATATATATATATATATATATATATATATATATATATATATATATATATATATATATATATATATATATATATATATATATATATATATATATATATATATATATATATATATATATATATATATATATATATATATATATATATATATATATATATATATATATATATATATATATTTATATATATATATATATATATATATATATATATATATATATATATATATATATTATATATTTTTTATATATTATATATATACATATGTATATATATGTATTTATAATGGTACCTTTCATGAAAAAATTGCTGTGATATGCAAATTTACATAAGTACATTTATGAAAAACAGAAGAAAGGACAATTAAAAGGTGTTTAAAGGAAAAATGCTTACAGTAGCGTTGCTCACATATCATTTGAGAGTTGCTAGCGTATGAAAAGTAGTAGTAATTTATCAGTTAAGATTTGGAAGTTCTAAATGTTTTTGTACTTGATAAAAATTTGGCAATAAACAACTAAGATACCCATTTATCTTATAGAAATATTGCATTCCCGGTTGATTAAATTTTTTGACTACATGAATTATATGTAATAAATGAGTTTATTCACCACATGAAGCTACCTGTTTGATCAGATCTGCCCTCTAGCTGCTGAGAAATCTATCAGGTTAACCCCATGGGCTAACTTCGTCACAATCCCTAAAATCTAGAAAGGAGTTATTAAAAAATTAATATCTATTCAAGAAATTTGAAATACTGTAATCAGCTCAGCAATTGTTTGTAAAGTTTTGTATTACATCACTAAAGAAAAGCACCTTAAAGAGAATGATTAATAAAACTTTTTTTTTATAAAATTCATTTTTATTGTTTTTGGAGGAGCAATGGTTTACAGTATAGATGCACGCATGCCTTAGTGTCAAATGTCATTGCCGGACTGAATTAAATTTTGTTTTATTATCTTTAAACTTAAATGACTGTATTATGACACATATTTCCTTCACGCATTGCTCTCATTAGCATACTTTAAGCATTGTGAATATAGTTTTGTTAATAAATGTCTGGTGATTGACATTTTATTAAAACTCTTTGCGAAATGTTACATTTCATTAACATAATGCATGAAAGCTTGCATCAGATATTGTGTGATTTTAGACCGTAGGCCCCGGTTTAATTAACTCTAGTGAGCAAAAAATGACCGTTGAGCGACAAACAAACTAAACCAAACGAGATATTCTGTGATTCTTTTATATATAGAAAAAAATCAGATGATGCTCTGCCACTCATTACACCTTCACCATGATCAATAACATCTCTGGTCAATGAGCCTTTTGTACGCTATTTTTAGTTACTCACTATCGCTATTTTTAGTTATCCTTAAAACTAATTTTAGTTAAATGTGGAAAATTGTTGGTTTTACATACGAAACTGTTTTTGTACATACAAAATAATCCTTTTTTAAATATATGCCCCGGAACATATTACTGTTAGCACACATATTTGTTCTGGATTTTCATTTATCAGTCAGAAAATTCAGACATTGTTATACGAATGCATCGATTTAAATTTTTAATTATGTGAAACATTACAGTGCTTGGGATTTTGGTTACAAGGAATACGTTTCAAAGAAGGGAACTTAGTTTTAAGGATTAAATCAATAATTAGTTTGTAAAAACCTATACTTTTCCAAAAAGATGCATGTAAAGTAAAAATTGGAGGTTCAAATAATTTACAAGAAAGGTTATTGTGAAGGGTTAAAGTCAAGATACAAAAGAGAACCAGTGATGACTAATACTTATTTTATATGGCACACATCAGTATAATCAATACATTATAGAAATTTAACAAGGAATAGTAAGAAAAGCTCCAATTTATACACACATGCATATATATATATGTGTGTGTGTGTGTGTGTGTGCGCGTGTGTCCGCTTACGTACGTGTGATCAAACATTCTAGAAAGAGAGGATTACCTGCACAAATAGTAATTAAATCAACATTATTTTATTTTAAATTAAAATATTTTGAGGAATCAAAAACTGTTTATAAGAAAATCAATAGCTAAATCTTGACCACTATTTGGAAAGGAATGTGGTTTTCACAGTATATTAATATTATATTATTAATTAGCTATATCAAGAACTGATACAAATTTTTTTACGTAATTTTTGAAAGCAATTTCGGGAGCATGTTTAAATACTGAACACAGCATTATATATATATATATATATATATATATATATATATATATATATATATATATATATATATATGCAACATAACATTTGATTTCGCAAAAGTTAAATTTTTTCATGTTTGCGTGCTTTGCATTTGATCAGTAATATCATGAAAATTCTCGGAAAGTAATTTTCCATGCTTTAATTATATATAAATCAGATTATAATTATATTTTCATGATAAAACATGCATATTTCAAAGCACTTAAATGTGCATAATAATTATTTTACTCCAATTCATTGAAAAGCTAAAATATTTACTTATTATATAATTTTAAAATATATTATTAAAGTACTGAATGCATAAACATGAACTTATGAGTTAGTAGTTATTAATTACTGCGTTCTCTTTTTCGTCCAAGTGCTTGAAATTGAAATCTGTATTGAAAATTTTTTTCAATCTTTGATTTTGAATTAAAGTTCCTAAAAAGAAAGATTATACTCCCTGTTATACATTTAAACACTATGTATTACATTATTTTTTCTAAAATCCCATAAAACATTTCCCTTATGGGTTTATATTTATTTCAGTACAATAAATAAAAGAATGTTATTAAGTTAGTATTTATTTTATAACATTTAAGAAATTTTATCTTTAAGTAAAATTTAAATTTAATTTACAAAATTATTATGGTAATAAATAAATCCTAATTGTCATAAATTTTTGGATTTTATTCTTATAAATAAAAGAATCATTCTCGAAATACTTTTCTAAGAAAAAGTATATTTATATCGAATAAATGTTTTTTCATTATTTATAAATTAAAATGTTTTACAAATGTATACAATTTTATATTTGACAGTCACAAGTGTTTTTTGTGGGTGTATTTAAGACACACTCTGAATAGTTTTGAAATGTGATATTCAAAAATGTTTATAACTGCGTGATAATAAGATATATTTTTTAGCTTCTACTACTATATTTCATGATTTTGGTAATTCATTCTTTCAAGTATGTTAACATTTCTAACTATAATTAAAACAAAACTATGTATCCCTGAATTTTATATACCTACATAACTTACGTTACAGGTACAAATCCTTTTTATTTTCATTTAAAATGTTTCAATCAGTATGTAAAAACTGCATATGATTGTTTGAAAAACTATACAAGAGCATTAAATTATGAAACACTTATATTTTCAATAAAATTCCAACAATTAGTTATAAAATTCAAACATTAAAAAAAACTATACACATGTGCATGAACGCACGTAGATTTAGTAATCGAGTATTTGCAGATTTCTTTCATTCAACAAGAAATATCTCATTAAAATTAATTTAAATTATTATTAATTTAAAATGCATTTCTAGATAAAATTCATGCTGACGTTAAAAACAAGCACTCTTGTGTTTTACATACATACCATTATTATATATACTAGTGTAAATTTCATGTATCTAGTTTGAAACGGAAAATAAACATTTATATTAGAACAAAATATATATAAAATAATAATTTCCAAATAAAAGAAGGCTTTCTTCGAAGGAAATTAATTGGATGCCATGAATAAATATTCTTAATTGAATAAATACTAAACTGAATTCTCATATTAATTAATTAAATTTATTATTTTCAAAAGAGTCACATTAATTTAAATACACTTGAAGATTATATGAAAACTTCCAATTTAATCAGCATGGTAAACATGTAAGAGGAAATAAGTATTATTCTACTGTAATATTTACTCTCCTTTTATCAGTAAATTTCCAGATGGAAACTTTCTAGTAAAGATAGATAAATACTAGTTGATCGTAATAAAAATTCCATAAATGTTTGCATTAAAAATGGCAGTTAAAGTTCCAGAAATGAAATGTAAGGAAATGGCTGAGTAAAATTGATATTTATATTTTGATTATTTTAAAATTACTCTATGGGTTATTACTTTGATGACATGATTTTTATCTGAATGAATGGCTGCAATGTAATTATGATAAAATTTTTCATTTAATAGTAATTACCCAATACTAAAAATACATTTATTATTTGAATAAATGTATTAAAATTAACTATACTCGCATTCGGAACGTTAACTGTTAACTCGTTATGAAAGAATGTCATTCAATTATATAAATTATTATTTTATATGCAATACAACTTAAAAATGCTTCTTAATTTAAAGCTTACATATCTTTCAAAGCAATTAAACATATACCTATAAAAACTACGTCATACGAGACTTAATACAATTTGAGTCTTTTATTACAGACATTACAGAATGTTTTACTATTTTACTGATATTTGAAATCAATTGCATTTATAGATTGTTTGAGTTAATAATTATTCCATCGTAAATACATTAGGATCGTATATTCGAAATATATAGTAATTCATTTTTTATTACATTTTTATAAGATTTAAAGTTGAGATTTTGAATATGCATCTTTCAAATTTTTGGGATAAGTTTAAATTTATGAAGTTATGTATCCAAAACTTTGAGAGTGCTCTTAAAGAATGGAATATTTATTGTTTTTCTGTAGGTCATTATATAAAAACTTAAATCAAAACTTAAATCATTCAAGCAAGCTTTTGAAGTTGAAGAATTGTTTTACACTGATATAAATTTTTACAATGACAAGACTTCAATTAAATCAAAATTGACGCCTACAGATGCTCGTTTTAGAATATACAAACTAAGGGCTTAGTTTCAACAGGTGAATAAGAAAGGATGACTTAATTTGCTATTCACTTTTGTTACACATATATATGAATAAATACATATCTGCTTATCTATTTATCTATCTATCAATCTATCTATCCATCTATCTATCTATATATATATTTATATTTCATCAAAACTTAATATTTTGCTCAGAAATTTGCGATTACCACGTACTGAAGAGAGAGTTCTCCTCAACAACTATCATTATGAGTTTTTGAAAAAGATTGCTTTAGTCCTTTCTTAAATACACTATTCTTTAGTGGGGCCATCTTTTGAAATCACCCGCAACAATTCTCATTAAATTATTTATAATTATTTCCCCTTCTAGATGCTTTGACGTCCCAGCAAAAAACCAGATCAAAGTTTTTCTTTTTATTATCTTATAAGTGAGACTACTGCTATTTGATATTGTACAAGGCAAATAAGAAGGGCCTAAATATGGTATGCAGCAATTCACGTCATAGAATTTTTAAGATGGGGAACTTGTAACTGTGTGTGTGTGTTGAAGAAATGAAACTGAAGAACGCCTTGCAAGTAAAATATTATGGTCATCTTATCTTAGCATGAATTTGTCTGTTTCCTACTTTTTTGTATTGCTTACGGGATGTGAAATTACTCAATCATTGTTCAGCTAGAGAATATTATTTTTAACCAATTTCTATACATCCGGTGTTACAAAAAAAGGAAACGTCACTTGCTCTACTGTCTGCAATGCCTATAACAATTATTTGGATTCTATAAACTGGGATTAAAGAAAATCCATTGAAAAAAATATGAGATTTAGTAAAATGAGTATTAAAGGATATTTGGAAGAAGAAATATATGTTGGCTTTAAATATAGCCTGAAGATCTATATCTAAAACACTTCACAGAAGATAAGGCATCAAATCTCTTTTTATCATGAAAGACCTTTTCAGAAACTTGTTTCGTATTTACTTTCCTCGGGCAATTTTATGCAAAATTTTATCTTTCTCTTTACTCCACGTCTTTTTTATATATCTATTGACAACATTACTTAAAAAATAGATAAACCTACTACGCATTTGATTATTTTAAGAAAACTAATTGTCTTTCTTAAAATATAAATATAGACATTCGTCATCTTGTTCTTATTAACACGAGTTAATATCGTTTGAATATCTAATTTAGGGTATTGGATTCTCATTATTTACAAAATTTATCAATTTTCTTAGTTACTTTCTTAATTGAAAATTGAGTTCTGAGCTTTCCTTGCTCAAACTTTCAAACATGATTTATTTTTTATTTCTCTTGCTACATGTCTTCAAATAATATTTTTTTGCTGTAATAGATCTTAACTATTCTTTCTCAAAATTGATTTGATATTTTCTTTACTATTGATTATATATATGTATCACTTTTTTAATTAACAATATTTATTTTATTAAAATCTTACCTAGCTCTTTAGTTTCTGGCCTTTATTTATATATTATTTTATATTTTAATTTAAATTTCAAGTCAAACTATTTTTGAAACAAAATTAATGATGCAAACATATTTAGGCTATTTTTCAAATTATATTTAATATTGAATTAATCTTAATTTCTAAGGTCATAACATAACTTAATGTTATTACATTCATATTCACTTTGGCTTTTGAAGCATTATCATCAGAGTTGAATTGAAATATTTATTTTCCCTTTCCTGTAAGGGCTATTTTCACTAATTAGTTTGTAGATTTTAAGTTTTGCTTTAACTTGAGTCTATAAAATTTTTTACTTTAATTCTGCTTTTCAGTTAATTAAATTCAAATTTGTTACACTTCATCTGGCACACCTTCAATTTATAATTGCAAACCAAACTACCTGCAGGACAAAATTAAGAATAATAATAAGAAGAAGTCCTTTTAATCAAATACAATATTGAATTAATCTTATTTTATGAGATAATTATTATGTCGCAAAAATTTAATAGGTACTAAATCTATACAAAATGCACACAAGATCAGAATATAACTTAATGGTATTACATCGGTTTCCAATTTCGTTAATGTAACATTACTTTCGTTTTAAAATTGTATCAAATACTCCATATATTTGAATACAAAACAAGAAATAAATTCAGTGCTCGTTATTTTATGCTATTTATAGATTTACTCAGCAATTTAAATAATTGTTATTAATAATAATATTTTGCGAAATATGAATTAGTTTTTGGTTTGTTTAAAGATATTTCAAATTAATGTAGCTTTTAACATTACACATAAAGAAGCTTAATTGAATAGAGTTTATAATATCCATTTAAGTTATTAAAGAACAATATAAATTCCATTCAAATTATGATTTATAATAATCAGTAAAACGAAATCCCATATAAATACAAAATAATAAATTTACCTGAAAGCTAATCTTATTCGATATCGACAGATATATTCTGCTACATAAAAACAATATCGGACATGCTAGTACAAAATCAAAATGACACCACTTTATGAATAAACATCATAGCAGCTTTATTAATATTCATTTTAATTATAAACTCCTTATTAATAAAAATATTAATTTAATAATAGTAATCAAAATTATTAAGTTATATGAGATATTCAAAACAATTTCTGAATATCAAAATTTAAAACAAATTCGCTGAACCCGAGTAAAAATATTCGTATGATAACTCTTAAAATTTATTCTGCGCAAATGTATACATTTTGCAAAAATAATTCTTTCTGAAAACAAAACATGTTTTATATGTTTGAGCGTTTCCAAATACTTAATAAAAACAAACCTCAGTTTCAAGTATCTGCATGAATATGAAAAAGTAAATGAATTAATTTTCCTCAATTGTATAATTCCCATAATTAAATATTTTAATACAATAGTTCTTTTTATTCTGATCAATATATAAGAATTATATACAAAATTAAGTTATTATTATTCTTATCTAAAATCAAATTGGGCCTTTAATTATTAAATAATGCAAACTTTATCATCATTAATCATTCATTTATCACTTAATCATAGCATCATTAATAATTTCACTCTAATTAAGCATTTTATGAAAATTTAGGATGAAATTATGCTTATTCAAAGTAGTTTTGTTCGAGTAAATATTCGAAAACCCGTGTTGATAACAAGTTGGGCATAAAATTGTAACTATTTGCATTGGTCAAAAAATATAGATCTCATTTAGATTAGATTTTATATATTTAGATCATTACATTTTCCTATTTTAATACAAAATCCCAAATACAAACATTACTAAAACATCTTGTTTAACGTATTGTATTGAACAATGACATAACAATGGGATTCTCATTAAAATAAGGTTAACAAGATGTCACGATGACATCAAAACGGTTCTGAAATGAGTGAGCATCTCACACTAAAAAGAGGTTTGTATTCTACAAAAGTCATTATAAGTTGTATAAGTTTCTTCTAATTCATATAAACATAATATTATATAGTGGTGACATCTGTAGGTACAAACAGTTACTTTTCTTCCCAGAATATTTATTACATATAAGAAGATCTTTCAGTAAATATTTCATCAATCAGTAAATTTCAGTGTTAATTATTATTTTTTTACGCAACGAGTTTACTATAAACATGAAAAGGAAACCAGGAAGTAAACATTTTCACTTTGTTTTTATTCATAAGTTTAAAAGATTGGAATTTCTAGAACACATGCTTTTATGCATCTAATTTACTTGTTATTTTTAAATGAATTAGGGAAAGATTAATCGTCCTAGTATTTCAATATATTGTGATCATAAAATGATTTTTATATGTTTAAAATTATTATTCTTTTTTTAAATATAGAAGTTTCTTGATTAAAATAATTTTAATTTTTCTAGAATTTTGAAACTTAACAATTAAAATTAAAGGAATAACTAATTTATTTTATTCGTTACAATTTGTTATTTCACAAACATTATTTATAATAGATATACTGAAAAAAAATCTATAATAATGAAAAAAACTGCATGCAATACAGCTTATCATAGATTTTTTTCTAACTTTTAAGCATATATTTGATTTTCTAATTCTCCTAGACATATTCGAGTTATTCATAGTATCAAGAATTTTAGAATGAGAAAATAATGGCATCTTCCTTTTCTCAATTTGCTTATGTTCCTATCATTAAAAATTAGAGTATGTGTATTCCTCATTCACGATTTATGGTGCGAGATAATCCTTGTTTATATGAAAATGCATTTTTGTTTCTTAAACAAATGTTTCATCGTGAAATGAAATGGCCGTGAAACACCGATTAAGTAATAAATGCTTAAATAGATATTTCTCAAATAGACTTTATGATGATTTTAAACATTTTTTATTAAATTTACGTGTTTGCTATGTTCGTGTTTGCTATACTCAGAAAATGTATAACTGACATTAAGCTTAAGAATTATGAAAAAAATTTCGCAAGTGCTTTCACGCATACCAATAGTACATATACCAGACTACTTATAAAAGAATATCAATGGATTTTGATGTACATTGTTTGTTCAAAACGTTCAGAGATTTATAAAGTTGAAATGAAATTACAAATTTGTAGACAAGCCTACTTCTGGGTTCTATTTTTTCAAATTTTATTATTTTTTATTTGAAGCTTATTTAATATAAATTAATCTATAATTATTTCTTGACACGAGCTTGTTATAAAATAACAAGTAATACTGTTCATAATAAACACGAAATTTCTTGGATTATATTTATAGATATTCCTTGGACATCTGTTGCCTAAATAGGCAACAGATGTCACTGGAAAAATGTAAGTGTTTTAAAAATAATAGCTTCATTACACATATTGATATACCACACAAAAGTTCTTATACTATTCTAAAATTAAAAATTTGTTTATTTTTTTTCAAATTGTATATTAAACACTAGCTAATTTAAATATTACGGATTTTTTTATCAATTTCCACTTTTCCTAATTTATCTTAACTTTTTCTTGGACAAAATCTAAATAGAAAAACATTTTATTATACTTAAAAATAATAATTTCGAAATGCATACTTCCTCATTAAATAAAGGGGAGTAAAATTCATCGTTTAAAATAAGTAAGATATCAAAAAATTGTATAATTTTAATTAATTAAAGTTAACTCTGTCAGAATCAATCCACTAGTATAAAATAAAAAATACTACAAAAAGCCACAACTTAAACATTTTTATTATAATTTTAAGAAATAAGTATATTTCTATGTAAATTATATATTTGTGTTATTAATCAATTTATTTGAAAATTTATTGTGCACATTTCTTATCTTACATAATTGTGTTAGTAAATTAGTATTTATGTTACACATTGAACTATGCTTTCAGATTTTATAGAAAAATATAAAAAGTTTTCAGAGCATAATTTTTGAAATTTTGATCTAAATACACACTAAGAATCCGATAGAGTGTCTTAAACAATTTAAATAATTAACAGCTAATAAAATAAAAATAAAGACTAAAGTTTTTGCATAGCTTAGGTTGAATCAGGTGTTCGTTTTCGAATGTTTTTGAAATTAATCTAAATTAAAAGTTTTCTTTATAGCACTAAAAAAACCCTAATTTAATAACACATTATTCTTTTTTAACTATTCTACAGTGCTAAATAATTTTTAAAACATTAAAATATAATTTTTACAAAACGGTTTTATGAAAGCAAATTCATATAAATAATTTTAAAGATGCATTAAACAAGAAAAGCATTGCTATATTTTAACTGTACACATACTTATTATCTTACAACGATTTATAAATATTATAAATAAATCATTTATTAAATTATGCAATTACTTAAATTTTTTGTATACTTTTTTACTTTTATTTACCATAATTTTCATATACAATAGTTTCTAACTTTAATAAAATATGTGACATTTAGAAATATTGTTCATAAGAATTGACATAAAATATTCTTTAAAAATATATACATTGTTAAAGTTATATACAGTAGAATATTAAAGCATAGACAAGAAGCAATTCTTATAGAAACGTGCAAAAAATAAAAGTTCTTTTTATTAATTTTATTTTAATAAACAGTAGTGGCATTGCTTGAATGAATTGATAACAGAAAATAAAATATTGATCTTGTATTATATTAGGTAAACTTTACATAAAGTGTTGCAGAAATAGCATATAAAATAAAAATAAACTGAAAATAAAAAAGTATCGATTTGTTAAAATTCAAAAAGCAATTTTGAAATTAAAAAAATGTTTAATTAAGAATTAAAAAAAATGGAAAAGGGGTTTATTAATGGATGAAATTACTGAACATGCAGAATATAATTTTTATGTGAAACACGAGTCAGTATTCAGACATTATAAAATGTAAGAAATATTTCATCAAATGTTATTTGATATCATTAGTTGTTTAATTAAGAAAAAAGAAAAAAAAATATGTTAAGGTAATGTATCTTTAAATTTAAATACTTTTTATTGTTTAAAGAAGAGGTAAATGTGTATTTATTAAATTTCTTCTTTATTTTCAAATTTTAATTTCAAATTCAATGTGCCTATCTGAAAAAGACAAGACCAATATAAAAAGTCATAAATAAAAAAAATATATAATTGAGTTTAAAAATGTTGCTTTATTAAAAGTGTATTCATTATTTTAATAAGAAAATGTTTTCACAAGGAATTCATTGACAGAAGGATTTTTAATTCAGCATAGAAATTTTCTTCACGATTATACAAAAACATTTTTCAACCATGTATTTCACAGAACATATATGTTATTATTTGTATTACTTAACGAACAAATGTTATTTCATATTAAGTATTTACAGACTAATTTGTTATTATACATGTCAAAATTAAGATAATTTAAAAAAGAGTTCTTTTTTTAAAATTTCTTTACAAATTTATTCTTATTAAATAAATTTTGTTCTATATATGAGGAATTTTCATTAAAGAAACCAAGTAGGACAAAGAAACATGCAATAGTTAACAACAATTTTAAAAACATATTTGTACATTTATATTTAATTTTATTTACTTCATTTAGACGTAAAATGTATCACATTTAATTTATGATTCAGTTATATTATATACAATTTAGAATTAATTGTATGCTTTCTTGCTATTTTTATAGAGTCCTGACATTTATTATATTACAGTTTAAAAACATTTGTTTGAGGAAGTTTAAGATCATATCTTTTTACACCTAACAATTTTATTAATTGTTGAATATTCTGCTAGAAAAGGTTTACCCTTTATTTAATTGGAATTAGTATTAAAATGTTTTTATTCTTACCCACTAAAATTATTTTATTTTGTTATTACAAAACATACATTCCATATACAAAACTATAACAGCTTGTTAAGAATATATAGTAATCAGTTGCCGAAAGCCTGCAATCAAAGTGTTTCTATACTTTTTCATAAAAACATTGTATTTCAATATCTACTGTTGAATAAGTGCCAACAATTCATTAAAATAAAAAAAATTAGATCTCTGTTGATTTTAATAAATTAATAAGCATTAAGTATTTTTTTCTAAACGTGAAATAAACTCATGAAAAATTCAATAAATCAATATAATTTATCAAACAAAATGAATAAATAAGTTACAGATAGCTTTATTATTCAGTTTTCTGTCAAAGTGAAGTTTAAAACATAGAAAATTCATAAAATATTTAGCTATTTCTTTTAATATAACTAAGAGTTCTAACTATTCATTAAAGAATAATAATTTGCTCTATGTATTTAATTTAGGGGTTTTATGAATATTATATTTATAAATTTGATAAATGTTTCAATATAATGTGCCAACAAATGAATTAAGATGTAAAAAAAAGAAATAAAAATATTTCAAAGCTCCATAGTGGTGGATGAAAAAAACTGAAATGTTAATTTCTTCTAACAATCTCAACTCAACAGAAAATGTCTTCTGGAAACCAAGATTATGGATGTGAAACAAAAACTTAAGGATATGCATTTTTCATGCTTTTCTAAGCAATTATTATAGTATTAAAATTTACTTAATATTATTTGCTAACAAATATTATTCGAACACATATCATAGAAACAAATGTTTCATGAGTGTATTAAAACATTATTTGGAAGGAAATTTATTGACTTTCATCAGTTTTTATCATAACACATTTTACTGAATGTATCCTTATAATTTATAGTTGTTTCATTATTTTCTCTACTTATAATTTCAATACAAGTGATCACAAATATCTAATTATCAAACTGTATAAGAAAAGGATTATTCTCGTATTAAGCGAAATATTATCTTAATTACATCAGCAAACTTTTATTTTTATATTTTCCAAATTTAATTAGAGAAGAAGATATTATACATTATATTTGAATGTTTGGTAGACATTATCTAATATAGTAGTATATGAATCGAATTTCTTGGAACTCTTAAGTTTCTTAAATTAACTATATGCATCGATATTAATTTGATATTGAATGCGTGAAAAAATATTTATTAAAATATACATTTAATTTTTTTGTAATTCATCTTTTATTCAATGTTTCTTTTTATATCTTCTTAAAAATTGTCGCAACTAGGAGTATGATTTACGCATATCAAAAAATATTTTCATTGTATAAAAATTAGAACAAGTTAAAATTATTTTATTTAGATTATACAATGGAAAAAACTTAAGTATAGATTTTACAATACATGAAATTTCTTTATTTTGTAATTATTCGTTTCCATGACTTTCATTGAAAGCATATTTAAAGTAATGATAATTAACATTAAGCATTCGTATTATTTTTATTTCAACCTAAATATATATGTATGTTTAGAGACTAATCATTTCAGAATTATGAATTTATGAAACTGTCCAAATAATAACAGATATCTTTGCTTTATTCTTAAAATACAATACAATTTTATTTAAAAATACAACTATAATTGATTTTACTAAAATAGTAGCAGAAACTAAAGTGTTAAGAATATTATGATTTTAAACAAATAATTCTAAATTTTGAGCTATTTCTATAATTTGGCCTGTTATTTAAAACTCTGTTAAAATCTCTCTCCTACATGAATAAATTTTGATACAATATTTTTATATACTTAAAAACAATGACACCGTAATGTATTTCTTCGAAATGTTTGCATTTTTATAGTGACAATGGAACATAAAATGTAATTCCGTAATAACAAGTCATAAATATCATGGAAAATCATAAAAAAGATTCTACTTTAAGACTGAAACTAGTAGATAAACAAAACATCGTGATAATAATATAAATGGATATTTCATTTTAAGAACACATCTTTATGCGCTTTTCCATCTTTTAAATACGTTTTATATTCTTAGAATAGCGAATGATAGGAGCGAGAAGGATCAAACGAATAAAACATTTTATGGTAGTTCTCCATCTTTTAAGTCTTTATTTCCAACGTGCTGAATATGTGAAGTATTAATGACATTTTGCAAAACTCAGAAATGATGTTCTGATATTATGTGTGAAATAAATATAATCCCCTAGCTGAAATCAGTTCTGAATACATAAGAATTCACATTCTTTGAAATTAGGTGAAATAAATATTAGGCGAAATAAAACTTAAAAAGACTATTTACTCTTTTACGGCAAAAAATGCGTTTCCTCATTTTCTTTTTCGATTCTCTTTTAAAAGCGATTTACTTGAAATAAATTGCATTTCAAGATAGAGGCACTGTAAAGTATAAGATAAATGCGGAAAATAATAAAAGGAAAATATATACTAAACTTATAAATTTTCTTTTAAATCATTCGTTATATGTGCTATATTAAAAAATGTGTAAAAATACAATGAAATTTTTATATAATAGTTTTATTCACTAATTTAGAAATAAACCTCAAGATCATTTTATGGATGCAGACAAACTGATCTATAGGTCTTTTTGTTTAGAAATGCTATCTGATTTAATGAATGCAATGCGTTCATCTTTATCAAATAGAGTTATGTTTATATTTCAAACAATGTGAATATTTTAGAAATTTGTAAATACTGTATGCTTAATTATATTCAAACTAAACCCATCGTTTAATTAACGTAAAATTATATCGACTAGAAACGTTTTAAAGTGTCCTATGATCTTTTTTGCAACGGTCAAAATATTACTGGTGCTCCACCAATGGGACAAGCACCAAAGATTTTAAATAGCAGCCTAGAAGAAGAGGAAACGAGTCGATCTGGGAAAACAATGGAAGCAATCAAAATTAATGTAAAAAATCGTTTAAGTCATTACTAAGGAGAGAGCAATAGTATTGAAGGAGCGAGTTGCTTATTGATACACCGAGATGACCAATAGTTGAAATCAATGGATTTCAAATGAATCACATTACATGCTGAATTAGGTAGTTGGACATTTCCATATATGAGGTTAAACCTATAAATGCAAAACTCTTCACAGTCAGGCTGGTGTCGGGAGCATTATGGTCAGGAGAATGTTTTAATAGCATTTATTGAGTTCGCTGATCATTGTAAAATGTTTCATGTACCAATAAAAGTGCTCATCTTTCCTTGCGTATCATGTTGAGCCCTATATGCTCAACGTTTTTCCTCAGATTGATGACATCTACCTGCAGACTAAGCAATGTGCCAGTGTACGCGTTTATGGTTGAAACAACACCTGGATGAATTTACCGTTAGTCACCTGTATATATATATATATATATATATATATATATATATATATATATATATATATATATATATATATATATATATATATATATATATATAACCGTTATTATTTCTTAAAAGATAAACCACTTATATTCTTTTATAAAGAAAATAATTTCAAATCATGAAGTTAAAATGAAATCATTAAAACCAGAAATTTTTTAACAATTATTTATGAGGAAGCAAACTAACACATTCTAGTAATTAATTGAACGATAAAAGTTAACAAACGCTTCATTTCTATTATACTGGATATCACATTGACAAACATTTCATATTTACGTCAGAATAAGTCATATTATGTCACATTTCCAAAATATTCCTTATGAAAATTAATGCCGAATGTCATTTGATTTACCTACCCAATATTTCTTATTACAGACCTAACCAAACATGTCATACAATAGTGACATGAGGCTTGCTCTAATTGTGTACATAATTGCATTTCTGCCTGTAGAAAGTTATTGCCAGATAAGAATTTATTGTTGTCAAACTAAAATTTACGAGCGTATCTGCATTAAGAAAGCATTGTGTGAATTTAAGCAAGGAATGTGAAAGATCAAAATTTATCCGTTTCTATAAGACAAGCACATGAATAATCAGACTGTATCAACTAATGACATTAAAACATGCATTTCGCACTGGCACAAGACCATTAACCGTATTTGGGATTATGTTAAAAATGCTCCTACTGCTTGCAGCTGATATTACATGTTTCACTAACACTATTATCAATAATATATATTAAAAATTATCATATTATATGATTAAAAATATCACCTAGGATGCATTTTCATTTCAATCATTTTCAATCAATGATATTTTTGTGAGATACTTATGTCTCACACTTAAAATTTAAGATAAAGGATCTGAAGGGTTTTAAAAAGTGCAATTCCCACTTCAAACTTCGATTTTATCCTGATTTGTTCAGTAATACATTTGTTGCACCTTCGGGTCCTATGTGATATTCCTTGGTGCACAGTGAGATATTTTTGTTTACACTAAAAAATAATAAAAATAAAATTAATAGACAATTTCTCTTAAGCTAGTTTTTATTTCTATGGCAAGGATATGCTAAGATCAGTTTGATCAAATTCAATTTTATTTAATTATTTATTGAAACATGTAAATTATTTACTGTAACGAAAGAAAAATTAATATAGAAATAAATAAATTAAACTAGAACTACATATAAATTGGAATAAACGTAACTTATTTACGCATTTTTGAGTAATGAAGTATGAAAATACAAACAATGATTTTCACATAAAAATCATTTTTTTTTCCTTAAAAATCGTGATATTATGCTTGCATTTAATTCCTGACTTTAGATATTTTAAATTGGTTTGTCTCTGTAATCAAATATATTTGATTATTTTGGTACCGTATAAGTAATATGAGTTAAATTTCACTCCGAATAAATACATTATACATAAGAAGAAATTTAATTTATTTATAAATATTTTAATTATAATAATTTACTTTAAATATAATAAATAATAATAAAAAAGAATAACAAAATTTAAATATAATTTTTTTTTACCTAAGATACAAAATTTACCTTAAATATAATAATTGTAATAAAATATATTCAGAATTTTTTAATACTAATGTTGTTTGTTCTCAATATTTTGTGCAACATTTATTTTGAATATTTATAGATTTTTGATTTGACATTTTTACGTAACGAATAAAGTAAATTTAATTCCATAATTATCCATACACAATACTCTGTATCATTCAAACGTATTTGGAAAATATTGTAAATGCTCATTTTCTTCAATACGTAATTATAATATCTAAATTTTAGGTATATGTACTTTATTGATTGGAAACTTTTATTTAGAAAGTAATTTTGAACAATTAGACATACATATAAATTTCTTCGACATGTGTAAGAATGGATTTTTATTGTGTTTCTTATCTTATTAATTTCAAGAGAATAAAGAATTTTATTCATCAGTGTCACAGGAAATGAAAGCAAACTGGTAATTTTGAAAAAAATGCGAACCTAAATTTCATTTTTGATGAGAACGTGCTTAATCTCCAGAAAAGATGAACATAAATTCCCTTGAGTGGAAGCACTCCATTGGTATGCTGTGATTATTTGTAAAAAGCTAAAACTGCTTCTTTCATCTGTGTAATCTATTTTAAGACATCGCATAAGATATTCTAAGAATAATAAAATAAAAACAAATTCCTTAAAGTATGTCACTTATTTTTTTCATGACTCTTTGAGAAATAAAAAAGAAACATCTTAAGATAATTTTATTATTGAAAGATAGAAAATTTCGCAAGAATAAATTTACACTATTCTTCTGATTTTTTGAATATATGTAAAACATTTTATTCTAATATATTTTAAATCTTACTAGAGTTAAATGTTAAAATGTTAAATTACATTTTTAAAATAAATTTATATATATATATATATATATATATATATATATATATATATATATATATATATATATATATATATATATATATATATATATATATATATATATATATATATATATATATATATATATATATATATATATATATATATATACATATATATATATATATATATATTCAAAACAGAACTATCTGGGATCATGTATATCTTCTTCTTTACAAAGCGCTAAATCACAGATAACTATTCTAAAAACATAAAGAAAAATTATGCTTTTTTTAAGGAAGAATAATTCTGGAAAGGAATATTACTATTCTTTATTAAATGAATAGTTGAACGAATAACTTTACTGGGAATTCAAATCAAACATAATTGACTTTAAAATTAATTAAAAAGGATATAATGAAAATTTTGAAATGAAAGTTAAATTTTGTTTTAACGTCGCCAAAGGCCAATATCCTGATGTATACTTCATTCCTTTTCTAGCAACTTTTCTCCATTAAACATCTGAAAGAATTCCGGTAGACAAACAGAATTGATATTTTCTTTACTTCGATGCATATACTAAATAATGCATTAGCTTAATATATAAATACACTTCTGATATTTGAAATCACGTATATATCAGTGAAAAAAATTGAATCAAAAGTAGTTTTTAATGACAGATTAAAACCATTTTTTGCGAATAAAAGTTATTTTTAGACCATAAGTATATTGGGTACCTAAAAAACGCTCTTTTTGGCAGCTTTGCATATAAGTAATTAATAGTTAGATTATAAGTAGATTGGGTTCCTAAATAAAGAATGTGCTTCTTTGAAGATTAACGCTATTTTAAGAGAATAATATGAATAAGTATCATATATATTATCACTAAATCATATTTTTGTTATTAAATATGAAAAACAATTTACGTTTAAAAAAGTATCCGAGAATTTATTGACTTTCAAACTATTTTTTAACTTTCTCAAATGCAGTTTTCTTGTTTAAAATATAAATAATATAAGACAAATGAAACCCAGAAAAGGAAAAGAGATATTTATAAATATAAATTTTACTAAGATTTTAATTATCATCACTCTTACTCTTTTAATTTCTGTCAATTCAATACCTTTTAATGATGCATATTTTGTAAACAGAATTACGGCTTTATTATTTAAACAATTCCTTATTTTTGTATTACATAAAACAATTCATATTTGTATAATTTCACTTAAAACTACAAAAAATGTGTTTAAAATCAAGAATATTTTTAAAATATGTAATCATAATGCATTGAAATTTTTGAAAACATTTACCTTATGAATGCTATTAAACGACATAAATGATTTTATAGGTTTTAGATTCACATGTTTTGTAAAACGTATAACCATACAAATCAAATACTATGTCATTATAAAATGTGATAAAAATCATATTCCATTTCTAAGAATCCCACTCTTTAATTATAAGTCAAATTAATTCAAAATTATAATGTTAGATGTTCTTCAAATATTTATATATTACAAATAATAGTACTTCTACAAATGAATCTTTTTATTTTTAATTGAAACATTTTATTTTTCCATAAAGAGTCTATAAGCATATTTCACTAATCTAATATTTGCAAGCATATTAAATTATGGTTCATATTTTATTTCAAGATAGATTGATTGAAATGTTTTTTTCTGTCAGACAAAAACATGGTGTGAAAAAATATTCTATTTAACTTATGAAATTTCATTACTGCCCTTGGTATCCTGGCATATATTGTAGAAAATTACAATGTTTTCAGAAATAGATATTAAATTTTCTTTCAAACAGATATCACTTTATAGTTATTAATGTTTTAATGTATAGTAAAACACGTACATATTGAAAACACTACAATTTCTGCTGGGAAATATAAGCAAACATCATTTTCACCATATAACATATATTCAATAGTTTTTATAAGTAGTATCTCAATACTTCATTCACCTAAATTAAGTATTTCAAATAGTAACAAAATATTAAATATACGAGAGAATTAAATAACCAAATTGTAAAATCCCCTACAATTTTCAATTTTGATTTTATATTACTGTAAAAGTAATACAAAAATTAATTAACTGCTGAATAATTGTTTAGATTTGATAATTAATAGCCACTCCAATTAGATCAATGGTTATAGTTGTAAAGCCGAATTTAATTTTGAAACTCTTTTGTATTACTTAAAGAATTGACAGCAAACCGTTTCTAAATTTACACATCATTTTATATTTATAGATAATATATACCCTCCCATATACGTAAAAAAACCTATTTCAAAATTACCCTTTGTATTTTTCACATACTGCAATGTTTACTTATTTTTAAAATGCTGCTGTAAATTAATGATAACAATATTTGGAATGTACTTGAAATTTATAAATTTAATTTACAGACCTTAAATCAAAGAAACATGCAGTTAACTTCATTATAGTATTTACGTGTTATTCCTTATATATAATTTATAAAGCTTGTAAGCAATTTCTAATTAATTTTTCATTTATTTCAACATATATTCAATAAATTGAATGTTGACAATTATATCATATAACGCTTTTATGATAGTTTTCAGGAAAATATATTATAAATTATCTGAATTAAAGACAAAATTTTTTTTTTACATTTTAAACAAACATCTTAACATTCAATGTGAATTGCGAATAAATAAAAATTAGTATTTTAAAGAATTTTACTTACAAAGCAATCATGTTAGAAAAAGATAAAAAGATCCAAGGTACTAAACAGTTAAGAGTTTATAAATTTTTTCCTCAAATAGCTTTAAAAATGCTTCCTAATATATTTGCCCTTTATTATATTTTTAATGACAATAAAAGAATAAACCAAAGCACAAAAGAAGCACAAAGTAAACCAAAACACAAATATTGTATTCTTTTCCAAAACCTGAACAAAGAGTAAAATGTATATGCACTGCGAAATTTTTAAAGTGCATTTTCCTAACATAGAAGAATACAAATAATAGTATAAAACTCAAACAAATGATTAATATTTGTCATTTAAAGAATGCATCAATAATTTTAATTTCCAAGCTTTTTTGTAAATTTACCTTATTTGAAATATGATTTTTTTATATGATACTATTTGTTGTATTATTTTACAATTATTATTCATGTAACAGTTATTATTTAACATAAAAAAGCAGATGATTATATAAAGATATTTCTTATAAAATTATGTATTTCCATAAAAGTATTATATCGTTGAATGTATGAATCAAACTTAAAAACAAATATATTTGAGAAAATATTCGTCTTTTCATCATTTTTTTCAAATTTCATGAAATGTAAACATTTCAAATGAATCGAAAAAAGATATATAACATAAAATATTAATTTATTTTATACTGTTTTTCAACTACTGTTATTCTCATTCTTTATATGATCCTTCTGTATTTCAAATACTGCTAAAATATTATATAAAATACAGTTTAATTTAGCTATTCTTCTCAAATCTGTAACATCATTATTATATTAGAAAGTTTGCATATTTCTCATGTTTGGAAAATTTACTGTCAAATTTTATTTAAAAAGCAATACATAAAACACCTATAAATTGTTATGACCCAGAATAGCTAAATATTAAAAAAGTGCAGCATATGAGAGCAATAAATTGACTTACTTAAAATTTGGGGTGTGGGGGTAAATTAATAATATATGGAACATTTTCTACAAAGGAACACTATATACACACACACACACACACACACACACACACACACACACACACACACACACACACACACACACACACACATATATATACACACACACACATATATATATATATATATATATATATATATATATATATATATATATATATATATATATATATATATATATATATATATATATATATATATAAAGTTATACAATACATTGGATTATTTATTTTTTATGTGTGCGAAAAGCATGTTGTAAACATAAATGCATATATATATATATATACAATTAGAAAATTTTTCTTCAATAGTGTCTCTGCGTTTTATTACTTTTATTTATGACGAAATTAATCTTTTATTTATTATTGAAATTTATAGTTAATACGAGCAGAAATTTTAATTAAATTAAAGCCTAATAAATAATAATAATAGAATTCTGTGTAGGATTGCTTATACTTTGCTGTTTAATGCTACTAATTTTTGTTTCATCAAGAATGGGCTGTGCGTCTTTATCTTCTTCTAAAAATTGTTCCTAATGCGTAATCATTTGAAATTTAGAAAATAATTTTTACATACCAGAACTATATTTCGTTTAATTTTATATTAATTTATAACAATTAATTATTCTTTATTTTTCTTCCCGTTAATGCAGCTACCGTCAATTTTAACAATATGCTACTGATACGAATATTTAAAACCGATAATGAAGCCAGTTTTTGATTAAACAATTAGCAATTTTTAATCACTCAAAAAATTTACATTTCATTTATTTTCGGAAGATTTTTCTTTAACTTTTTTGCAAGCATCTCTCCCTTTATTTAATTGCCTCTCAATCTGAAATTCATTAGAAAGAAATTAAAGTTAGTCTCTAATTCAATATTCCAGTATATATTAATTGTTTTGGAATTTAATGTCAACACTTCGACACAAACTCATGTATATATTTACATTCCAATACATTTAGGGACTGTATTTAGGAAATGATATATGATGTAAAATACTTTAAGGTGGCATAGTTGTTATCAGATTAGGTAAAATTAGATAAAGTTTGTATTTAACTGGCTACATCGACAGTTAAAATTTATGTTGTTCCTTGATCACATTAAAATCACTTTTATTTTCTCATTATAAACAATAGTTATTTAAACGTTCAATTATTTCCAGGCATACAAAATTAACGATACGTTTTCTTTGATCACGAATAAGAAAAATAATATTTTATATTACTAAGCTGATGCAGATAACTAAGAATTAATGATCTAACATTTGATTTTAAATACAAATTTGCTTAATTGTGTGA
Organism: Latrodectus elegans; assembly: GCA_030067965.1. Classification (NCBI taxonomy): domain Eukaryota; kingdom Metazoa; phylum Arthropoda; class Arachnida; order Araneae; family Theridiidae; genus Latrodectus; species Latrodectus elegans. The sequence continues at coordinate 118,110,096 of CM057820.1, read as the reverse complement.
AAAAAAAATAACTACTGTTATTCATTTCTTGTCTAAAATTTCTTACTCACACAGAATTGACATTAACACTTCTGGTTACCTTCAATGTGATTTTACGTTCAGATTGTAAAGGTAAATATTCTAAAATAAGCTATCCAAGAGTTTTTGCTAAAAATTTTTGGTATCTGGTTTATGCAATTTCAGATATTACGTATTTGATTTTATAAATAAGTCAATAATACATGCGTTTTACACTGTCCTGTCACATTAAAGTGACCTCCAGTCAAAAACCAGAATAATTTCCCCAATTTCTCTATTGAATCTTTGTCAAATAAGTTTGCAAGCCAGGGGAGAATGGTAAATTCACCCTAGTGCCCTTCCTACCAAATATACACTGCCAGAGTTGTATGACACTTTGCATTTTCCTGATGGTAAATGTCATCAATTTGAGGAAAATTGAAATAGAGCACATATAGGGATGGACATGTTCCGCAAACATAGATGCTTCCAGTATGAATTCAATATGCCTTTCAGAATGATGAGTGTACATCGAGAAAGTCAGGAAAACATCCTCCAGACCATAATGTTCCTGCCTTCAGATTATACCTTTCATGGAATAGTTGCATAGTGCTTACTTAAAGAGCTTTTATGTCACATACGTTCACACCCATCTGTCAGATGGAGAAAAACATGATTCATCTGAAAACTCTATATGTCAGTACTCAGTGAACGGCCAGTTGTGTTATTCACGTTCAAATTACATTCTTCGTCAGTGATGAACACCAATTAACATGAGTGCATGAAACAAGTGTCTATTTCGGATATTCATACTCAGCAACATTCTCTAAACAATGGTTTGAAAGAATTTATTGGCAGACTATTCGTTTATTTCAACATTCAATTAATCAAGTGTATCACCCCTATTGACCCTTTAGCAACTGCTCTGCCTTCGTTAACCTCTACCATATGTGGCAAATGTTGCACCACATTTTTCCCTGTCACTGATTTTACTAAAACAGTTTGATATTCATAGTATACTTTTACCATGGTGGTACACAAGCACTTCAAAACATAACCATTTAGGGAATACTTCATATTTTGGTTCGAGAGCCTATGATCGTGCACTTTTGAACGGCAGAAAAATCACTGCGTTTCTCCATTACGCCAAATATTGCAGAGTTTTTCGAAGTGACAATACACATTTTATACACTCTCAGTTACTTTGTGCTGCCACTAGCTTTTTTCTGATTGGTTATTTAATGTCAACCTCAAGAGTATACAGTGGTCACATTAATGTGACTTTATTTTGTATATTATCCTTGTAAATCAGGACATGTTAATAACTAATATTACTGTTCAGAGATAATAATATTCTTATAGTATAAATAGATAGATACATATAAATAAATAAGGATGCTTAATAATCTGAAAGTAATTATCCTCTAAAAAGATCAGTATGAAATAACTTGGAAGAACATATTACACATTTATGAAAATAATTTCAATAAATCATGAACAATTTGAAAAATAAAGGTCTCGGTGCCGTACTTAAATTACTTAAAGTTCTGCATAAATGTTCTTTATGAACCATGAAAATAGTAATTAAATATCATATTTCAAAACGAATCCTTGTATGAGTTTAAGGGCTTTAAATTTTTAGCCAGACAAAATAAAAGAAAAAATTATTGAAATCGAAAAAAAAAACACGCTTTAAACCGCCTTTTCAAATTCATTTCTTGTTTTGTAAATTGAAAAATAAAGGTCTCGGTGCCGTACTTTAAGTACTTAAAGTTCTGCATAAATGTTCTTTATGAACCATGAAAATAGTAATTAAATCTCATATTTCAAAACAAATCCTTGTATGAGTTTAAGGGCTTTAAATTTTTAGCCAGACAAAATAAAAGAAAATATTGAAATCGAAAAAAAAAAAAAAAAAAAAAAACACTTTAAACCACCTTTTCAAATTCATTTCTTGTTTTGTAAATATTTCTTAACGCTTAATTAATCTGAAAGAAATAACTGAACTTCAAAAAATATTGAAAAGAATATAATGAAATTAAAAGTTAATATTTTTTTCTTTATGTTAAATGGAGAAAATATTTATTTAAGATTATAAGATTTTTATTCAAGTCTGACAATCAGTTATAGTTTAAAATCTTCTTATTTAAAAGTGAAAAAGGGTTAATGAATACATTTAACTGCATTTTTAAAAACATTATGTAACATTTTCATGTTATTTATCACATGTAAATGTGTATCGTGAATTCTGTATATTTTAATAATGCTATTTTTACATGCATCAACCATAAATGAACATTTACAAAAAATAGCAATCTTAAGCTACTTAATCAAGTAAAAAATTCAAATGTACTACTCGAAAATTGTTATGAGCTACAAGAAAAATACAAACTTTTTATTTGTAAATTTTCAGCTGTTTTATTGTTCTTTTATATATTGAATATGATTTAAAATATGAATTATAATTGAATAAGATTTATTTTAAGAAACATAAAAATGTCTTCATTTAAATGAAATGCAAAGAGCCATTTTTCATTGTTTTTTATTGGTACTTCATGTTAAAAACTAGGTGGTTAAAAAAAGATTAAATAAGTGCAATAAAACATCGCAATTGAAAGTCAAACGTTTTTAAGAGATGTTATTCTTACTCAACATTTTTTTTCTGCAAACAATATCTCTGATTATGTAAATGAGTAGAGTTGGTATTTCCGTAGGGTGCAATTATATCTGTGATGTTGCATATAGTTTTTAAATAGTAAGCATATATTTTAGAATTTAAATGATACATTTTTTAATCATATGACGAAGCTCACTTATATCTTAAAAAAAGAAACTGTATTTACTATGTGAAAATATTAATAAAGTTATTTATTAGTTTTCACATTAATTCGCTTTTATTTATTAAAGATATAAGAAAGGTTTCTTAGTTATTAAAGATATAAAAATTAAAGAAAAGGATAATTTTTTATACATTTGTATAGCAAGTGGAATTTTAAATCCAAAATTAGCTGTTTACTACGCAATAAATAGGTGAAAGTGAATGCAACTCAATTTTGAAATTTGAGGAGCTCCAAGAAAAATAAATCAAAATTAAGCCTTATTAATGTGAATAAAATAGTTTAAAAATACACTTATGCATTATAAAATAATATGAAGGAAATCAAAATCAAAATACTGAAAGAAAATGAATTAAAAATGAATTTTAGAGTGAAAAATAGTAATATGCAAAAAATTGGAAAAAAATGTTTTTGATACGTAAGTCCGAAATTTTCTATTAGTTATGGCTGAATATCATTTATCGTTCCATAGACACAATTATAAATCCTAGTAAAACTTTCAAGACTGAAATCAGGAGATGAATTAAAAACCTTCTGTAGAATTGTTCGTCTCTTATTGTGTATTCTTCTTTATGCATTTCAGTAAAAAGCGCCCTTAAAATCCTTTCAGAAATCCCATACTGTATCACAGATTTGGAAATACTTCATTGATAAATGTTTTTCAGCAGTTCAGCGAAATAATGTTCATTAAAAATGTTTCTTGAAGAAGAAAATATTGATATATAAACAAGGAAATCAAAGTATTTAATAGTCTTGTCAGGTATTTAATCACATTCAAATCAAACACATGGGAAGAAAATTGTTGACTAGGTATCATTCTTCAAAGATATTAGGATCTTTAATTGGAATAAATGAAAACCCAGTGGTTCGCATTCAGAAGCCTTTTAACACTCTGATAAGGAGGTCTGCTCAAAACGAAACAATGTACAACTATATGTCAAACATTGTTGTATATTGTTACATTAAAAAGAGTAATTTTAATAGAAGTGTGTAAAAAAAATTTAACTATTTATTAAGTAGTTGTTAACTAACTATTTATAAATTTTTATGAAATTAATTTTAAAAAATTGTAAAATATGTTTTATGAATAATTGTGAAAATAGGAAAATTTAACATAAAATATTTTCCAAAATGCATAAAAACTCTGAGACATAAAATAACATTTTAAAGTTAGATTTGAAAGTGCATAGAAAAAAACATGTGAACATACGTAATTATATAGGGAGCATATTAGTAAAATTACCTATAATAATAATTTCCATTTGATGAAAATTTGCATTGTAAAACAACAATGTAATTAATTATGTCATCTATTAATAAATTAATAACAACCACATAAATTGAAATAGTAAACCTTTCAATAATTCAAATGTTTTTATGAATATTCCTTCCTTTGCTGAATATTCCATAAGTAAAGTTTAATTATTCTGATTATATTAAAATTCATATTTTCCTTTTCACATTTTCTGTATTGATGATCAAGTATGTAAGTCTTACCCATTATCTATGTTCTCATAGAGTAAGTATACCTTAATACAAATACTTCTAAAAATCATATTATAAGAATTTTTTATCAACTCCTTTTAATATATTTTACTACTATTTCTTTTATATGATACATATGAAATAGTTTTATAAAAGTATTTTAGCGCAAATAAGATAAAGAGCAGCACAAAAATTCACTCAGACACAGAGAGCAGATTTTAATACGTCACATAGATTGTCTTGCCTCCTAAAGTGCCGATGTCCATTTAAATTTGCTTGGTGTTCCTTAAGTATTTAGAACTAGTAGTTTATTTCAATATTCGAAAATTGGCCATGCTTCATTTTTTGTCTAATTTTTCATAATTCCCAATCCTTACCTATAATCATTATATATTTGATATACGTTTCTTGTCTCGTTCACTTCTTTTGCAGCCTTCTTTATTTCTATAATAAATAGTTTACGACCATTGGCCTTCTGCTTTACCTTTAAATTATTTGTCATTGAAATTCACGTACATCATAGTGCAATTCAAGTTTTTTTTCATAGCATTATTTCTCATCCCATTTTCATTTCTCTATGTTAATCCTAATTTGTTTAAGTTATTATTGTGTCAATTTGTGTAAATTTGCAGAGCTAGATCAAAATGCCCCTCTCTTGCCAATTAATAAAACAAAAGTGCAGAACAATTCATCTTTTCAATATACAGTGAACCCTATATAGAAAATATTCCAACAAATTAAATTGAATTTATTTACCTTATGCAGATCTCAACTTTTAAAATCGTATCATTTTGTTAATTTATTGTATTCACCAACACCAGACTTAAGTCATTCATTCCTTAAAATATTTTATTCACTTTATACAATTCATTAATATATCTTTTTGTATATAATATCTTTTAAAATACATGATTTTTATCACTAAATGATATCTAATTCATAGTAAAAATATATAACTACTAAAATGATTATATATCTAAACATAATTGCATTTATTTACAAGCAATATTTTTAGAAATTGTGTTGATTTCCTAATATATTTAAACAAAGTAATGTATTTTTTTAGAAATTGTTTAGAAATTTCTTATTGTACTTTTTTAAAACCACTCTAAAAATAATTTGCAAAATGTCCATTTATTTTTTTGTTTTTTTCATTATCTGATTTTTTTTTAATTTTCCCTCATTTGTTATTCGTCACGTTTTCCAACAAAAATATGTGAGTAGGTTTGATGCATTACGAGTGTTACGGAGATAATATGATTTTAATCTTATATAATGTGCAGTAATAAACACATTAGGTTTAAAATGTCTACTTTATGTTCCCCTAAAACGCAAGAGTATATGTTAATTCAATCTTTAAAATTTGCATTACAACATTAGGCTACGTAATGGGCTAGTAAATTTTCAACATTCACAAATTTAAAATAACAAGAAAGAGAAGACACCTTAATTATTTTATTGAAAACAATTTTAATGAAGAAGTGACATAAAATTGTAATTTGCTGACACAAAGTCATTAAAAGACTTTTTCAAATAAACATGTGAAGGCTATATTCAGAATCGTTTAGAATAGCAGTAGACACATTTTATAATGATAAACTTTTATATTCAACCAATCTTTTGTAAAATATTCCACATTTAATGCAGTTTCTACTTATGAATAATTGAAGACGTGTCTTGTATGTTGCTACATTAAAAACTTTTCAGGGTAATTCTAAATGCATTAAAGCTAGAATTTCCTAAATCTGATAATATGAGAGATACAATGCTAAACATACTTCAAAGCAGATTTTAGCTTTTCCAAAACATTCATGAATGGCTCTTATCAAAGATTTAAAAATTAATGCCGATAAAAGTTATTTATTAAATATATATAAAATAAAAATATGTAAATTATATCTAAATTATAACTTCAATGTTATTAAGGAAATAAGTTCTTATTTCCTTTGTGATGAATGAATCAAAATTGCTTGAACATTGCATTGTAAACTAAATATAATGCACCATATTTTTCTTGCCATTTTCCCATAAAAACTTGATTTTCTTTCATTTGTTGAGTAAATAAATAAATCAACTGTAATTATAATCATATTTCCTTAAATAAAATACTTTTTAAATCCCAGGGAGCTGAGATGGTAAACCAAACAATGATAAGAATATAGGGAATATTTAGAGCAAAAATAAATCAGGTAAATAAGTTCTTGTTAAATGAATAAAATAAATTTATATTGGCATTTTGTCAAAAGAATCATCCTAAAAATGTTCTCTAAATTTTAAATTCCTTTAATATTGAACTCACTTCGACAACTGAGACAATTCTCAAAAACTATAATATCTAATGGATTTAACCAATTATGAAAATAAAAAGAACATATGTTTAGGATTAATCAAAAATATATAATTTGTAGAAAAATATATTTTGAATGAAAAATATATAAGAACATAATTTAACTGATGCCCATTACATATGATTAGAAAGAAGTATTGATCTTTATAATGTTCATTAGTTTTAATAAACTAGAAAAACGTATTTAATTTTATTAGAAAATGTCATAACGAAATACGATTTGCCAAAAATTATATAAATATTTCAATGGGAATAATACTTTTTAGCCATAATACAAATTCTTATTTACAGGATTTATATGAGAAAAAAATTAAATTTTTATTTGTAACAAAAATATAGATTTGGATTGAGAAGGAATGATGGCACAAATGTTTATTAATTTTACCCAATTATAATTAAAATTTTGAATAATTAAAATTAATGTATGCGTTAAGCTTAAGTGTTATTAATTTAAAATGTCAACAACTACAAAGTTTTTTCTCAGAACCTAAGCCACAGCTAGACCAGAAACTGCTGCTCATTTTGCCTGTGATTTCCATCGTGCGCCTGTAGCGTTGCCCGCGCCTTACCATTACAAACCCGTTTTAGGGTGGGCCACAGTAGAAGGGACAGATAAACACAGAGAGAACGGTGAGAGAAAGTAATATCCATGTCCAATCTGGATTTCAAACCAAGGATCCATAACTCAGCAGTCAGGTCGCTAACCATTCAGCCATCGGTCGGTTCTTTTCTTAGATATTATCTCAAACATATAGAACCTTTAACTCCAGTCATTTTAAGCACTTATTCGATGTAAAGCAAAATTCGAAGATGTATTTCATAACATATTTATTGCATTTTGGTATTATTTTAGAGTTAAAAAATGCATTTTTGTCTAACTATCTTACAATTTGTCACTCTCTCTATATACACATGCATACATGTGCTCTTATATATATATATATACATATACATATATATATATATGTATATATATATATATATATATATATATATATATATATATATACACATATATGTGTGTGTGTGTGTATGTGGTGTGTGTGTGTGTTTGCGTTGCCTGTATGCTGTGCTAGACCCTTTAATTTTCCAAACTTAAAACAAGAAGCGAATCAAATTAAATACAACTTTCAATAGCAATAAAACGCATTATTAATTGTTAAACATGTAAACCTGCTTGTGTGGAATTCTGTATTCCCAATTAATTAGTTCTTCCAGAAAACACTTTACTGAGACATTTATTGCAATCACACAATTCAATATAGTATGTATATTGTGTATACATTATGATGAATTTGAGGCATTAAAATCCCATGACTATAATAATGTCATATAATAGCTTTTACAAATTTCCAAATATGAATGTTAATAGTACTTTTAAGTAATGATACCCTTTTTTGAAAATCTTGACTAAAGGGATTTGCTTTTTTAAAATATTGTTTAAAAGTCTATTTTATGATATTGTCTTTATAATTGATGAAATCTACATGAAAGAATTGTTTTCAATAATTTTATAGAGATTTCGTTAAGCTTAGAATAATATTTTGAAATTCAGGTAGTAGAGTGGGATTAATAATGTTTTGCAGATTTCGATTACATTATAAATGCACTTCTGTGGTCTATTTTATTTATATCTATTGCATAAATTATATATACACACACATATCCAAAGTGTATACACATGCATACATGTGCGCATATATATATGTGTGTGTGTGTGTGTGCCTGAGTGCGTGTATTTTATTTATATTACTAATATACATTTTACATTGGGTTAAAATGTAATAATAATAAATTCCTTGGCTTTAGAAGCAGTTTTCTTGTAAAATAGTTTTAGTTTTTCAGTGTTTTAGACTGCTAAAAACAGAAAACTCTGAATTTCATTAAGGTAATTATAGTTCTCTTTATTTTCTGTTTTTTTTAAAAAAAATTATTTTGAAATAAATAATTATTTGCTATTGACAGAGTTCTACCAAATTATTTGAAAGCATTATTAAAAGTTATAACTCAATTTGGTAAGAAAAATAAATAATCCATTCTTTAAGAACTCTAACAAGGAATTAAGTTAAACCTGAAATTCTTTAATATTTTTTGCATGAAATTTGCGTGAGAAAATTTTTAAAATCCTTTTTTGCCTTATGTATAGCAGTATTTATTCTCAAAATTTTTCAATGTAAAACAGAAACACTACAATAAAATATGTATATAGCAATAAGATATGTGAAGAAAATGTTTGTTTCATGGAGGAGAAAGTATTTTATCGCAAGGAAATACTGAAGAAAGAATTGTCTCGGTTGATCTATGGTGACCGCTGCAGTTCAAGTGGCCGCTTAATGATAGAGAAAAAGACTAGAAGCCATTGGTCAAGTCTGAATGTAATGACCGGTGATTTCCGAGACGGAAACGCTAACTGCCCGATTAGAGCCAGAAATCACGGTACCTATCAAAAAGAGAAAGATCACTCGATATATTATTTTAAGGGAATTAATTTCAATTTACAGTGAATAAAAAAATGAAAACCAGAGTTGTTCGAAGAACAGTAGGAGCATTATTTTTAAATGCATTAATTTATTACACAAATTATGAAACATTTTTTTAAACAATTTAAGTGTTATGGTCCTTGTTCAGGATCTAAAAGGTGTAATTAATCGAAGATAAAACGTGTTATATATCAAAATCAAGAATATAAGTTTTTATATTACTGCATATTTATTATTTCTAGCAATTATGCAGACATTTTAGGTATTACGCTCTAATGAATTAATTGAAAACTCCATAAAATATATTACTTTTGTAATATTAATGTTCTGTTTAAAATTTTTTACTAAGAGTAGGAAGTATATCTATATATTTATGTAAATATAAGCAAGTATATGTAATTATATTATTTGCAGAAATAATAAAAAATAGTTATGATAAATAAGTGAATTGCATTTGTATATGTATCTACTTAAAGGAAATGAACATCTACAATAATATTTAAAATCTTATAAAAAATTATGTTACATGTCTATGAAAAAAGTGTAAGTTGTTAAGAAAAAATTTACTTAGTTTAAATACTTCTCAAATGTCCATATAAACAGCAGCAATTATAAACATCTCATAATATAAGTCACAATACCAATTTAATTTTTTTTCAATTTTTCAGAAAAAGTTATTTTAACTTACATTTATAATTGCATTGGGTATGACTAATGCCATTTTTATAAAAAATAAAATGAGTCTTTTCTATTTCAAATTTCCATTATAAAATTAGATTTCCAAATGATTTCTCTCTGCGAATTTGTCTTACATAAAATCCATTATAAAGGAATCAATTACTTTAGAATTGAAAGAGGAATTTAGAGTAAGCTAAAATAAAAAGAAACGGAAAGAATATTTCAATTTGAAAAAGAATAAGAAATATATAAAGTATTTTTTGAATTAAGTTAAAAAAATTATCATATTTTTCTTCATGAAATAAAAGTAATCCACTTTTCTTAAAACTGTTGCTAGTAAAAAATATTATTTTTAATTCTACAACGGTTTTAAAATAATTTTACTGCAAGATGAAATGGAAAATAATAGATTCTCATAACTTAAAATAAATGAAAAGTTTCAGAAGCTTATACTCATAAATGTAGGTTCAACACATTATTTCTCTCATAAAATATTTGTGGGTATTAAGGCAAAATTAACCTGTCAGTCTACTCTCTATATATCTAATTAATTTCATTCCGTCAAAATTTTTGTACTTTAAATATTTTATGATGATAATTTTTCTAGATTATTTACATGAAATATCATTACAATTAATCATCATTTTAATGTAACATTTAAATTGCAAACATTTGCGAAGCAAAAAAGAAAATGTTCAAATTAAAGCAAATTTGGAATCAAGTAAATGATAATTGTAGGAAATGACAGTTAAAGGTTTAAAATACTTTATTTCGAAAATTTTATTAGAAATATTTCGTCAAATAACTAACCACTATATAGTATCACACTTCAAAATGAATTTAAATACTATTACTTGAAATTATTTTTCGACTACAGAAGCTTTAAATCTTAGCAACAAAATTTGCTTTTAAATATTTCCTGTAAGCTTAGTTAATAAATTGTTTAATGTCTCAAACGATTATATACTAAAACTGCATTTAGAAAATTTCTGCAAATTACGTGCTTTAAAGGTACTCCTGTGATTTTAAGCTAATATGATAAATAGTTAGTTTATCTATTACTTTTGAAAACTGAATATTTTTCAAATGTTTTACAGATTTTTAGAAAGATTAAATTAATTAAAAAGTTTAATTAAATAGTGATTGCTATTTAATAGTAATTGTATCTAACAAATTAAAAAAAATAAATAAAATAAACTTGCATTCAATATCGCCGAAAACTCAAATTATTGTGAAATATCATAGTATTTTCTAAGAACACTTCTATCATTGTAAATTTAAATATATATCGTAATAAATGTATATCGAATACTTTCAGATACTATACTAAACAATCGGCTAAATGTTTAGCTCTTTAGCTTATGGTCGATTCTTACATGGGTCTTCTGTATTTGTAGTTAATAGGGATATTTTTAAAGTGTATAATTCAATCCTAAGTAAACAAGCACATTGAGTAAAAAAATTAAATAACACATAATTTTTTTTAAAAATACATGTACATGTTAAATTTAAAAAGTATCTGGATTTATCTGTACATAATGTTGAATCAGAAATTCTAGATTTAAATTAACTTTACATATACCACGTACAGAATCAAATGTGAAAAAAATTGTTTTAAATTATTTTTATTGGCCAAAATATGTCAAAGTGACGAAATTCTACTTTATGCAAATTTCCATCACTCAGTAAAAGTTAAATGATTCATTGTGTTGTGTATATGATATTATATTGTTTTGCTATGTTTTTGCATTAAGACTTTATGTATCTATTATTCATAAAATAATATCAAAATAATATAAAAATTTGAAACTATATCATACAATGAAAAATTATTTATAAAGTTAATTCGACATTTATAAATTTCATATTTGCATCAAATAATGCAATTCAAATTTTAAAAAAAATCAACAGATTTTTATATTTTCCTGAGAAATGTTATTTAAACAATGAGCAGTAAGACAAGTGTATAAGGAAGTGAATTTCTTATTATGACATCACACACACATATACAAATGATAATATAGAAATCCAAAAAACATCAAGAATGTGTTAAAACTTTAGAAACTTCTAGATGAATAAATTAAAACCATGAAGTCAAGAAAAATATTATCATTGGAATTGAAGATTAAGATCACTTTAAATGTTAAATAACAATGTTGCAATTATAATTATCAGAAGTGCGTTTGAGTATAAAATTGGATCTTTAATTTCTGCTTTTTTCATTCATATGTATAAGCATCTACATTCAATTCACATATTGCAAGCAGTGTATTTAATTATGAAATATTTAAATTACCAATTCTACTCACTTTTATTATGAAAACCAGTTCAATTGTTTCCCTTTGTAATAAGCATTGTTTTACAAGTGAATTCTAAAAATTATGTTTTATTATATTTAACTGAAGAGTAAATAACATTTTTTCAACTTCTATATAAAAAATTAAAATTTAAGCAGAGAATGTAATTACATTTATATACAATAAAAAATTGAAAATATTATTTTATGACCTTGTGATTAAAATAAGCACTTGAAAAGCATTTCTTGTCTTAATTATCATACTTATTTTTTTTAACTAAAAGCTGTTTAATATAAAAAAAAAACTGATAAGACTTTAAACTTTAAAAATTCTTTTGAAAAACTTAACTTCGGCAAACCATACTTCTTTTTTAATAAACATCAAAGGGTCATAAAAAATAGTCCGAAGCTACCACATCGATGAATAAAACATCGAAATACCTATGCCGTAATGTGATTGGAACTTCATTTCGAAACAGAACGTGCTTTATCTCGAAAAAAAATTAGAGGAATCCCCTTGAGGATAACTACTTCAGTATACTGCTGTGGTTATCTTTGGTTAACGAAAATGCTTTTTTCATTAACAGAATCGATTTTTAATGTATCCAACCAAGCAGCTAGCATAACTATTATTAATTGAAAGTTTGAAAAAACAACCAATAACAAAATTTTCGAATTTTTTGTTACCAGTAATTCTTACATTTAAATATAGAGTTAAAGATTTTGGAAGCAAATGAATGTTCATCTTGAATTCTTGAATAACATAGGTTTATTAAAATTATTTTCCATCTTTTTATTGTTTGATTACTTTTTTCTATGATCAGAAAATATGTACAAATTATAAAACTAATATCTAAGGTTAATGAACAGAAAACTATTAAAAATCTTGAATATGCAAGTTTATATTTAATATTGTGTTTGATAAATTATTAAAATGGATTTAATTTTTGTGAATGACATTATTTTATTTATCAAAATTCCAATTAATATTATATTAAAGTATGCAAAATACGATAAAATTGGTTGACCAAAACTCCCACTTGATTTAAATTTTAAGATAAGATGAAAATATTTCATTTCTTGAAAAAGACGAAAGAGCTGAAAGAAAATTATTATTTTAAAGTACAGAAGCTGTTTTCCTGTAGGATGAAATATTATTACTAAAATATCCCAAATAATAAAGCCTTTAAATTGTACTAAAATATTTTTACAGGTATATAAATTCAAAAATATAATAATGTAACATCCAATAGAACAGATTTCTATTGTTTAGTAATCAGTATTTTGGAATTTTTATTTCTGTTTGAAGGAAATAGATTCAAAACTTAATAAAAGGATCGTTCTTTTATGTAAATTTTTGTCCTATAATTTTAATATTTTTGAAGAAATGAAACTTGAAATATTTTTATCAATTTAATTTTTTTACTAACAAAATCAATTGATTTTTAACAAATATCAAATTTTATTTTCGAGCAATAAAAGTACGAGCTCATATCTGTAAAAATATGAAATTTCATTTAAAATAAATATATGGTAATTAATTAATACATGACTTAATGATATGCTATTTCATTTAAGTAATTGTTAAAATTATTATTTAAATCATACTTTATTAGATATTTATAATTTATGAAACATTATTTTTAAAATAAAATTTATGTCCATGAATACTTTTAAAATAGTTAAAATCTAAGTACTTAAAATATAAATTCAGAAATATACATAAAATATTTTAAGAATTTCAAAAATTAGTGCTACAGGTAGAAGGAATAATTTTTTAATATTATGAATAAAGGGAAAGCAGTTTTGTAAAATATATAAACAAAAGCAGAAATAAAATAAAATGTTCTATAAAATTTCAACGTTTATGGATTATTGATTTCAAAATCATTCCTTAAGTATTTGAAGTAATATTAAATAGAACAAAATGCATTAGAAAGATAATACAATGTAAGCAAATTGCTATTGAATTATGCTTTAATAAAGATGAAACCAAATGTAATACTTTTGCTGAAAATGTAAATCCTGCAAATCAATTTGTATGGATACCTGATCTTTCCTTTTCGTGTCTTTTTTATTGCATTATTGTTTAATTTGTGAAATTCACGTATTAGCAGCGGTTGGTCTGTGAAAATTGAGTTTATTAGAGTTGAGAAATAATTCTGTGATACTGACAAACTTACTGAAGATAGAATAGCTCATTTGGTGATATTTTTAGTGATTTGCTGATATTTATCAAAATTTGGGACGAATAAATGAAAGTTAACTTATTCGTAGTTTAAGTCGATAGGTTCAATAACATCTGAATTTCCATAGATTTATTATTGGAATATTGTGGAATCTTTCTCCGCCTACAACGAAGGGATATATGATTGTTATCGGAATTGTAGGTTTTTCGCAACCAAACGAAATTAGTAAGTTAAAAATGATTAGTAAGCCAGATAGATGTTTGAGCCTCCTGTTCTTAAATTTTCATATTTCTTCTTTTCCGTCATATTAAAACTGTATATAATTTTTAAGCCTGTGTAAAAACAGCATGCTGAAGTAATTGTTCGCTATTTTGATTGAAAATATTCTGAATAAAGCATTGTGTGTTAGAAGAAAATTAACATCTTTATAGTATTATTAACATATATTCGTTACATGAAGGAGGAGGTCTATATATTTTGCTATTAAGAATTATATAATATTTTTATATTATATTATTTAACATATTGATTAATATTATTTAAAATATTTTACACTAACTGTTTTAGAGCCGAAACTTTATTTTAAAATTTGTTTCCATGGGTAAGATTATTTCTAAAATATGGTAAAGATTATTTTAAATATTTCTTTTCAGAAATATTGAAAAAATATGTCTAAATTTTTTCTTCAGAAATATCATAAATAATTTCTAAGTTTGTTTTAGTAAATTAGTAAATTTAGCATTTTAAACAAAGAGGTATTCCAATTTTTATAAATAGAAAGAAGAAAACTAGGCAAATAATTATCTTTATACATTTAACAGATAGAAATAAATGGAAATTCATAATATTTTATAGTTGGTCATTTATAATTTTAAATATATTTGGTCGTTTGAATAAATATTTTTACAACAGATGAAAATAAAAAAAATGTTCTTTTCAGAATATGAATTTCAGTAATTAAAAAACAATAAAAATGCTTAAAATTAAAAGAAAAATCAAAATTAGAAAATTTAAATGCTTAAAAAATATTAGTTATTCGACTAATGGTGAGTTACATAGAAAATATTAAAAAAATTGTTTCGTAAAGGATTCTGTGGTCTGAATGTAAAATATGTTTCTTTTAACTACATTAAACGCATTTCTAGGTCACAAGTGATAAGGATAGATAAAAGAGTTAATGCTTACTAAGCATTCCCAAATTAAATATTTTTAACTTTTATAATGAATATGTTATGTTCTTATAACAATTAGAATAATAAGAAAGGCTAGAAACTCTTCACAAATTTGGAAAATTGAAAAATATGTAATAAAAATTGAAATAAATTTTATAAAATGCAGTTGGGTTTTCATATATAGGCGTAAAAGATATGCAATGCAATAAAACACAAATATATAGTGTCAAAAATTATATTAGAATTTAAAAGAATCCACTATATTTATGAACACAAGAAAATCCAAGAAAACAAGTATCTAGGACAGTAAATTATCTCCCTGTGGATTATTATCAATCTCTCTGTTTATGATAA
This sequence comes from Latrodectus elegans, assembly GCA_030067965.1. Taxonomy (NCBI): domain Eukaryota; kingdom Metazoa; phylum Arthropoda; class Arachnida; order Araneae; family Theridiidae; genus Latrodectus; species Latrodectus elegans. The sequence goes on along the minus strand of CM057820.1, from coordinate 118,094,261 downwards.
AGTTGAATTTAAAAAAAATATGAGTAAAAATAAATTTTATGTGGGTATAAAGATATATATATATATATATATATATATATATATATATATATATATATATATATATATATATATATATATATATATATATATATATATATATATATATATATATATATATATATATATATATATATATATATATATATATATATATATATATATATATATATATGTACAGATATTACATTTATTGAAATAGGAAAACATGTATCAGTTAAATATTGATGAAAATATTTATTTTAATGATATAAGCAAATTTATTTCCTTAAGCATATAATGTAAATTTTTTACAAAAAAATTTCCTTAAAGTAAAGCTTCAGGCATGAATTTATAATGGCTACCTAATATCTCTCATTATGTTTCTAATAGATAATAAATTCAATATTTGACAAATATTTATGTACTATTTTCTTATTCTTGGTTTAAATAGCATTCATTTGTAATTTATTCATCAAATAATCTATATTGGATGTGTCGAGACATTTTAACATTTTAAGAAAGTATATAATTTAATTTCTATGTGGGAATAAAATGCCCTAATTTTATCTCCAGTCTGTTATTTACCAGTTAAATATAAAAGAAATGGAAAGTACAATAAAAATTATGTACTCCCGTTGCGTTCAAACACCACTATTCTTATCATTGTATGACATTTGTTTTCTGAACAAATTTTATTTTTTAAATTTTTTACTACTGTTACTCTACTTTATAACTGAACATATCTATAACATATTTTGGAATTTATTATCAGTCATTGCAAACAAAAAATCAGATAGAGAAACAATAGTACATGTATGCAGTCAAACGAAAATAATAAAATATAAAAGTGATTCAATTGCAGCATTATCTTCGAGGAAGTATCTTTTATTTTTTCCTTGAATATTCATTAATCATTTAAATAAAAGGAGTGATTTTTTTAAGAAATTCCAGTAATTTATCAGTTTGTCATGTTTTGAAGACACTAACATAGATTAATTTTGTAAAAGAGCACTTTTCATTTTACTACTTTACACGTGCAATTTATCAAACCTCTCAAAATGCATATCAGTCATGAATCACGGTGTTTTTTGTCCCCACTTCTTGTGATTTAATTAATATATCTTTCATGTGTGTTATTTTATAAGTTACAAATCCAGAAGAAAATGCTGCTCTCGCAAATGAACTGTGCAATTTTAAAATATTCTTATGCATTCTATTATTACTTTCTGCTAGATTTTCATGAGATAAAACTGCAAAATGACATTCAGGTGTTATCCTTTCTAATTGTATTAAATGATTATCTTATTGCATTTACTTATATTTTCATCAAAAAAAAGATTAATAAAGCTTTCTGATTTTAATGTTTTGCTTTATTTTAAATAATATAATCTGTTCATCTAATGCAGCTGATGTAGTTTAAATGAACAATTTTACGAAGTTACAGGGAACTTGGCAACAATTGATGATAGGTTCTAAATGAACAAACTGATGAATGAGTAATATCTGGAAAGGAATGAAGAATCTAATATAACATGCATAAAAGGGATGGATAGGAAAAATGTTTTATCACATAATTTCTGAAACAATATTTGTTTTGAAATATTTTTTATAGTTTGATTTCATGGGACAGTCTTTGCTTAAAAATTTTTAAATTGTTTGCATTCAAAACAAGGGAAATGTATTTTTAGCAAGTTCCTAGGTGTAAATTAGAAATAAATATGAAAGAATGGTAATCAAATAAATACTAAGTAAAGGAGTTTTAAGTTAAAAAATACAATAAATAATATTAAACAATAAATGGTACAAAATAAATAATATTAGTAAGGTAAGCTAATTTATTATTCTGTTAACTTTAAAATAGTTAAAAATGTGATTAAATTGAATAAATATGGCATTTTCTTATTTTTCCACTCATAACACAGTGGTTAAAGTTTACATGTCATTTTTGTAAAAACAGTTTTCAGGCATAAAACGTCTTCACACAAATTTAAACCCTTACGATCAGTTAATTCTTTGTTATTGTAATTTACTACAATTATAATTCAGTGGAAAAAATAAAAATATTTTGTCAATCAAGGATGTGAAAAGTGTTTTATGAAAGAAACTAAAATGACATGTTGTTCGTAAGATTATTACTGATCTGCTATTCAAAATATAAATCATATAGGTTAAACCACAATCATGCAAATGCTAACAGTAACAACACTGCAGTTAAAATTTTTGATTAATCAGTACAAAAACCATGTCCTATATTTCTTATTAATGAAGCATTAATATTTTCAAAAATGAATGATATGATAAAATATTAAGTGTAAACATATATATAAAAAAGTTATGCTCTAACAAAATATTAATAAATACCTATTACTAATTCCATTTTTATATAATACAGTAAATATTTATGTAATTGTATAAAGCATTATTTTCATAGTAATTATACTAATGGAAGTAGTTGAATTCATAACAAAGTTCTACTATTGAGTGTTAGTAATCAATATGTATTCAAATGTTTACTTACAATTGAATAAAAGAACTTTTCATTATTTTCTAATAAAGATGACTTTTTTAAATAAAAAATATAAATAATAAGATTTATAATTTTTTATTTATTATTAATAAGATAGATAGTGTAAAATGTCAAATTATAATTTATTAAAATACAAAAACAAATTAATATATGATTTACCAATTAATATATTGGACTATTGTAAAATAACATTTTTCTTAATATGGTAAAAATTTGAAAAGTATTTATCAATTAAATTTAATGTATGAGTATTCAGCATGATGATGCACTACAGCATTTGCAGTCACCACATTTGCATCTGAGGGTTCTGTTGCAACATTTGCATTTACTGCATTGACATCTACTGGTACATTTTGGTTCAGAAGCCCCACAACATCGACATTTCTCACAAGTGCAGCTTGGTTCACATGTACCACAAGGCATTTTCAATAAATAATGTCTGAAAGAGCGTTGAAAATTATATGCCGCGCATTAAAATATTAAAATATATATCAATGCTTCAAATTTTGTTAAATATGTCCTTTAACATCCTGGACCATATATATATATATATATATATATATATATATATATATGTATTTATATATATATATATATATATATATATATATATATATATATATATATATATATATATATATATATATATATTTATTTATATATATATGTATAAAGTCAAATAATATACAAGGGGACCTTTTTAAAAGAGAGAATATAAAAATGTCAGAGTTAGTTAACACTGAAATTAATGCAGAAATAATAAGTTGTTCGAATTAAAATATATTAAAGTGAAATATTACATGTTTTAAGAGAAACTGGTAGATTTTAGCTTTTACGTAAAATCACGTATATCTTTTGCTTACACTTCATTATAAAACTTTAATATAGCACATAAATATTTTACTCGGTATGCAAAATTCCCTTTTCCTGTCTAAAGAGTTATATTAACTTAGAAATAAGGAATGTAAATAAATATATATTTGATATTTCAAATATTTGGGAAAATAATGGAAATAAAAGTTAAATAATTTCATATATTATATATATATATATATATATATATATATATATATATATATATATATACATATATATATATATATATATATATATATATATATATATATATATATATATATATATATATATATATATATATATATATATATATATATATATATATATATATTTATATATATATATATATATATATATATATATATATATATATATAGATATATATATATATATATATATATATATATATATATATATATTAATTATTAAATTAAATCTAAATTAACATTATTATTATATATATATATATATAATAATAATGGTAATTTAGATTTTATTACAATTCCCATTCATTAATATATTAGGGTTTATTATCCACTGATGGAAGAAGTAGGGCACACATATTTTATTAATTATTCCTTAAATTTTAGCGCAAATGATGTATTTTTTCTTTTTTATTTGATTAAACTACATTTCCTTTTATTTCCTGTGAATGAGATTTATTAGTCACCAATATAATATTACAAAATAGTACTTTTGAAAATTTGGTCTGTGTATAAAATAAAAGGACATTTGCAACTTTCGAAAAACATATTTTGTTGAAAAGATTTCTGAATTTTTGTACAGTTGAAATGCCTTGGGGGAAACCTTTATATGAGTTCCAAAAATGCCAAATTGTGGCACATAAAGATTGGGGCAAAAGTCTAAGAGAAATTTCAAAACACCTACACATCAGTACAAACGCTGTTTCTAACTTCTTGAAAAATCTGAGGATTCAAAGGAAAGCAAAGATTAGCAGACCTAAAAAATTGACAGTATGTAATCAAAAAAAAATGTCTGAAAAATATTTAAAAATACGCGGGAAGAGTATTGGAAAACAGAAGACCCATCTGGAATCACGCATGTAATTAGAAGAACACTTTACAGCTACATAAAAAAAAGATCAGTTGCATTCATGTTCAAGAACAGAAGTAATTATGCTTAATGCAACGAAAGGTATATTGAGCACAGGCTACAGTGGATTAAAGAACACATGCCTTGGAACTCCGAATGGACTTGAATTGTTTTTTCTGATGAAAACAAATCAATTTGGATCACCCAGACGACTGTCAATATTAATGGAATAGTCTGGGTTCACAAGAAGAAACTTTTTCTTCCAGATAGGTAGGAGGAGGTTAATGCTTCGGATAACTGTTGTCTACGTTGGAAAGACCAATCGAAGTGTTTCTGGCTTAAAAGCAGAAACATACAGATTATACTCAAATTTTAAATTCAGTTTTTTGCCTAATGCGCTAAGCTAGGTGGAGAAAATTGGATATTTCCGCAATTAATTCACACAGTCAATACAGTTAAAATTAGTTTGAGACTAATAATGTTCAAGTTTGACCATAGCCTGATAAAAGTACATAGCTCAATATTGTTAAAATTATGTAATTAGTAACTATTCAGCGTATTTACCGCAGTGTCAAGCAATATAAATCTCTGATCGAACTTCCAGAAGCTTTGAAATGTGTTTCGGAAATTTTATGTCAAACAGAAATTAAAAACTTTTATGATCCAAAGGCAAAGAGAATCTTTAAACTAGTTAAATCAAGTGATAGAAGAATTCTTTATTAACAGGAATTTTATTTTCGTTATTTAGAACTGTTCTTCTACTTTTTTCACACAGTATGGTGTGAATGAAATTATTTTTTAATTGTAATAAGCGAAAATAATTTTTTATTTCAAGTTACAGATATAGTTATCTGATTGTAGACAAGTTTTTAAAAGCGATGTATGGAAATCATTTTGTAAAAATTCAAAGTTCTTATTTTATTTGAAAAAGCCCTAGTGTTTTACTTTTCTCCAGCAGAGTATTACTATGTTAGCAACAGACTGTGGAATCTATTGATTTTTACTGAAAAGCAGTGTTGTTTTCAATGTTACATAAAATTCAAGTAATAATAAATAATTTTCAACTGTCCCAAGTAACATATTTTTCAACATAATTTTCAAACCATCAAGTAACATAAATGATTAGATTACATGTTTTCTTAGTTTCTGGGTTGATTGACGATTGAGAATTATTCTCATATTTTCTCTCAATGTCTTGATGATACCTCAAATAAAATTCCCTTTCAACCACAGCGAAAAATCAATTTTCTTAATCCTTAAATGTCATCAAATAAAATTTTAAAAAAATTTACAGATTTTTGTAATGGTCAGTGTAAATATTTCTATACCCATCTAAGCGAATTTTAAAATTAATAAATCTTGTTCAAGAAAAAACAGATAAGTTTAATATCTGCAAACACTAGTTTACTGATCAGTTTCGTTTTCAATATTTAACAAATATTTGTATATTTGAAGATCAATTTGACTTAATTATATAAGATATAGTTCACATAAAAATCTTCTAGTGCTAATTGTTCAAAAACCGCATTTTAACACACAATATAATAATGTTAAATGTATAAAAAATCTCTGTTTTTTTTCTTTATTTCATTTTCCTCCACTACAGTTTCCTTTTCATTTTGTCTCATTATACCAGTATTAGTGTTGCATTAACATTTGTAATAAAGTTTTATTTATATTCGAATTTCACAGAATTTATATACTTTATATTAGTTTTTGCCATTTAAGAAAAGGGTTTTTAAAATCACGTGAAAACTTAATAAAATATTATTTGATTTTTCTGTATTAATTACTGCCAGTGTCATACCAAAGTTGCACACAAAGAATATTATTATATACAAATATTAAACAGTATGCTTTGTATGAAACAAAGTGTTTTATTGAGTAAAATGCTACTAAATTAGCGGAAAGAAAAAATAATTGCATCCAATCCACTAACTAATTTACATTTCAGTTTACAGATCTTAAGGTACATACAAATACAAAAAAGAACTGATGAATTAAATTTACTTAAATCTTAATTATTTTAATTCTGTCTATATTGTAAAATGTAATTGAATACTTATTTACCAAAACGTTTTTGAAATTTAAGAAAATAGGCACCTAAAAATTTGCTATCTATATTCAGATACAAGAATGATAGCTCGAAATCTATATTTCAATATACATACAAAACGACCGCAACATTCAAGGTTTTGAGACATAAAATATAAAATAAAAAGCAAAGTAATAAGAGATTATAATAATATTACAGCTATAACTATGTGTTACTTTAAAACGTATATTCCTTTACATGCAAAAATAAATCTATAAAAATAATTGAAGTTGTGCATTTCAACTCTTCTCTATTAGTAGTACTTTTTCTGTAGTCGACTACTCAATGAAGTTTTTTGTGTTTATAGAATACACACAATACCATTACAAGAATCATGCCAATCAATCAAAACTCCATTTGGTTTGGAAGAAGCAAATCAAGATAGAGAAATGCATGCCAAGATAAATTTCTATTTTGATAACAATCAGGTAAAATTTTAAATCAAAAAAAAATTTCCTCAATACTACTGATATTTTGCGAAAACTTTTATTTAACCTTGACTGTGACAGACCTGCATAAAAGTTGAAGAAATGTATAATTTATATTTTATAATTCAATTAATGATGGTATTGAACATGGTAACATTAATTCAAAAGTGAGCACTCCTTCATTTTGACGCCAAAGAATATTTTGTCTGCTTATATCGGTCGAATAGATAACAAGTTTACTTAAAAAGTGTTTATTCAATAGCAGAGTGCTTAGAATAATTATTATACATATTTTTAAGAATCATTTGTCTATTTATATTAAATAAACATTTACTATAAATTTGCTTGGTATAATTGTGAAATTGATATAAATATATGAAATGTAAAAATTTAACATTTTGTTTTTAATTACATTTTATTTAAAAGAAGACTCAAGTTTGTATTATTCGTTGGTTTAATATGAATTAAAGTGTATGAACTCCTCACATTTAATGTGAACTTAACTTTAAAAAATAATGTTCAATTCATATTTCCAGTAGTAATAGAAATTATTTAAATGAACATTGAATTATAAGAATTAAAGCAAAGTATTTAATTTGTATTTTCAATGCTTCAGTTCATTAGGTGCATTACAGTTTAATTTATTTCATAGGATTAGCTTTATTATTCCAATTTACAGAAGCGAAAGATGCATTTTTAGAAACATGTATTTGTGTAGTTAATGCAAAAATGCCCCAGTATATTGTTTTTTAAAGCAGTGAGAACAAAACCTGAAAATTTTTTTTAATTTTAATATAAAACAGACAAAAGCAAAATAAATTAATTTTGTTAAATTTAATATTTTTAAATAATTGCATATATAATTTAAATCAAATGAAATGCATAATCAAAAGGGGTGGTATCTGTAATAACTTTTTACTTCATTAAAATGAAATATTAGATATCTTATCGTAATTTAATAAACATCCCTTTATATTTATTAAATAATACAGTTTTAATAAAATATATTTCAAAAGATATAATTTATTTTGTAAGCTTTGATATAAATATAACCATAAGCAATTTAACTGTTTTAACAAAACTCAATTAATTTCAAAATTATATGTTATTATAAATCTTAAACAAAGATAATTATATTTAATTGATAGGTTTATAAGCTAATATTTATTTTATTGTGTTTAAAAATACACCATAACAGTTTGTAAAAAAATATTTTAATTCAAAGGGAAATAAATAAAATTTGGAAATAATATATATGTATATATATATATATATATATATATATACTTACCGAAGTTAAGAATAATACTCCAATTCTTCTAAAAAGAAAGCAATGGTCAATATATACTACACAAAATTTAAAACTTCACACAACTGTGTAAATTATTATAATGTTTACGCATTAAAAACAGAGTTTTTATTTTCTGATGATAAGACAACTTTTAACCGTGTGGAAATTTGCACACCGTTTTGCGGAGTGCCGGGTAGCAAATCATAAAACAAAAACAAACGTGGGATAAGTAACACCAATTGTATTATTTTTAAAAGCTTTCCTACTTAATAACACTATTTCTAAATTGTTATTACATAGTTGTTGGTTGATTCCATTCGATGTTGTACTTATCAGATGACCTTAAAAAGGTTAAATTGATTAATATTGGAATTGAACTCTAAATGTCAATAGAAACACAATCAGCATTGCATCTAAATTAAAATTGACGAAATGACGAAATTGACGTCTATGAAGAAATTTCTCAGCTTTGTCGTTTACACAAAGAGTGATTTTTTGTAAATGTCATCATCACATAAAAATTTAATTTTAATTTTCAATGGTAAATTGCTTAATGTGGATGGATTTGTATTAAAATGTGAATGGAATTTTTTTTGGGGTATACTTGATTGAATATCATAAGTTAGAAATTTTAACAATTGTAACTTCAAATTTCGATTAATTAAATCAAATATATTAGAAATAATTAAATCAAAATATAAGTTAATAATAATTATAAGTTAATATTTCTAGTAAAATATAAGTTAATATTAGACTAGTAAAATATAAGTTAATATTAGACTAGCTTTTAAAATTTATGTTACGAATGTAAAACTTTGAGAAAATTGTTATTATTCAACGACGCTATAGCACAATTAAACTTGTTGTTACTGTTTTGTGCCATCTAGTCTTGCATTATGGAGTGCATTGCTGCATTTTCCCGATTGAAATGTTATTTGGTGTTGAGTCCGACTCACTCAGCACGCTTGCCATAGGTATTCGTCTAAAGGATAGGCAATCATTCACAACCCATTTACACAAGGAATGGAGAAACAGAGAAGAGAAAGAAAGAGAAGGTACATCCTGTCCGATCCAGTACTCAAACCCAGGACCTCCCTATAAAAATCAGGCATGCCAAAGACTAGAGAGGGTGGGCGGCAACTATGCTTATTAAATTGTGAACTCGATATTGCCACACACATTTAAATTTTTCATCACATATTTTGGCCTTCCTTGATTTTAAATAAAGGTATTAAAATTCCTAAATTTATTTTTTTTACATATACCCCTTATATTTTATTTGAGTTTTCGTCGAAACATGTTGTATATTATTCATTTTTATCTTTATTCCAAGTTGTAGTTCTTTATGGAAATTTTATAAGAAATTATCTCAACATTTTTTTACCAAAATACACTATTTACAGTTAGATAATAACCTCTATAAACTTTTAATACATTATTTTAATACGTGAATGGATGTTTAAATATATTTTTATAATAGATTATTTTTTAAACTTATAAGACACTGAATCTTTGGAATAAATATATTTTATTAAGTACTTACATTAAATGTGTGTCGTATTTCCATTCGTAATTTATGTCAATTTATTAATTTTTCTCTGCCCTAGCATTCGATTTCATGAATTAAAAAATTAAGTAGATATTTCTTTTTCCGGGTATGATTGAAAACTAATTGTCATATCAATTATTTTTTATTCTTTTATAAAATATATATACAAATACTACGTCCCTGTGTTATATGAAAAGTTTAATTCCATTTATAATAATTCGTTTATAATCTTTTCACTTGTAACAAAAAAAACATAAATGTCTATTCTGTAATTTTTTGTTTAAATTTTAGTCATAAAAATAATTTAATCCATCTCATAAACAACATCAATAAAATTAAAATCATAATTAGTAAAACTTTCAGTATCTATTATGGTTTCTTGTGTACGAAATTAACTTATATACAGAAATATTTATAAATAAAAAAATATCGAAAGTTATCCATTGCCATAGTGAAGATAATAAAACCTTTTACTGCTATAGTAATATAAAGGTCAAAACTTACATTTATAACAAAATTATAAAATATCAAATTCAGTTGAATCATTATTAAAATACATATAAGATATTCCTTTGCGTTCGTAATTCTTTCAAAATTGCCAAAGATACAGTTTTGTTTCTTTTTTTTTTCTTACATAAATATTTTGACTATCTTAAACAATATGTAGAGCTTTAATCTATGATTAGTTTTTCTACAGATATTAATATTTCGTGACATGGTTGTGTGTAGAGCATAAAAGAAAAGAGGTAGCAACCCATGTACATATATATATATATATATATATATATATATATATATATATATATATATATATATATATATATATTACTTCAAACCTAATGTACGTGCGTTTTATATAATGATTTTTATACAGATGGAGCAAATACAAAATATAATGTTTTGAACCAAACGATTTCAATTTTACGCAGGGAAGGTAACTTATGAAAAACCCTTCAAATTTTTTCAGGCAACCATTGATCCAGTTCTTAAGGTCAGCTTCACTGAACTTTTTTGGCAACAGTCACGAGTTCAAAAGTCCATTTTCTACTTTTCTACACTTTTAGGGCGGATTTATATTTCGAAGTTCACAGTTATTTGAAGGAAACCGGAGATTTCATTTTACTTCTTTTCTCCTAGTTTTTATCAAGAGAGAAAAGTCTATTTTTCTTCATATTTATAGTGCCGGAAACGGGGTAACTTGGGTGGTCTCAGCATCAGTAAATTTCACTATTCCTAGCAGTAAGAAAACAGTATTAGCTCTTTTGAAATATTTACCGAGGCCATCGATTCTCAGTTTTGAAAAATATTTCTTTTCTATGATTTTTTTTTAAAATTATTTTTTTTTCGGATAAAACTGAAATAATAATAATAAATAGTGATAGTTCTTTTTAGAAGAAAACTACTTTTGGGTTGACTTTATTATTTCTTAAAGTAAATGAATCTGAAAAATTATATACTTGAAATAGAAAAAAATGTCATTCTTATAAATGAATATATAGTTTAGTAAAATTAAATTACTAAAATAACTAAATAATAACTGAAATTACTCTATTAATAAGATTTCTTTTTTTTTCAGTACTCATATTTGTAAGAAATTGATGCTTTGTACTTTTTTCTGATTTAAAATTATTATTTTATTTCAAATATTTAAACAACATTTTTGCTGATTTCATTTTACAGCAATGCTAATATATTAAGAGCATTCTTCCAGCACAATGAATCAATTTCTACATTAAGTTTTCTTATACGGCAATATATTGTGATGCTTTAAAAGTAATATTTAAACATTTGCTCTTAAATGGAGATAAATTATTTCATCAATAAGATTTACAATGAAAATTGAAATCTATTGAATACTTTAAAAATATACAGTTTACATCAATCACGTTTTGACATTAATGTCAATTATCATTTTTATGTAACTAGTTTTTCATGCTTTCTCTCAAACTTTCATTGCTTTGTAAAACACTGAATTATTCACATAATTAAAATAATTTTTCCAAATAAAGTTCTTCTACCACTGTTTTGACTATCTTATGCAGATATATAATGATTGTTTCCCCATAAGCAATGACATATTTATTAACTTTATCTCTAATTAATATTTTTGATATGTTTTGTTTAAAAAAAAAAAAAAGTGGAAGCCTTGTAAGGCTAACGTGTGGGGAATTGACATTGTTAAGATTTTGGCTAAATAATATTGTCCATTTTTTTCATGCAGGAACCTCTCATGATATCAATCTCTAAAGCAAGTATTTATATTTTGTGTGCTGCAAAAAATAAATTTTTTGCATAATATTATCAATGTTTCAATACTTTGCATGAATGAGCAAGCAAAAAAGAAGGATTTCCTAAATCTTTTAATTACTGTACTAATCAAATCTTTTTGGAAGATATAATTGTTGGTCTTTAATATTTTTTTGCGTTAATCATCGTTCAGATAATTCTTCTGACAGTTAATGACGCTTAATATTTCGCCACCATGAAATGAACGTTAAATTTAATTCCATATTTTCTAATATGAATTCTTCCGTTTCTTTTTGATAAATATAAATAAGTAAACTTTCTGGAAGTCCTTGTTGCTTTTTGAATTTTGTTGTATATATTTAAGAATGACTATCCAATTTCATATCAATCAATAGTCACTCCAATCGTCAAATGCTATTTTAATTTATTTAAAAATTTGCACACATTTTCCTTTCTGAAATGATTTTACAAATATTTTGCGCAGCATTTTCATCCTACAAGGGGTAAAATATAAAAAAAAAAAACAATTACCATCTCTAAAATACAAGAATATAGAAAGCAGAAATGTTATTCACATCTGTGCAATAGGTGGTAGCGGCATTCACTGCTATTCCACAAAGATCTATACAAAGTTTCTTTGTTTCAATGCCGAGGCACGTAATTTAGGAATTTATTGAGATAAATGCTGAGCAAAATTTAGAGGAACATTTTACCATTCTTCTTGGAGATGTTGTTAAAGAGATACTGGTGAATTATATCCATTTCTATTGAAGGCTTTAACACGGACAATTACGATTCTTTATATTTCTTTTCAGGATTACTAATGTCACAGTAGAATGTCAAGATGTGGCTGCCTAGATCATTTCAGATCCACCTACAAGGTTAATCGTTTAAAGAAGATAATCCTCACCATACATATGTAAATGAGTCCTTCAAACGTAAACCTATTCTTTAGTAAGGGAAAAAGAGAAAGAGAATTTGTAAAAGCATTTCTTTCTCTTTTCTGTCTAAATGATTTTGTGAGTGTCACTACTGTAGACACATTTGCTACTATCATCTGTAAAAATTAACCTTGGAATTGCTGCTCTGTCATACATTTTCTGTAGGTATAGTTACCAAATAATAAAATCAATGCTTAACTGTTATTATATATTTAGATAACTAATTAGGGGACATAAGTTTAATTAATGAAAGGCATATTATTACACGAATACATTTAGAAAAGTTAGGTCAGCATGCTCACGAGCGGCGAGCGAGAGTCCAACTTCTTTCTTTTGCCGATTCTATTTGCATTCTAGTAAATGTTTTGAATTGGCAAGTAGGTGCTGCCATCTGTTGATAGTAATAGAAGTTTCTTACAAAGGTGTCTTCTATCTATAACCATAAATACTGAAAAATTCTAAATCTGAATCAGCTCTGCGGTTACTTTTGCTATAATTATTAGCATTTTAAGCATTGCAATCTATTACAATACCTGTCGGTCTTTATCACTGGCCTTCAGTTTCTGTCCAATAGTATACGTGGCTATGCTTGTTTCACTGCACTGCTCTGTTTTGTATATTGCCATGTCTTTATTCACCATATCTCTAGAAGTGCTTAAAAATTGAGATTCATTCCAGCAAGTGAGGGCCTAACAACTTGTCCTCAAAAAAATTCGAGAGTTCAAACATTTCACGCTGTTGAAAAATCTAGGATTTATAAAATTTTTATAAAGATATCACATATGACCAGAGAACATATATTTCCATTCGTAAAAAGAAACGATTTCAATTAGTAATTATTGCATTTAATACTAACAAAGTTCATTAAAAGCTGCTTATTTCATTCACAGGCATTTCCATTATATTTTAATAATCATTTGCAAAAAATGGAATGCAAAATTTGTAAAATCTTTTCTGAATATCTTTATCTTTCTATATAAAAATAATATAAGTCGCCTTTGGTATTAATCTGTAGTAAATGTTTCGTTATTTCTAGTTGGTTATTTAGTTAAATATTCCATTTGTTTTAAAATTATTTAGCAATATGTAAGATAGTAATAAGAATTAAATTAAATGAAGCAAAAGAGCAATAATTTTCTGATAATTTCTCTTTTGATCGAAAAATTCTCTCTAATGTGATTTATATAGTCTTCAAAAAATGAAATATAATATAACACAATATTTATTCAAATATATGGATGTCTATGTTCAAAGCTTGTTAAATTTGTTTAAAATGATATTAAAGAATAATTATCAGATTCAAATTCGATTAAATGAATTAAAAATAAAGACATGATAATACGTTTCCTTACTATGGTTCCAAGGTGTAATGAATAAAGGATACAAGTCAACATGTTAACAGTTATGAACTCATGTGTTTGTCCAACGTACACACAAATATGTTAGATATGATTGGTACTTGAACAATAGTACAATTATTCAGTTCTCATACATTTATAGATTTTTTCTTTAGAAATGTATTTATAAATCTCGATTTTTTTGGAAAACTAAGTTTTTTATTAAGTATGCATGTTCTTTTAGTATTTAGAAATTGTAGATAGCCCAACAATTGGAGATGTCATTCTGATAGTATTCGATTAATATATGTCCTGAGAGATACATAATAAACTGAAATTATGATGATACATAAATATATTTATTCCTCATATTATAAATACATAAATATAAATATAAAGAATTCATTCTATACAAAATATGTAAAAAGTTAATCAATTTATTAATGTGTTATTATATACTATCATTGTGTTTGTGATGACACAAATTTTCAGATTTATATGAAGAAACTATATACGTATAAAATATTTTGTAGAATACAGAACATTTATATATCTCACATTTTCAGTGTCACTATATTCCATAGATATATATATATATATATATATACATATTTATGAAAAAAAGAATAAACTAATTTATGGGATTTTTAATTCCATCCATATTTTTCTGTTTCTAAAACTTAATTTCACAAATATTTAAAATTTATACTTAAAACATAATTTTTTCTTGGAGAAATATAAGTATAAGCTTAATTTAAAAAATATTTATTAGCAAAAACAAATTTATAAATATTACTAAAATGTGATAAGAAATAAATATCCCAAAAAGTGTTTTTCTTTTTTAAAGAAAATTATCTTATTCAAATTCTCAATCGTAATAACACATTTTATTTTAATAAATAATTCAGGAAACATAAATAGAAGGTAATAAAATGTTTCAATTCTCAAAATTAATATGCATAATTATTACATTAATTTGTGTGAAATGGTTATTATTTTGCATCAAATGGCAAATTGAAAGCAATAAAAGTAAATTATTCAATTCTACAACAATTATCTGCTGTCAGTTTTATATTTTCCTTCTAATTTTACAGAAGAGATAGTCTCACTAAAATATGGAAAAAATTTGAAGCATAGTATTTTTTTATGAAATTATAAGAGGCCATTTTTTTCAAAATATGTAATTATTATGTGTGCTACAGAAGAAAATAATGAAAAAATTATATTAATCAATTAAGCTAAATTAGTTTATGTAAATTACCATAAATAAATGCCTTTAGAAGGAACATTCATTTTAATTAAAAAAGAAAGCATACTTCTTTTAAATATAATGATTGGGTTGATATTGTTTTATTTAGTTTTCTTTTTTTAGTATAACATGTTATTGTGAAAACTGGAAGTAAATTTTTATTTTCGATTTGCGAAGTTTTTCGATAATAAGATGCTCATATTAAGCAATTTTTAACGTAAAAGTGCGTCCTCTATTTCTCTCAAATATCATCTTTCATTTTATCATATTGACAGAGAATGTAATGAGATGAATATTAATTTTTTGAATATTAACTTTTAAAACGAAAAATTTATTTCAGACTCTATAATTTTTAATAGACTGAAAAATATTTTACTGATTCAATAATTTAAGTTTTCTTTCAATTTTTCATAGTCAATATCTTAGTTTATTAAGCAAAACTTTATAGGTCTTCTAGAATTAGAAAGTGTACTAATGGATATCTGGAAGAAAAATTTAATAATTATTTTAGCAAACATTTTGCAAAATTCTATTAATGTTTTTTTTTAAATATAAAACACAGGAATACTTATATTAATACATGATATTGTTATTAACTCTTTTTATTTCATGAAATGACTTTTACTTATAATACAATAACTGGTTTTAATATTTCATATTTATAAGAATTATCATTATAAACTGATAATTTCTATTTTTGATAATTATTAATAATTTTGCATTCATACGCATTGCATAGGAAATATCATATACAGTTATGCAACAATTTCATGCAAATCAAGTAAATTACACAAATAAAAATAAGGCTGAACAAGTGTTGCTTTTATTAAGTATAAGTTAAGTAACCCTTTTTTGGTGATTTTTTTAATTAAAAATACAAAAATATCTAGTAAATGATAGATAGATAGCACAACTCATCAAGCATACATTAGAGTTTTTTTTTTCCTCTGACAGTTTTTAGTAGATTTAGAAACACTTTAGAAATAACAACAAAAATTTTTTGTTTACAGCAAACAAGATTTATTTTGTAAACTATATTTGAGATGCATCACTCTTAATTGGTTAGAAGAAAGTAAAAATCCGAACAAAAATTTCCTATTAGACAAATTAGGCAAAATTGAGATTAAAAGTTTGGAATACAATGTATATTTCGTTCACGATTTTTTATCAATTATTTTATAGTTCCAAATGCCCACCACAAAGAGTAACAACAGTGTATTCTGTGAAAATATTTACAAAAGTAACAGAAACTTTTCAGATTATGATTTTTTCCATTATTTTTATAACGCATCATGAGTAATTTCTCATGCATTTCTACAGAATTAAAAATTCCATCAGACATTTGTGAACTCATTGTCAAATGAAAATCCCATATATATTTGAAATAGAGTTAATAGCCTATTTTTAAAAGAAATATAAGCACATTACTGATATTCAATATATTGATTTCGCATTACGATGTCATAATAACAAAATGGAACAAATTGATTTGTTTAGCTTCTAAATGAAAAGGGTGTAAATCCAAACATTTCATAAAAACTGTGATTTCTATTAACCTTATTTATTTTTTTCAAAATAAGTTGATAGATTAAAATTAATAACATTTCCCTCAAAATATATCATTTAACTGTGTAACTCTGGTAGATATTTTTAAAATACTAGTTTTCATGTAATATATAAACTCAAATATATTCATAGCCTTAGCAATAACTGAAATAATCAAATAAAAAAAGACTGTGTTTTTCGTTTTTTTCCAAGACAATTAAGTGCATTTTAGAAATTAATTATGTTTGAATAGAATTGTTGATTGAAAAATGTTGAATTTCCTCGTGGAATTTCATGAAATCAATGATATCGAATAAAAATTTATAATGTCAAGAAAGTAAATTTTATTTACAAATTTTTGGTTTCAATTTAGTTTTCACTTACTTACAACTTCACTTAGTTATATCCTGGATGCTATATTAAATTTATATATCTTTCTGTTTACATGCATTTGATATAAATAATTAAACAGTGAACACTTATTTTCTTTGCAGAATATAGTCTATTAACAATAAACTAAGGAATACAGTTCTTGTGCATAACAGAACTTTTAATATGAGTCAAAAAAAAAGTTTTATACAAATAATTTATGTTGGTTCGTTTTACTAAAATGTTGTAGTAAAAAATTTTATGTTAAACACACATACATTTAGTTTAATATACAATTTATGTTTAATATACATTTCGTAAAGTATACCTTACATTACATGCTATATGTTTTTTTTTAAGTTATAGAATGCACTTTATATTTGATACAAAATGATGATTTAATAAAATAATAAAGGATATATGATAATAAATGATGATATATTTATTGATTTAATAAAAATTTTATGGCTGTATAGTCAGTTATTTAAAATTAACTTAAAGGCAAAATGTTTTGTTGAGAAACAATTAATATTATAATAAATGATAAATTGTAATACTTAATCGTGACATCATTTAATGACATCAAATGTTATTGATATAAATATAAATAAAGTAAAATTGATCCAGTAAAATTGTATAAGAAGCATTTAGTGTATCTTTAATTACAGATAAAAAGATAAGATGCACTAAAGAAGTATACATTATAAAATGTAAATGAAATATCTGCTTTTAACACAAGTGACAAATTTGAAGCATGGAATATGTAGCTTAAGGGAAGCGGCAATCTCTAAAATATGAGCCATACGAAATATATTCCTGGAAGTTATGAAATTTTTCTCCGTCAAGGAACTCTCTTCTAGTCAAATAAAATGTATCGCATTTCTGCTGTTCTCACGTATCTCATATATAGTGGTTGTATCACCATCACAGTTTCTGTGAGTTCTTATGTAGCTCAACTCTGTGTGATTTAAATTCAGTTTAACCATTTAATTAAATTAATATTTTAATCTCGAAACTCTAGTATGTATATATATATATATATATATATATACTACTGGCCAATAAAATTGCTACACCAGGAAGAAATGCAGACAACAAAATGATATTTATTGGACAAATATATTATACTAGAAATAACAAGTGATTAAATTTTCAAAAAATTTGGCTGGATATATATAGATCCAGAGAAATCAGTACCCAGGATAACCACCTCTGTGTGGCAGTAGTAACAGCAGTTATATGCCTGGGCATTGAGTCAAACATAGATTGGATTGCTTGTACAGGTACAGATGACCATGCAGCTTCAACACGATGCCGCAGTTCATCAACCGTAGTGACTGGCGTTTGATGACGAGCCAGTCACTCGGCAACCATTGATCAGGCGTTTTCTGTTGGTGAAAGATCTGGAGAACGTGCTGTCCAGAGCAACAGCCGAACATGTTCCGTATCAAGGAAGGTCCGTACAATACCGGCAACATGCGGTCGGGCCTTATCCTGCTGAAACGTAGGGTTTCGCAGGGCTCGAATAAAGGGTAGAGCCACGGGTCGTAACAAACAAGAAATGTAACGTGCACTGTTCAAAGAACCGTAAATGCGTACAAGAGGTGACCGACACGTGTATCCAATGGCACCCCATACCATCACGCCAGGTGATGGGCCAGTATGACGATGACGAATGCACGCTGCCAGTGTGTTTCATCACGATACCGCCAAACACGGATACGACCATCATAATGCTGTATACAGAACCTGGATTAATCTGAAAAGATGACGTCTCGTAATTCGTGCTCCCAAGTTCGTCGTTGATCACACCATTGAAGGCGCTCTTGTCTATGACGCACCGTCAAGGGAAGCCGCAGCCATGATGTCCGAGCTGAGAGTCCATGCTGCTGCAACCTTCGTTCAACTGTTCGTGCAGACAATTGTTGTCTTCCAAACGACCCCGTTTCTTGACTCACGGTTCGTGACGTGTTGCACGATCCATTACGGCCATGCGAATAATATGCCTTTCTTCTCGGCTGCTATTGATAGGTGGCCGTTGAGATCCCACATGGCGTTCCGTATTACCGTCCAGAACCCATCAATTCCATATTCTGCTAACAGTCATTGGATCTCGACCGACGCGAGAGGCAATACTGCGATAAAATAAACTACAATCCCGGTACGCTACAATTCACCCTTTATCAAAGTCAGAAACCTGATGGTAAGCATTTCCCCTTCTTACATGAGGTAAACAACACATTTTCACCAGGCAACAACGTTCAAATGCAATTTGTGTATGAGTAACCGGCTGAACAATTTCCTCATTTAAACACAATATAGGTGTCGCTACTGGCGCCTGCTTTGAATGCGCTGGAAAAGCTTATCATTTTCATATCACAACACCTTTCTTTCCTTTCGTAAATTTCACGTTTGTAGCATGTCACCTTCTTGGTGTAGCAATTTTAATTGCTAGTAGTATATATATATATATATATACATTTATATATATATATATATATATGTATATATATATATATATATATATATATATATATATATATATATATATATATATATATATATATATATATATATATATATATATATATATATATATATATATATATATATGTATATATATATATATATATATATAATTTAATTTTAATTGTTATTTAATTATTCACCACGGGTAAATGTTTATTTCATATCTTCAAAAACATGAAAAAAAATTTCTGTTTCGAGAAAAATTGCAAAGCCAAGCTATTGCAATGTGTTTTTCATAAGGCATGAATGATCAAAGACAATAATTTTAAATTCCCTTTCATTTTCAATGTTTTTTTCTGAATGTAAAAATATTCTTAAGTGTGTCTGTTTTGTATACTTTAATGCATGATTCTATCTACTGATGATTGATGTTTTTATTCCCTATTTCCCCTTATTTGTTTATATAAAAATATTCTATACCTCAATCAATAGTCATATTCACCTAAAAATGCTACCACGATGTACAACGAAAACACAGAGTCAAAGTGAAAACAGTATTCAACAACTTCATGAAGAGTAAATGAAGAAAAATGTACCTCTATTCTCAATGAATTAAACTTTCCTTATGACGAGGTTAAACTAGATTGCACATGTGCCATTCCATTGAGCGACAATTGATCTTGCGCACTTCTTTTTAACTCCTGTATAAATACTTACTATTTTCCGATTCAAATTTGATGAGTGTTCATATTTATCCCTAATTTTTGTACAAATATTTCATAATATATATAATTCATTATGTAATTCATTGCATTTAGAGTTTTCTGAGAAACTGTAAGAAAAACGTGTTATTAAACCTAAACAGAAACTTTTGAAAGAAGTTGATATTAAAATACCCTAACGGCAATACTTAACGAAAGCTACTGTGTTGGAGCTATAAAGTAAAATTAAAAATTTAGACCTAAACAGCTATTTAATGCTGTAAACAATCAATAACTGGTGATATCATACATATTATTTGCTATTGGTACTCACCAGTTTCTAATCATTGATTTGACAAAGAGAAAACTCTGCCAACAATTTTAGTAATAGTCTTCAAATTCAGACAAATCATTGCTTCTGGCGACCATATTATAAGAGAATATCATAGAAAAAATCAATATTCTAAGGTTCTATATTATGTTATTTTCATATACTTGATGGATTATCTCAATAAGTTATGGATCTAAACTCTATGTTAAAATTATAAGATTTCAGGTAAAATAGCTTTAGATCTTTGCATATGTACTGATAAATTAATACCTATATTATTATAATAGATAATTGATTTTTATGCTGCAAATTATTCTGGGATCATTATCAAAGAATCTACTAAAATATTTGGTAAAAAATTATTTTGTTTGCAAGTATATCTATGATTACTTTGGATAATTATATGTAATTCTAAAAAATATATAATGAATAAAGTGATAAATTAATGGGAAGAGAACATGATTGTGAATATTTACAGGATGACAACTTTATCCTGTTGACTAAAATATACTGTATTAATTTAAAAAACGGAATTTATTTTCAAAAAACTAGCTTTACTTAAGGCCTTTGTTACATAGATATAACATATTTAAGTATTTTCAAAAATGGCCCCCTTGGGCTTCGATACAAAGATTTAAACGACGCGTAAAATTTTCTGCAAAGGACCTCAGTTTATCAGTCATTAATTTAGCCCATTCCTTAGTCTAGTAGCCTTTAGGCATTCCAAACTTCGATGTGGCTTAAAAAATACTCTTGATTGCAGAATAGACCAAACACTATAGTCCATTTGGTTTAAGTTAAGTGAATAGGGAGTCCATATTCCCACATGTATGAAATCTGGAAGATTTGCTTGATACCAGTCATGAATCGCTTTTGCTCAATGAGAAGGAGCAGAATTTCGTTGAAGTGTCCAGATGCTGTTTTTAAAATGTTTTTGGACACAAGGAAGTAAAACCGACAGTAAAATCTCATTGCAGTGCATAGTTTTGTTCATTTACATGACTTGATCTATGAAAACCAAAGGAGTTTTTCCAGATTCACAAACGCCTCCCTAAACCATAACTGACTGTGGTTTTTGCCGACGTGCTACTCTTTTGGAAGTTCCAGAACGATCAGATGATCAGTAATGGTCATTTTGTCGATTATGAGATTATTCATTTGTGAAAAGTTTTTCTTTCCCGTGAAGTTGAAATTCTTCCTTTCCCCTTTTGCGGACTTTCGAAGGAGAGCTCGATATCTTTGCATCCGGGTACGCTTATTTTTCTCAGTTATTTTTTGTACTCTTGTCAAAGTTTAAATGGTTTAAGTCCAAGTTCTTCGGATTTTGGGGTGTATCATTGTCACAGCCAAGCTCTAGGTATCGTTTTGTAGGGCGTGATACCGTTTGTCTGCGGATATTTCAACTTTCTGGCAATCTGGATTTGCCTTAATGCATCCACAAATAAAGGACTTAATTGTTGTCGTAGGTTTTGCATATTATTTCAAATATGTAAATAAAAATTACCTATATATTTTATTAGCATTAACTTCTCTTACAGAAATGAAATTATAATAAAAAGAGTGGTGGGCATGAATTAAACCAATCAAAAGCAGAACAATTTTGTCAACAGTATAAAGTTGTCACTTTGTAATAATTTGTAATATATTTGGTGGAATATTCTTTTACCAAATATGATCAACTAGATAATGTGATAGCACAATCAATTTATATCTAATTCTCCCAAAATGCCTCATAGGAATTAAATAAAATTTTATATTATAATTCCTTTAAATATTACGTTACAATTAGGCATTCTTTCGTACTACCTAATTTCCCATTGTGTTGGAAGTATTGATTGTGAACACATGTACAAATCTTTTCACCTGTGGAATCGATGCATTAATGTTTCGTTAAAGAAAATATATGCATTTCAATTAAAGCGCAAATCATTGCATCAGCAGACTCAGATGTAGAAACTGTCGGGACAAGTTTGTCCATGTGATAGTTCTATTCAAAATAAAAGTATGATTCTTGAAATCATATAGTACACTATGTAGAAAAGTATCATGACTTTGGTTTCAATGGCTATCCCTGACTGCCATATTTACTTACTCCTGTAAGTCTTCCCACAATGCAAGAAGTACTATAGATTTTACAATCATATATTTTCAGAAATTTTTCAAGAGTTTAAATAAATTGATCTATGATGCGTCAATAGGAACATATTAAATATTTGTTTAAACGCTATGTATTTATAATTATTTGCGTAATATTTTTCAATTACATCAAAAAAGAAATATTTTCAAAAAGGATTGATTGCTAAACAATAAAAGTAAATTATTTATTTGTATTTAGTAACTATAGTTTTGTCTACATGTAATTTTGAAAAATAATGGATCGGCATCAACCATTAATTGGATTAACGTAAATTTCAATATTATTTCATAATTTTTCACTTAGTTCTGATGTGGTTTCATCTTCACCCTCAATAAGGATTTTTTTATAACTGAATTACTTTCTAATATGTCAGATGCATATTAATATGATTTTTTTGGCTCTTTTTCATAAAAATATTTCAATATAATATTTGAATATTTTATTGACTTCTTTATTATTTTTCTTAAGACGATTAACACCCTCAGAAGTATGAAAAAGAAGAAAATGTATAAATATTAGAATTTCAGACATTGTGTTAATATTCAGCTATTATTCCTTGCCAAGTTGATGATAGCATAGATATTGGAATTTGGTCAACAACCCTAATTTGCTTAAATTGACTCTTTTTGAATATTAGCAAATATCTCAGAAATTGAGAAAAAATATAGTGCAATGATGTACAATGGAATGAAATATCAGATAATAAGAAGATAAATTATTACATTTTTTTTCTGTGTAATAATTTATCTGTGTTCTTATCTCAAGAGATTTTTTTTTGAATCATGGATTAAATTCATTTTCAGTTTTGTGTATACCGAACATTGCTTTCAAATTTGAATCGTATATTAAACAAATTATAAATTTTAATAATAATAATATTACCAGAAATAAATGCATAATCCTATAGTGAATAAATAAAAAAATATTAGATATATCAAAGATAATTTTTTTGATTTTGTATGATTTGATGTTATTTACTTTTAAAGTGATTCTGTAATGTGTAGCACTTGGTTTTGTTTTTCATAAAAAATAAAAAAAGAATTAGTTTAAATTGCATGAATGTTTTGCCCTCTTTTAAAAAAATGTTCCGTTAGTTTAGGTTTTTATGTTATTTTACAAGAAATTATTTAGAAAGCTAGATTAATTATTTAAGATTGTAACCTCAAATGTAAATTTTGATTTTCTGCATTATTTTTACAAAAAAATTTTAAAAAAATAATTTATTTTGAAGTAATATATTATATTACAAATTATACCTAGACTCTTAATTTAAATAATTCTAGAATTAGAGAATAGTGAAATTTTATGTTTGTTTAAGCAAAAGTAAAGGTATTTGTAAATCCACGTTTTCTGTGATAAGAAAATTTGAAGCGTGTGATAAAAAATGTGCGTGATAAGAAACGTTTGTGAAAAGAAATGTGCGTAACTGTAGTGATTCACGCTCTTAAGGCACTAAAGTCCGATGTTCTAGGGCTGTTCAAGGTTGACTCAGCTTTGATCATGCAGTGAGTCGATAAATATGAGTAAAAAGCATGTTTGGTAACTAAACACTAGAACATCTAACCAGGACATATACTTCGCACTCTACGGTCCTGTATCACCGAAACAGATAAGGGAACGGGCCGTCGTGCCATTGTATCTAGTTTAGAAAAGGAAATTTTAATGTGCATAAAAATATAGTGAAATAATAAAGAGTAAAATGTTTAGTAAATAGTGAAATATATTTGTAAATAATTATGTTCAAGAATATTATTGCAATAGAAGAATTAATTCTTGCAGAGAATAATAGTTTTAATAATGTAACAAAAAAAATCTAAGCACTATAATTGAAAATATATGTATCCAATTAGTAATGGAAAGGGTTGCATAATAAATAATAGTGCATATTAAAACGTGTTATAAATTTTCTAGATCAGTAATCATAATACTTTTCTCTCGTAAAACATTTAAAAGAAAAAAAAATGAAAATTGTGAGTATTTTTGCCAATAATAAAAGTAAATATATATTTTTGCATGAAACATAATTAAGTTTTTAATTGAGTGATTAATTCGACGAATGAGGAATTAGATTCAACTCATGGACCCAGTTGTCACTCATTCAATTAATTACCTTTCCATCAATTTATCTGTGAACATAACTTTCTAATAATTCCATTGAAGTTTCTGTCTATTGGTAACTTAAATAGTGGTTCACTTTTTGGTTGAAATTGATGGTGAATATGGTTGTTCAAGTTAGTGTAGAAATCACTCGTTTTGATAAACATTTTAAATAACAGGAAAAGGTTAAAATAACAAACAATATTTTTATATTTTTAATCAAATTAATTAAAACGGTGAATGATTCATCGTAAAAGTATAGTTTTTGTTTGAAGGGAAAATGGATCTGCTGCTAGTTATATTAATTTACAGTCAAACGTCCTAAAAAAAATATGTCACTAACGTTTCACTTTACTAACGTATAAGACGTTTAGTGACTGGTAAACTCAACGTTTTATTTTATAATACCTGTTACAAATATGGATAATGAAACAAAAATACATATGTCTTAATCAAATTATTAAATAAAATAGTGAAAGCTCTTTCTTTGACAATAATTTTCTGATGAAATATTTGCAGTCAGAAATGAGCACAACATTAAATAACGATCACAAAAATGTAACATTTTTTTTTAAATCATCCAGTTTACATGAAAACTCTGATTTTAAATTCTTGCTTTTTAAAATAATAAGTAGTAAATCACTAAAAAAATACATAATTATGTGAGTAAATATATTTTAACAGTCAATGTAATTCAATTTCATTATTTACTTTTATTATGAATCTAAAGAATAACAAATTTACTCCATTCAATTCATTCTTTACTTTAACTTCAAAGCTATGCTTACGTAACTATTTCATTTTATAGAAGGAAAATTTTTTTCTAATGGAGAATATTTTCTGATGGGAATAGGAAGCAAAATACAATCTAAACTGAAGTAAAAATATTTACTCAATATTATATAGTACATACAAAATATTTATTTAATATTTTTATTCAATATACTCTTTTGTAAGTTCTCATTTATTTAGAAAATCAAATTTAAAATGGTTCTGCACATGATAGAATATTCTCCTATTAATATAGAATAGCAAAATTACATTAAGAAGAGATTTTAAGAAATGAGATTTCTCTGAAGAAAACATTTTAACTAAATTTGAATAATGCATATATCAATCCAAAAAGAAAGTTTCTCTTAAATATATTCTTAAAAATATATATTAAATATATAATTAAACATATAATTCTCTTACATTAAAGTAATGCTATAGTTAACAAATTATAATATGAAATATAAGTATTATGGAAAGTTATAGTATTTCAAAAAATAATAATAAGATGCTTTTCTTTTAATTATAAAGTGGATGTGTTTTCCGTTAAAGTTGACATCATGATTACGCCACTTTATAATCACATTGGCATAAATTACCCACGACGTCATATAGCATTTAATTTATGTCAAATCGTTATGAGACAGGTCGTAAATCTGACTTGTCGATGAATTCGTTGCCTGTCTTTAAATCGCAATCTATGACTGGCAGCAAACAAAGCGAAGTTCACCATTAAATATCTGAGTGTTGTCAACAATAAGAAAATACCACTGATTATGAATTCCTTTTCAATTATGTTTTTTTCTTTCGTAAATATATAGAGTTATCTATATTGCTGATAGTATTGAGCACATGAAAAATATAACAGAAAATAAAGCAAAATGAAGAAGTCGAGAAAAATATCCACTTTATGTTTTGCATACTGGCTAGGAAGATTTAAAATTTTAATTAATTCCTCTAAATATAATCTTCCCGACCACCCTGTCAAGTGGTCAGAGTACCTGATTGCGGATAGGGAGGCCCTGGGTTCGAATCCCGGTTCTGGCATGCAATTATGAATGAAGTGTGAATGGTTGCCTACACTCTATAAAGGGGTCCTTATGGCATGTGTGTACTGAAGCAGTGGAACACCACACCAAATATGTTTCATTATGAAAAAGTGGAGCAGCGCACCACATATTTTCAGCCTAGCTGACACAAGACAATGTATGCATATATATATATATATATATAATCTCAATTAGCATACGTATTATATTCATTATATTAGCATATCGAATTACCAAATTACCATTATTATTTTTTGTTTAGTTTATTTGTGGATATTATAGTTTTAATGCTTTATTCAAATTTAAGTGAAAATACATGAAGTTAATTATATTCGTTGAAATGCTTGCATTTTTCAAATTTATTATTTAAAAATAAATATTTGCTTAGAAAAATCTTCTTAAGTACCATTAAATAATGATATTAGGATCAGAATGTTTTTCTTAGAAATGTGCTATATTAATTTCGTGATGAGAAGAAAATTTTTAGCTAAATTTAATGAATCTAAATTTATATAATCATTAATTTGTGCAACGCAAGGAAATACCTAAATTTAGAATCTACCGGAGGGTGTTCTACTGGTCGAAACAGAAAAATATATGAAAAACAAACACTTCGGACAATGCGCTTGAAATTTCTGAAATAAAAATAATAATAGTTTAAAATATCACATGTAGACAGCGCTAAGGATCATAATTTTACAGCAACTTATGCAAATGTCATGCACAATAAAATAAAGACGTATTCGTGCTACAATCAAAAGAGCATTGCAGAATGCAACGTTGGTGGAAAGAGCACTTCTAGTCAAACTTTACTACTGCAACGTTGAGAATGCAGTGGCAACTGTCAGAGATTTCCACCGTCTGAAGAAACAACAACGTGGACCGAGATTGGATCGTGCTTTCAGAGATATGATTGTGAAATTTCAGTGTACAGGACAGTTAGGCGTTCTGCCAGGAAGAGAAAGAAAAAGTACAGCGCCGTCGTAAAGGATGTTGCTACCGCGGTCGTGGAAAGAAGCACTTTACGGAAGTGTCAGTGTACCAACATCTCTCGTACCCTTGATATGCCTTACTTACTGTACAATATATCATGAGGAGCTAAACTTTTACCTGTATAAAATTCAAGTGGTTCATCAATTAGAATGGCATTACCCGGAGATGTGGAAATTCCTTTCGAGAACGGCTATTGATGGCTCCTGACCAAGAAACATTTTGTGCGCGGACGAAGCGCACTTCCATCTTAACGGGCATTTCATTACTCATAATTGTCGCATTTAATCGACAAAAAAAAAAAAAAAAAAAAAAAAAAAAAACCTATGGGTGCACCCCAAACTCTTGCATGATGAAAAAGTAAAAGTATGGTGCCGATTTACTGCTTCATTCATTATCAGTCAATATTTTTTTACAAGTGTGACTCCTCAAGGACCTGTTCTGTAAATGGGCTACAATAACGTAATATGGTAAAGACCTATGTATTTCCTTCTCTTCTACAACGAAGCTGGATACAGGAAACCATATTCATGAAAGATTCAGCCCCACATCAAAACCCAAATCCAACAATTATTGATGCGGACATTTCCGGGCGCAGTGATGGTCAGCTGTTGCTTCTCAACAACATGGCCTCCTAAATCGCTTGATCTCACACCTTGCGACTTCTGAGTATGGGGACTTTTAATAAACCACGTTTATAGGAACCTTTGTCAACTCTCTTCGATTTGAAGAGCAGTATTCACCGTCATGCTGAGAACATCCATGTTGACTCTCTTCGGTCTGCTGTAGAAAGCACGATTTTTCAGAATGGAGTATTTTGTCGAACAGAGATGTTTTCATATTGAATACGTTTTAAAGCACTGGCTTGCGTGTACAATATTATCAATTAGAGAAGTTATTTTTGCTTAATGAATTACAAAAGCAATATTGTAATTGAGTATCGTCCTCATTGCGTTCTTTTTCTGTAAGAGCACTAGTCCTTCATTGTTTTGGGACCTCAGCCTATCCTTTTTCTATATCATATCTTGTAGCGCCATCTAGCGGCATAATAAACTATTTCTTTTTTATTTCAGAAATCTTGAGCACATTGTTTGAAGTATCTATTGTCCAGATATGTTTCTGTTTTGACTAGTAGAACGGCTCGGCTCCCAGGGTTCCTTGAGTAGCGGAAGTATTTCGCTAACAATGTATATATATATATATATATATATATATATATATATATATATATATATATATATATATATATAATTTATTATTATATATATATATATTAATTTTAAATTATTTTATTCTTAGACTTTTACATTTATTCACTAAATTAAAAAAGAAAATGCTTTTACATTAATTAGATTATTATGAAGACTTTTAAATCATTAAATATCACGCTGTAATTTCAGTTTCATTCCAATTTTTTCAAAGTCTCGAATAGAATGTTGACCTTTTGATTGTGGAATTAAAATTTTTGCATAAAAAAAAACTCTTTGAAGAACATTGCAGTTAAAACATTCGAATTAAAACTCGTAATTTACTTTTTTTGTTTAATTTCCTAGGAATTGCATGGTTTTATGAAAGAAAATTATGTTATTGTTATCATTTTATATTTATTTATAACATAAGATTTTCAAAGGTATGAGTCTTGAAAGAATTACTAGTAATTCTCTAAGTGCCTTTTAAATCTTTCGATCATACGAAAATTAAAAAAAAAAAAAAAAAAAAAAAAAAAAAAGTATTTACAATTTGTGAAGAATTTGTTTTATAGACGGAAGAAGTTTGACGTGTTTTGGAAATATTTTATGAGCCAAGTATTCGATATTATAGATAAAATTTCTGAAATATTCATAGTATTTTAGACTATTCCACAGGATTCTGTGCCTTGTCAGATTCATTACCTTTTTGCCACAGTTATAGCTGGATTTCATGCCAATCACTTTGTGTGATTTTATGTCCAATATATAATTTTATAATTTTCTGGATCAGCAATTAAGCTGTACTTTACACATACCTGAAAAAACATTGTAATCCTCTTAAATTTAAGAAATTGCTGCAAAACAATAAAATGTTTCCTCCAACATATCCTTTATATTATTTTTATAATCCCAGTACTTTTATTCTCGATCCATATCAGTACGAAGTTAATTTTACTCTCCATGTTATGTCTCAGTACTTTTCCTAACAACAGATATTTATTGAATTCGTAGCACAAAATTTACCGTGGAAATATTAAAAAAGTAAATATACTAAATACTTGTATTTTATTTTAAACGAACTCTATACACAAAAACATAATTTCGTTTAGAATAGTAAGGGAAGCCAAACATTTAAAAATATATTTGTGTAGAATAAACTACAAAATCAACAATTTATATACATCATTGTCTTCTTCTTAATATTCGGATAGCAGCTATCAAGATAAATTTCAATCAGTAAACTTTTTTCTGTCATGAGAATTCATGACTTGTCTCTGCAATAGTTACAAGAAAGAAAATGTAAGTAACATTTGAGAAAGGTCTTCTACACCTGAAAATCTAAAGAAGGTTTCTTTTCATGAAAAACTTTGTAACTCTTACCAGTTCTTGTGAACAAACGCATTTACCCTACTAATGTTACTGTGGAGTAACCACCGATGCAAAGAGGCAGAAAGATAATTAGCCTTGCTGAAAGTGAGGTATGGTTGCAAAGTGTTAAGTTCAATATATTACTTTTGCTACTCTCCGAGGTTTGTTGCATTAAATTGCCTTCAAACTGGATTTTCTGCCTTACCTGTATACTTTCTTGGACGAAAAATCATGTTGGTCTTAAGTAATTATTTTTGATATATATATATATATATATGTATATATATATATATATATATATATATATATATATATATATATATATATATATATATATATATATATATATATATATATATATATATATATATATATATATATATATATATATATATATATATCATATAACTTTATTTCATTATTAATTACATTAAAAATATTGTATGCAAAGAAATCTCCAATATATTATTGAAATGGTAAAAAGTACATGTAATTTCGCTTGGAAAATGAACCAGAAAAAAAATTGTTATGAAAAATATGGAGAGAATAATGAATACATTTAAAATATCTATTTTCGTCCATTGCATTATATCTCATTTGATTTAATCAAATTAATTTGCTTTTATAAAATCAATATTATTTACTAGAACTGAAAAAAAACTAGAAAAATATCGAAAATGATTTTTTTTAAAATAATATTGAAAAAAAGAAGGAAATATATACAAAGGAAGTAAGTGAGATAAAAGCCCTTGAAAGTTGGTCAACATTTTAAAAACAGCATTGTAGTTAAAATAAGACAAGGGTGACATGCAGGTCAGTTGAGAATAGAATTATCCATCGTGACAAAAATAGGTTCACAACACAAATTCAGTAATCGCAACTTGTACTGTAGTGAAGACAAAAAGAAGTGTCAAAGGACATAATTAGGTGTTGTTCGTTTTACTATTTTAAATAGGGCTTCCGTCCACTGAATCAAATTGTCAAATTTGTCAAATGTTTGGGGATAGTGCTGTGAATTAACGTTCGACAAGTCATTGTTTTCATATATTCAGGTCTAGATCTTAGTCCCTCTGTGAAGAAGCTTAAACTGGATAACCATAGGATATAGATGACGAAGTCCTACAAGTGGCTATTTAGAAAGACATTTGTTAAACATGTGCTGAATTTGCCAGGCAATTGAACTTTTCCGTTCAGATGATTAGACCTCATCTCTACCCTTTAAATAAGATGTACAGGCTGAGCAAATGGATGCTACACACATGCTTGAAAGTTAATAAATAACCCCGACTGGCAGCCTATTTACCGTTGATTTCTCATTATGGTAGGGAATTCATATTCAATTGAGTGCTGACCAGTGACAAAAAATGGGTCCTGTATGACCCCTAAGATTACAAAAAATTGTTTATCCTTCCAGAATAGTGTCCCGCACAGCTCCAGACTACTTATGCATTCATGTAAGATTATGCTTTGTATCTGGTGGGTTAGTCATCAAGTGGTTCATTGTGAGCTGCTACCAAATTGTCAAACTTTCATTGCGAATCTGTTCTCGTTGCAATTGCAAACAAAACAACTTCTGTGGAACAGGAATTATAACAGAAGAAACTAGCAGTGGTTAATCTAAAATGTATATTGTTCTTGGTCAGTAAGGAAATGTATTTGACTCTGGATAACAGGAATAGCATACAGGGTCTTCTTTGGGAGACATTGCGCCATTCTCCGTACTCACCTTATTCTGCACCATCAGGCTATGACCTCTTTTATTCCCTGGACAATAATTTTCGTGGAAAATCTGTTACCAATGATTCAAACTTAAGCCAAACATACGCAAAATTCTTTGCGGTCATAACCCTCAATATTTACAATCAGGGGATTTCACAACTGGAGAAGGGTTTTCAAAAGATGATGGATGATTGTCTCGATTGTTTCGTGGACTAACAATAGAATACACTTTCAGTAAGTCATGTTCTTTTGGGTTATCGAAAATAGCAAGAACATTTTTTTCACTTTATATGCAAAATAGGGGCTAAATAAACTTTAGTAGATAGTTTTACATTTAGTAGATAGTCTGAATACCCCTAAAAATGCTACAAAAATAGACTCAGAAAAGTTTTTGTATGCAAGGAAAAACTTTGATTAATTATCCTAATCTACGTTTCATTTGTTCGACAAAATTAATTTTGCCAAATGGTTTTTGAACACTGACTAAGACATTCACTGCATAGACAAATTCTTATAGGGAAAATTTTCAACTTCTTTTTAGATATATTTTATGTTATAACACTCAGTTAATAAATTTGAAGTAGATAGGAATTTTATAATAGGAAAGCAAGGTAGGGCTCTAAATATGAGGAATTCAATGAAATTTTTGATATCATTTTTTGGTGTAATCTAAGCAGTTTTATTATGATTCTGCATATTTTTTTTTTCATTTTTATAAGCATTCCTATGACTGTGAATGAATGTAGATAGAACAAACAGTTAGTAATTTAGATGGAAATTGTGCATTTCAATTATATTTTTTATAATTTTTAAAATCCTGATGCTAGTCAAATGTTACAATTGCATTTTTTGAACAGAAAGTCTGTATTTCACATCAATATTGACTTACTGTTTCTCATATACTCTTGGTATATGAGATGAAATTTTCGGAGAAGGTGCTCTAAGAGAATAGCCACATGATTGTCCAAAAGATTCACCTGTATTAAGAGTCAAACTTAAGTCAGCCCGATATATTTTATTAGTTTATAAATGATTCTTTAGCTTTCATTAGTTATATGAATATCATAAAATGTAATAAATATGAAATACTGCTAATTATTTTTGATTAAATAAAGTAATTTCTAAGATACATGTGTTCCTTACCTTCCATTTGAAGAATGTCTCTCTCGTGCTGAATTAGCTAAGGAGAGAGCATCCAGTCTGGAGACGGGATGTTATCTCTATAGCTAATTCCGCTTTGCACGAAAAGTTATATATGGAAAAAATATACAGAACTTTAAATATAATAAGATTCTTGAAAAAGTTTGAGCAAACGTAGATAAAAACTAGTGTTTTGATACCGATAAAAATATATATTTATATATATAAATATATATTTTCCTAAGAAACACTAATTATTTCATTTAAATAGATGTAATTACACAGATAAATCATTGAGTGAATTTAATTTTATGTATACAAATATATTACATGCAATACTGAAAATAAAATTTTGAATTATCATCATTTGTTTTTAAACATCTTTTTAATTGATTTCTTGAACGGATTATAAGACTTAAATCACCAATTTACTTTATACTTCACCTTAAATATATTTTTAACACACGATAATCATGGTAAAAAGGTAGAATCACGGTCTTTTATTTTAAACCTTAGAATAATTGTTTTTTGTACTTGCAAATAAGTTATAGATTAATTAAAATATAAACCATGGGATTTTAATTTTATGTTTAATTAGAGCTCAAACTAATTACAGTCGACTGATAAAAATCTCATGAGATAGGGCATTAACTAACAATTATTTGTGCTTAAGAATATGGTATTAACTTAAAAATAATTTTTGAATAGTTTAATAAATGCATGAATTATCAATAAAATTAAGTAAAATTGTATAAATTTCAGCTTATTAAATATTTCCTAAAACAAAACATATACATTAGCCGGAAAGCTTAAGGGACACTTCTAATTTATTTATCAAACGTCACTTATCATATTGAAATTGCTAATTATTGTTAAAATTTTTCATCATATTTAAATTTTCAAGAAAGAAAAATAATTAAAGATAAAGATTTTTAGCAAGGAAATTTCTTAAATTTTGCTCAAACTATTCAATTATGTGTTGCATTTCGTTTCGCGAATTAATTGCAAAATGATAAAAATGTTTTAAATCAAAAACATTTTTATAGAAAAAAATGAATAGAATGTGAATTCCCTTAACCATATGAAAGCCTTTATTTATGAAACTTTGTTTACTCGATTCAATAAAGGAATAAACTAATTTTAAATGTGCAATGAAGAAATTCTTTTATCAAAAGAGATAATTGACATTTTACAAAGAACATGTTGATTAAGTATGTTAAGTTAATTTTAACTATTGGACCTATAATTATCCCATGGAGTTATTTGATTTTTAAGTGAACTATCACAACCTGCGCTTATATAAACCTTGATAAAAAATATTGTTCCATTTTTCAAAACTTTATATAATTCCAATTTTCTCTATTTTAAACTTTTATTTTTAAATTTTCACTTAGAAAAGTTTTAATCGTTTCTTTTTTCAACTCCAGATAATGTGACTATATCATCAACAAAATGTGCTAAGATGGTGTTTGTCCATTTGTGCCTATAATTAGCACATAATAAAAAATGCATGAGTTTTATTTTATTGTCTTGTGTTATTTGGTTAAGGGTTCTAATGTCTGATCTGATGACTGATGTAGTTTAACAAAATCAAAAGCTTTAAACAGCTGACTGTCATTTGCCAAAGTTGACATATGAGAGAGCAATTTATTAAATACGCCAAGTCTAACCCGTGTTGATGCTGACAACGAGAATTTTCACTTTCATTGATCCTCTTAGAATGGTGGTACTCGAATTATTTTCTCGTATTAAAAGAGAAGTATGCAATCTTTGAACATGAGATCCTCAAACACCACTAGATTAATGCAGTCAAACATTTAATCACTGAAAGCAACTGAAATAGAAATTTGTTTTTATTGTTACAATTCTGAGAGCTGTAAATACATTTACTCGAAATATAAATAAAAAAAAAACATAGTGTAGGTTATCGAAATAAATTAGAAGTTTAAAGTATTGAAGAAAATATTTGATGTATGTCCAATCATTTCCATGTACATAGTTAGCAACAATGACTCTCTTTAAACATTGTCACGTGTTGTTCATTTCCATGCTTATTTTACGATTCAACAAATTATATTTGGGTCAAATATGACACAGAATAGTTAATATAGGAAGAAAAATTTCATTTATACAACCGATGTGCATTGGAAAGCAGTTGAGGTCATTTAATTATCATTTTATTTATAAAACGAATTTTCATTGAGAAAGTGTTGAAATAGTTATAATTAAACAAATTATTTTTGAATATGCATTCCTCTAGTCATTTAACTTTAAGGATTTATTTTTCATTATTTAATTCCATTTAAAAATTATAAATTATGTTTGCATTTTCAGACTAAAAATTAAAAAAAAAGAAAATCTAAACCTGTAGTTTGACAGTCCTTGTGGGCTATAGCCCACAGTGATCATATTTGTATTCCTAATGAAGACCCTGGGTAGCGAAGAATATCTCCCGGATAAGCAGTCATCGAAATCCGAAGCACTTGGTGTTCAGTTCTCAAGCATGCTCGTTACCAGTTTATCTACCCAATGAAAAAGTGAAATGCTGAGTTGAATGCGCATCCCAAAAATAAAATATTGTATCGGTGCCTTGGCGGAAAGCTATCACTAAGCCACCCGGATTCATGAATATGACCAGGTTTATGAATATTCTCTATTATATTCTTGTTATAATCAAATGGAATCCAGCTGCACTTATTTTGTTATTATTCAACACAATTACACAGTCAAATAAATTGTGTACACACTAATGATATATTTAAATTCTATCTGTGTTGAAATACTTGACTTCGCCCGATTGTACATGTGTTGACACAAGTGGAAGCTATTGCATTATGTCATCCAAAAGTAGGCAGAGTTTTTTTTTTAAATTTCTTTTGACAAATAAGTAAAATATTTAAATTAACATAATGGGTTCTTTTTTTTCAAACTAATATGCATTAAATTTTTTTTTAAAAATGAAATTATATTACACAGCAACTACATTTTCATATAATTCTAAGAATAACATAAATTATTCGGATGAACCAGTTTTAAAAAAATATATAAGCAAATATATAATTCCATGAACTATATGTAAATTTAATGACATGACTTCCCCTTGGTTTTCAAGAAATCCTACTCTATGATTATGACAAATCACTATTTTGGGTATTCCATTTTACAAACTTCCATTTGAACATATATAAGAGGGATCAAAAATTTGGATAAAGTTGAAAAAGTAGCTTCATTATTCATGTCATCCGTCTCTTGATTTGACACTAATGTTAGCACTTTTCTTTGAAGATATGACAATCTCATCTCCAAATTCCTTTTCGATAAGGCATATTCTCGATAAAAGACACACCGCTATTGACACTTTCTGATTATTTCCATTTTCTTTCAATTCAAATACTCTCACTCTGATAAGAACATCATGCTTTCTGTAATATATTCTATATATTCCCTCACAGAAGCACTTTATTGGTATTTTAATTAAAAATAAAACAAAAATAAAATTTGGAAGCGATAAAAATATTTTTTCAATAATAAATGATACTAATTAAATTTTTTTTTAATTTTTATTGATACAAATCTTGGTGGATTGATAATTGGAAAATTGATTTATTTAATATAGCTCTTGGTGAATTAATCGCAATAAGCATCAGCTGAACGTATGTAAGATGATACTAAATGTATCAACTAACAGATTAATCATATGAAAATAATCAAAGGCCTTAACATATATTTTAAATAGATATGTAAAAATTATTAACAAAGAAATGCCATAAAAAGTCGTTTTTCAGTAATCAATAACAGTCAATGTTCAATTCAAAACGTTTGAAACCATAGAATATTAAGACTAATTTAAATTATTATATGGCTCAAATGTATGAGCCACGTTAAAATGTATTTTTAACTACAAAATTACATTTTAAATTGATAAAAGCCAAATATAATAATAAAAATTTAGTTTTTCTAACTTAAATTATTTAATAATTTCGAAGTTATCCAACATTTCTTTTATATGTACATACTTGCATCTATACAGATAAATGTACATATTTTATATCTTTATGATAAAAAATAACAGTCGATGCATTTATGTATTATATATAGATTTGCAAATAATACATTTTATTGCATCAGTTAGAAAGATGTTAGTGTTTTCTTGATTTTGAAGGAAGTGATGGAGGACATCTTTGATAAATATTACACTAAATACAATTTTAAAAGAGATACTTTCCGTAAAACAACATTTTAGTGAAAATTTTCTGATATTTTTAAAGAAACTGTATGAGTACATGTAAATATTTCTAAAGTCGGGCAACAGGCGCTGTCTAAATGTCAAATTTAACTGTGTGGCATTTATTAAACAATAATTGCATAACTTGTATTGTAGATCAATTAGCTATTCTTGCCAAGAGTTAACTAAAGGTTAGACCTATAGAAGAAAACTCACATGAATTTATTTTAAGTATAATTCTTTATATTTACTGAATATCTTCTTTGAAAAATTACTTCACCTTTGAAAAATTACTATACAAATATATTTTTCACAAAATGTCACTACCATTTTTCTACTTTATGAGGAAAGCAGACATCATCAAAATTCACAGTAACATGTGATTCTTGCAGAATCATATTGTTGTCACTTCGAATGTTTAATAATGTACAAATCAAACGTATCTAAGCATAAATTTTATAATATAGTTTGTTGGGATTACTTCTTCTTCCTGAACATCCGAAGAAAGAAAAACAAACATGAAGAAATTATTCTCTTGTAGAACAATCTCAACCATATTCTACCAACATAGCATTGCAGATGAGCTGACTTCTGTGGTAAATGTTAGTGACTTTAGAATACTCATCTATCAAAAAGATCATTGTAATTTAGAGCCATTGCCACTTTGTGAGGTCAAAGTGTCCACCTCTCCACATGAAAGCTAACCAGCGTAAGGACTTTTAAAGACACAATAAATCTTTAACACGTCACTAATTTAACAAGATCCAACAACCAATAACGAAGATTGTGCACCCCACCCAGTTGCTGGACACGCTCCAAGCAATACTTTGTTTTCCCACGTGATGAGTCTGAGACGATGATAAATATAATATGGTATATATTCACCAAAATGTTACAAATTATTTAAGCATTTCTTGCACCAATACATATTTTCCTTATTGACCCCAATTTTCTTATATCAAGGCATGTATACCTTATCAAATCTTGGTAACGCCAAGAAATAAGAGTGCCAGTCCCACCTCATTATTCTTCATTCTTCAGTTGTATTCCAGACAAAGTAAAATCGCCTTTGCGCGTGATATTCATAGACCCCAAAAAACTAAGAGAAAGAATTTTCTTTACTCTTCTGATATCATCACTTCATCCGTATCCTTAATGTGTCCTTTATTCCTTATCGAGTTTTATGATTAAGATTAATGAGTTGTTTAGGGTATTACTCCATCTTTGTGGATTTTGAAATGTCCACATACATTCGAAAAATTCTCTATTATTAGAGAAACATCAAAAATTGTTTAGCACTATCTCTGTATCTTGTCTATAATGTAAATATATATTTTTTACTTTATTTCAACTCATTCATTGTCTCAATGTCACAAAGTTTCTTTGTATTTATAAATACAAAACTTTGTTTCATTATTATGTTGAATCTATTTTTTCCTCATCCTTATACTAACCTCAATATTATCCTGTAAACATGGATATACCATCTACACTACCATATACAAGCGTGCGTGCACACACATACACACACATACGCACGACCGCATACACAGATACACACACATCTATATATTTTATCCAAGGAAGATTGTAGACAGTTACAACTGCAACACAGACTATTAATCTATTGTTCCGTGATACCAAGGAATCGGCCAGACACAGCGAATTCTTAGACGCCAAGGCGTTGATCCGGGTTCACCACAGGGGGTGGGCCACCATCGCACCCTCACACATGTTTTAGGGACACGTTTATAGGGTAGGCATCATTCATACTTCATTCATACACACAAGGAAAGGACAAAGACAGGATAGAGAGAGAGAGAGAAAATACATTCATGCCTGAACCGGGATTCGAACCCAGGACCTCCCTATCCGTAGTCAGGCTGGCTAACCACTAGACAAGGTGGCCGGAACACACATACAAACACACACACACACACATATATATATATATATATACAATATCGGCCATTAAAATTGCTACACCAGGAAGAAATGCAGATAATAAAATGATATTTATTAGACAAATATATTATACTAGAAATAATAAGAGATTAAATTTTCAAAACATTTGGCTGGATAGAACCTGAGAAATCAGTACCCAGAATAACAACCTCTGGCAGTAATAACTGCAGTTATACGCCTGGGCATAGAGTCAAACAGATATTGGATTGCATGTACAGGTACAGATGCCCATGCAGCTTCAACACAATGCCACAGTTCATAAACCGTAGTGACTGGCGTTTGGTGAAGAGCCAGTCGCTCGCCAATCATTGACCAGACATTTTCTATTGGTGAAAGATGAGATGAGATTGGTGATTCTATTGATGAGAACGTGCTGGCCAGGGCAACAGCCGAACATGTTCCGTATCAAGGAAGGTCCGTACAATACCGGTAACATACGGTCAGGCATTATGCTGTTGAAATGTAGGGTTTCGCAGGGCTCGAATAAAGGATAGAGCCACGGGTCGTAACACACCAAAAATGTAATCTGCACTGTTCAAAGCATCGTCAAGGTGACCGAGACTTGTATCCAATGGCACCCCATACCATCGCGCCAGGTTATGGGCCAGTATGACGGTGACGAATGCACGCTGCCAGTGTGCGTTCACCACAATGCCGCCAAACACTGATGCGACCATCATGATGCTGTACACCGAACCTGGATTCATCTGAAAAGATGACGTCTCCCCATTCGTGCGCCCAGGTTCATCGTGGATCACACAATTCAAGGCACTCTTCTCTATGACGCAGCGTCAAGGGAACCCGCAGCCATGGTCTCAGAGCTGAGAGTCCATGCTGCTGCAAACGTCGTCGAACTGCTTATGCAGACACTTGTCTTCCAAACGACCCCGTTTCTTGACTCACAGTTCGTGACGTGGTTGTACGATCCATTACGGCCATGCGGATAATATGCCTGTCTTCTCGGCTGCTAGTGATTTGTGGCCGTTGAGATCCCGCATGGCGTTCCGTATTACCGTCCTGAACCCATCGGTTTCATATTCTGCTAACAGTCATTGGATCTCGACCGACACCAGCAGCAATACTGTGATAAGTTAAACCGCAATCTCGGTACGCTACAATTCCACATTTATCAAAGCCAGAAACGTGCTGGTACGCATTTCTACTTCTTACACGTGGCATCACAACAACTTTTCACCAGGCAACAAAGTTCAAATGCAGTTTGTGTGTGAGGAACCGGCTGAACAATTTCTTCATTTAAACACAATGTATGTGTCGCTTCTGGCACCTGCTTTGTCTGAATGCGTTGAAAAGCTAATCATTTGCATATCACAGCACCTTCTTCCTTTCGTATAAATTTCACGTCTGTAGCGTATCGGCTTCTTGGTGTAGCAATTTTAATATATATATATATATATATATATATATATATATATATATATATATATATATATATATATATATATATATATATATATATATATATATATATTAAAATTGCTACACAAAGAAGGCGATGCGCTACAGACGTGAAATTTATATATGTATATATATATATATATTAAAATTGCTACACAAAGAAGGCGATGCGCTACAGACGTGAAATTTATATATGTATATATATATATATATATTCTATGTTTTGATAGAATTATATGAAATTTTGACAAGATATTCAATGTATAAATTTAGAATTTATGGCAGATTTAATCATTGAAACATAAAATACTCTGTACACACGATGACTTGGAAAATTTTAAAAGGTAATTCTATCGAGGAATTAGTTCTTTTTTATGCGTGATTTTATACACTATTTTCAATATTCTCTGGAATCTCATTTGTTTCCATTATTCTCTAAAATGTATCTGTTCCATTAAGAAATAACAGAGTTTAATACCAGAATTTGAACATTATCTTTGTGATGCTGTAATCAAAATTTCCATAGTGTGAACTAATTTTAATAGATTAATAATCAAAATTTTCGGAATAAGATATATTATGAATGTATCGATTTATTTCGCATAGTTATGAGCATAAAGGCTGAATAGTCCATGATTCTACTGAAATTGTAACGAAAAGGATAATACAGATTTTCTTGAATTAGAAAAAATTTATGAGATTACAAATTTTAACAGCTCACGTTAAGATAGTCAGATTCCTTATTAACAACAACTAATTAAATAATGCTTAATAGATGAGAATATGTTTTAAAAAACATTCAAATTAATGCGATTAAAAATAAAATAATGTTCTGAAAGGAAAGAAAATCTTAATATTTAATAAAAGTATTGGTTTATAATTTAAAAGAGATTCGTATCTGAAATAATCAAGCTAATTGATGTTTTTATAACTTGTTGATATTGCATGTATTTATATTCCTTGTTTTACGTATTTTTGAAAGATATTGTCTCGTTAAATTCTTGTTAATTATGAATACATACAAATCAATTTAAGCTAATACAAGTAGTAATCAATTTATACATTTTATGGTTCATTCACAAGTAGCTGTTGTAGCTTGGCTGTTAAGAGCTTTCCTGTTTTTATCAAGAGGCAGTGAGTTAGTGTCCTGATCAAACTTAACGTCCATTTTTTTCACTAAAGTTGACAGGTGTAAATTGTAACATAGTTGCAATGTCCTAAATTCTAAATGATAAATATTGATGTGGCAGGCCATGTTTGAAGACTTCTGATTGGTCAGTGCTTCTAATTTATAAAGTGCCCTTACATCACTTCGGCTGTCTCTGTAGTGCTAAGAGGTGAAAATCCTAGATGTCGTTTATTCGAAAATAGCAGTTACCTGAGATTTTTTCAGAAGATTTATTTTATTAAATGCATTCATTATTTTTAAAAATGGAATTATTTAATGTCAGTATTTTTAGATTAACAAGAATTTGACACTACTCTACGATTAAAATTTCATATGGAGAATATCAACATTTTTAATTAATTAATAATAAAAATTAGCTAGTATTAGATACACATATATTTTACCAGTACTTTGATTTATCATAAATTGTTATGAAAATATACCAAAAAATAGCTGTGAACAAATTGTATGAAATACAGTATTCATCAACATACTTTTTCACTATTTTATCAATTGTAAGATGGTATGTCCACTAACACAAAAAGATATTTGTTGAGCATATGTTCTGTTCTATGAGCTGAATGCTTACCGATATGAAATCTAAATGTTTTGAAAATTCATGTACATTAACATATGAAGAGGATATACATTTATTTTATTAAAATTATGCAGAATAAACAATTTTGTTTTCATTTGGGTAGAAAAATATTATGAAATATGCTTATTTGCTGTTTGGAATTAATAAATATGTTACAATTAATATCATAAGATTTCAGAAATACATTTTTATTTTCTGAGCATAAATTTTTAAATATTTGATAGTTTTCAGGATCAGCTGTAAAATGTTAATAAGAATTTTGCAAAAATATTTTTACATCATTAATCTACTTTATTAAAATTATTAAAATTAAATATTCTAAAAACTGAAAATCTACTTATCACATATGCATGAAAATAATATACGTCAAATATGTAATTAATATTTTCAACTTGTATGTATTATTTATGATCAAGGGTATTTGTATGCTCAAAATACAAAAAAATCTTTCTCTCTAACCTTTAATATATATTGAAATCATGTAATATTTTCCTGTTCAAGATATAATGCAGTTAAGTTTTTGAGATATTAAACACAAAACATATAAATGGAAAATTGATTTTAGTGTTGTAAATTTGAAGGAGGTACTCCAAACAAGATACCTGTTTCATCATGTTATTTAATTTATTGTATTTATTTCTGCTCAATATAAAGGAGCTCTTTGGTGTTTCACAGCGTTTGGTGTGGGCAACAGCTTGTTAGATACCTATCCACAATTCAATTACAATTTCTGCCATTCTTACTTGAGAATTTCTACAAATTCTTCGTTCCATTATGAAATCATCATGCTGCAGGATTTTCTGTAGTTTTATTTCTTCACTTATTTTTTCTATGGAGCATAGTCTTGTATTTCAGAAAATTGCGTCAATAGCAGCAAGATGGTCGACGCTAACAAGATTTTTATTACAGTGCAAAACGTGAAATTCTTTTAGTAAATTTTAGGGGATATTTTTTTATCACGCGTTTTTCTGAAATTTCATTTTATATTAAATAACGGAATTAAAATTTAGTTTAAGTTATGGGGTGCAATATTGGCATTAACTTTGTGAAATATATATATATATATATATATATATATATATATATATATTTTTCAGTGTAGTTTTGAAATATTTCATAGTGATAATTACATATATATATATATATATATATATATATATACATATATATATATATATATATATATATATATATATATATATATATATATATATATATATATATATATATATATATATATATATATATATATATATATATAT
This sequence comes from Latrodectus elegans, assembly GCA_030067965.1. NCBI lineage: Eukaryota > Metazoa > Arthropoda > Arachnida > Araneae > Theridiidae > Latrodectus > Latrodectus elegans. Next base: position 118,050,155 of record CM057820.1, on the reverse strand, counting down.
ATATATATATGTATATATATATATATATATATATATATATATACAGAAATATATTACTTTAATATTTGGTTTTATATGCGTAATTTTTAATTAAAATTAATGAAAATAGCAAAAAGATTATTGTTCATATTTTGGTTTTACATTGTTAAATGGCAGATCAATAATTCAATTCAACTTATAAATATTTTTAATATTTTGCACATTTTTTTACGTTTTCTTTTAATTACTTGTTTGATTTCCGGAACTTAAATTCAGTTATGTAAAAAAAGTATTAACTCTTAGATTCAAATGGATAAAAAATAGTGAATTTTTGATCGTTATATATTTTAATTTCGTATATAAGAATCTGCTAGAAATTATTAATTCTTTATCTTAACAGATGATTTATAAATGTGTAGATTAAAATTCAGTTTTCATTTTAATTACGATGTTTTCCTCGTTGATCTTTCTCTAATTTCTTGAATTTAAATTTTTTATAAATTGCTATAGTTTAAGCTTTTGAAATTAAAGACGAAATATGTGAATCAGAAAATAGAAGAAAATCACAATAATAAAAATAAAAATTAATAATTCTTGTATTTTCCCTTAACGGTGTGCAATCTACATTTTTAAGTAAAATATTACACAAATTTTATGCAATAACTGAAATATTCTGTGTAATACATATTTCCAGCTATTGAAGAATTGTTCTCTAATATGCTATTAAAATAAGAAATTATTTTTTTTAAATAAAATAATTTTAGTTTTGTATTTTTTAGAAAACCTAGTGTAAATAGATTTGACAGTAAATAATGAATTATAAATTCATGAAAAAAATGATAATTTATGATATAAAACTCAGAATATTTAAAAATTTATTTATATCTTATAATTAGCTTGATAATAATAAATGGCTCCTAAATATGCTCTTCACGTTTCTTAATATAAATTACTTAATCTAATTATAATTTTTTTAAATTTTATTTTGAATTTCTTTTCTAAAATCTAAACTAACATTTTTATTATTGTCCAAGGAAAATGTAAAAGTCAGAAACTTCGAAGCTGCTTTCAAATTCATTTTCGACACATCAACATTCCTACTGGATAATTCAAAATATTATAGCACTTTTCGCTATTTAATAAAACGAAAAGACTTATGTTTTTGAAGAATAACATAAAAAATTATATTGATATTAGGCGTAAATAATTATCTTTATGTAAAATAATTTTAAAAAAATTAATTTGACAAATTATTTGTATGTTAGAGTGTAATTATTTGTTATACAGCTATTCCAGTTTGTAAGATGATTAATATTTTATAGGTATGAAAAATAATATTAGTTAATATAGAGTTACAAAAATTAAAAATATAATCATACTTCTCAATAAGTTTTGATAATTTTTTAATGGTTTTATCCAATTATTTTCTTTTACTAAAATAATATTTTTAATTAGTAAGCAATTAGAAAATTTCCTATAAATTTGCTTTGCTCCGTTCATTATACCAAGAAAAAATAATTACTGCATTCTTAGCATTCAAAATATTAATATTAAATTAAAAGTGTTTGTTTTGTAAGATCATAATAAACTAAACTTTTATTATTCTAGTCTGTGATAAATATGTACCAATGACACAAGAGGCAATAAACAATTCAAATTTGATTGTCATAGTTTGAGAAAATATCATTTTGAAATATAAAATTTACAATTTATGTTCATATTTTGATCCATTTATGTACACAAGGAATTAAAATTGTCCCCAAAATATCTCTCAAAATTATTAGCTTAACTATGTATACAAAGTTTTTATCTAATATCCCGTATTTTCTGTATACTTCTATCAACTTAGATTTAGAAAGAAAATTTTCTTTTTCGAAAGCAAAATCATTGAAGGTATTTGGAAAATGACTTGCTCACACACTTACTGATTGGGGAAGAAAGCAATTTTATCGCGACTTGTGAAACTATATCCTTATCAGTTTTCATTCTACAAGCTTCTATGGTGTTTGAACTATTGTAATAGTTCACGTGTGGCTATTATTGTTGATAAATGTGATTTATCTAGAATGCTGTGCTAGGAATCATAATCACAACAAGATCTGTAAATATCTATTAAAATTAAGAAATTAGAGCTGTGATTTAAGCAATTTCTTTTAATAAAAACACAGTCCAGAGATTTCCGATACCAATTTGAACTTATTTATGTCAACATTTATGAGAGATTTTCATTTAATTTAGGATATATATCTCAAAAAATCTCTTTTTAAACTAGATTGAATCATTAATTAAGGTGTGACAATAAATAATGAAAATAATTTTTAGGATACTAATTATTTATTAAAATAAAACATTAAAATAATATTTACAACAAAATTGTTGAAAATATTTTTATTTTTTGTGAAATTTCAAACAGTTTCTCTTTATTTAAAGGATTATTTAAGTTAATACAGGTTCCTTAGAAATTTTTATTTAAAAATAAAATGAAAATATATTTACAACATAGTTTATAGCGTACAGTACATATTCATGAACTAAAAGCAAGTATTTGAAAAACGTAAGTATGATTAAATAGTTAAAAATTGCAAAACGTTCATGTTAATTAAGGAATTATTTTAAAATTATCAGAAAAAAAATTCTGGTGCATATTTTCCAGCTGTGCAATATATTTTATTTAAATTGCTGTTTTTTTAAACTACGTTATTAAAAGTGTAAAGATTTTTCTGCTAAATTTCCGGCATTAAACTACAACATATTGGTGTATGAAACTTGTAAATTTTGTCTTATTTCTAGAGATAAAAATCCCGACTGAACAGTTAAGATCACTGTAAATCGTATGAGTAATTTATTCATAAATTGTTATTACTAGATACACTTAATAAATCAGTATTTGTGAATTACTTTTGCTTATATAGTTATTTTATGCCTACAAAGGCTTTCTTCCAAGTATGTTGTTCATGATCCAGAAAATAGCAAAAATACTAAAAAATATGTTTTCAAACAACTATACAAATAATTACATATAATGGTCATTGAAGGCAATTTTGAGACAATATTAATTAGTCCGTAGGAATCGTGCCCAGATGTAATAAAAAAAGCAATAACAAGAAAGTGTTATTACTCACGTATTTATTATAAATAATAATAATAATTATTATTAAGCATTATAACACTAAAGACAGTGTATTAAAAAAAATCCCCTTTACTATTTTTAGCTCGTAGCCATGCATTTTATAAACTTAATATTCAACTCAAAAATAAAATATTTACAGTATATATGGAATGCATGTAACAATCAATCAAATTCTTAAGTGTGTTATGCATGCATTAACCACTTAATTTCTAAGAGGATCAAGCTACATATACGTCATCAATATTGTTTGTTTGTTTGTCGCTCAACGGTCATTTTTGGCACACGAGGGCTTATTATACCTGGACTTATGACTTAAAGTGGATTCTGAACCACTAAAAATATCTATGCCCAAGGTGGGATTGGAACCCACGAACTGTTGAACCGAAGGCTCGAGCGCTAACCATTCAGCTACCAGCTCAGCTATATATCAAAAATATATATATATATATATATATATATATATATATATATATATATATATATATATATATGTTTGTGTGTGTGTGTGTGTGTGTGTATTAGATTAATAGACTCTGTTGCAGTATCTTTCTGTGTTATTTTGTTCTATCCTTTTTATTTATTTTGCTGTAACTGTATATAATCTGCCATTGGAAATATATATATATATATATAGATAGATAGATAGATAGAATAAAGCATAATTAGAAATATCTTAAGCAAAAATTTAATAGTTCAAGAATAAATCCAAAAATCAAAAAAATGTATGCTTAGCAATACATTCAGCGCGGAAACAGCTTAAATAGAATTACAAATACATAATTAATATAATTTTTTTAAAATTAATCAAATGTCAAGTGGAGAATACTAAAGTAAAAATACGAAATATAGTAAGGGAATGGAAAAATGTTCAATAGAGGGTTTAAAATTCATAAGAAATATAAAATAAAAGGAAAAGGAAACGAAGTAACAACATTGCAGCTTTCTCATGGGGTGCTAACCATATTGACACAAAGTAGGACTTTCTGCATTAGTTCCAGACTGAAGTTTCAATCAAAACTATACTCTCCACATACACACACACACACACACACACACACACACACACACACACACACACACACACACACACACACACACACACACACACACACACAAATCATTTATCACTAATGATAAGTTTTAGTTTATTCAAATTAAAATTCTCTATGTTCATAAATATAGTTTTTTATCTCTAATTATTTTTAATTTCTTATAGTAGAGCAATTGATATTTTTTTCTGTTTATGTAAAGATGACAAATATTATTGCCACCTCTTACAATGAGTTTAAAATATATTAAATTATCATTAATCTTTTTCAAATGTTCCACAATTTGTGTTCATTTTTGAAACCGTGAGGATTATCTTAAACTCCTGACTGAGAAACTGAGGAATATCTTAAAATAAAAAATATCGCAATAAAGAACGATTCTTAAATAATAATTCTAGAGCTATTTTTAAATAAATAGTTTGATTTATTACACTCATTTTTTAAAATAATATTTTCTTATTCTTAATGTTTACTGAATCATACAACACTATACTTTCTCTGTCAAATATTGTAAACTAAAAAATGTATACCTTATATTGATGACAAGATAAATTTCATTGTGAGTTATGAAATATTGCTTGTTTGAATATAAAAGGAAAATAATAATTTAATTTTTTACACATGAATTATTAAAATCATAAAGAAAATTATAAATTTTCGGTTAAAATACTCACAGAAAATGTTTTTTAAAATAACATTAATTAGAATAGTAAGATTCCCTTTCTATATGTTAGTATGAATTTATAATGGAAATAAATATATTTATTTTAACAATTGTATTATAAGCTGTAATTTTTTTATTACATATCTCCTGAAATTTATTCCATTGTGAATTTCAAAGAAATAACTTTATAAAATATATGATTTCTAATTTCACTTAAACAGTTTAGTTGTGAAATGAACTAAAATTTGAATCTTATATTAACTAAAAATGAGCAACACAATAATTTTAATTTAGAAATTATGAAAACGTCTTAATTTTTGAGATAGTGCCATCTTAAATAAAGTTTAAACCAAGAAGTCAGGCGATCATAGATTGCAAAATTTTGTTGTGCTTAGCTATGAAATTATAAGGGAAAATTTTCATTTTTCTGAGCATATTTACAATTTGAAAGACAAAACTGTGGCCCCTTATTACTCAAGATCAAACTAAGATGCTTCTTATTTGTTTGTCGCTCAACGGTCATTTTTTGCACCCGAGGGCTAATTAGACCAGGGTTTACGGCTTAAATTGGATTCCGAACCACTACAAACATCCATGCCCAAAGTGGGATTCGAACCAACGAACTGTTGCACCGAAGGCAAGAGCACTAACCATTCGACTGCCAGCTCTGCTTAGATGCATCTTAACCATTTTGATTATGACTTGAAAACGTTACTCATTAACTTAAAAATTTCTTATTATTTATAATTAAGAATTTTTATATGCAAAACACCAGTTTCACTGTGCTATGGTATTTCCTCTTCATCATTAAGTAGAAGTATTAAAAGTCTATATTTATTCGCTGAACTTTAGATTAGAAATTAGTATGCGTAATAAATATTTACGTTTATCTTAATAGTATATAAGGGAATATTGCTTGATAATCATAGTTTCTATGAACGTTTAAGTCTGTTTTAGAATTTTGAACTTCACTTATGACATATTTCTTTAATTATTAATAATAATTATGTATTTTTAATAAGATGAACTACAAATTGTAATGGGTTATAAAATAAAATAAGTTAGAAAATGCATAATATTTTTCACTGAAACTAAATAATATTATAGAATTATTTTTCTTTTCTTTTATTTTTTCTCTTATAACTTCTGATATTATTTTTTATTTCGTTCACCTTAAATAACTCGAGTCATTTTAATGTTTTATTTATGAATTCAAAAAATAAATAATTATTAAAAAATGACATTTTGTAACTTATATAAATCTTATTCTTAAAAGAAAAACACTCAATATATAACGAAAGCTTTTTTGGAGTAGTGATATTTAAAGAATAAATAAAATAATTAGCCTCACAAATTAACATTACTAAAAGTGACATTTCAGAAATGAAATAACTTTTTACTAAAATAAACAAAATGAATATAACTAATTTGCATGACATCATAAAATGCATTATATTTGTATTGATGTTAGTGAAATAGATGTTAGAAATATATTCTATATTTGATACATTCGCAGTCCAAAATCTTACGCAAACTTTGCGTTGATAAATATTAAAATTAATTTTTTTATTGAAGCAATAAAATGTAATGTAAGCAATAAAAAATTAATACAAATGTTTTAATTTAATTTAAGGTTATTGGGATTATGGGTTTATCTTGCACTAAATAATTGTTTTGTAATTTGATACTTTATTGACCGGCATAGAAATTTTTCGAGTAAGAAAATTATGTGTGATAAAAAAAGGCATTTGTTTGGTAGAAAAATATGCATTTTATCGAGTATTTGGATGCAAAAGAAAGGAATATAATTTGTGAATATAAGGAAAATCAAATAAAAAAGACATTTTCTTTAAAGAAAATCGTTTTTAACAGGGGTATTATTTCACAGGGTGGTTTGCAACGTTAAACAAATTTGAGGCACTGAGTCAATCAGGTTATTAAGGAAAGGCCAGAGTATTCCGTCTGAATCCTCTAAAACACCAATTTCCAGTTTCTGGTTGAGATAGATTTCCAGCAATTCGTCTGTCTGGAATAACCCAAATATGATTTATAGAGTTCATCATCAAAAAATGTTAATCATTCCTATAGTATAATTTTTTACTACAAAGAATAGACATCAAAACGTTAGCTTGACATGGTGTGTAATTGTAGTCAATGAACCAGAAGTTGTCCACAATTGCTGTTGAGTAAAATATTGCAGTATGTCTGAGAATTGCATCCTCCCCCCTCACACAAGTGATAAGTCAGAACTCCATTTCGAATGGTATGGAGATTGGTGTGTCCAAGAATATTAAAGTGAACACAGCAACTATCTCTCACCCAAACGCTTTCGTGTATAAACGCTTGATTTTTTTAATGCCACATACCTTCCAAAGGAATTATAAGTCTATTACCAAGATGATGTTAAATTTGATTCGTCAGATGCACCATTCATTTCTTCGCTATATCACAAGAAGTTTTATGAACTCCATGCACTTGCCACTGTAATTTGCTGTTAGCGTATCATACACCCTTGGTTGACGTGCAAGAGGTCCAACATTGTAAAAATTGTTTCGAACAATATGCGTTGAAACTGTAGTCTTCGAGCCGTTAGCTTTAAACAATAGTTTTATTGGGTGTTGTTGTAAATCTGAGAACTGGCTTTCAATTTTGACCCGCATTTCCAGTCTCTAAATTTTTTTCAAGATCCTGGAAATCACACTTTATAAAAATCCAATGGGTTTGATACTTCGGGATGCATTCGTTCTCTTTTAACTTGTCAACACCTCCCCAAAGTTTATATTCAGTTAAATGAGTTCATTTAGACGCAATGCAAGACAGTTTTGTCTTGCATTGAGTTGAAAGCGAAATTTGTTTGCTGTCGCTAAATCCTTGTCTTAAGCGTAAAACTCAAAATTTGCGTACTGCGATGATTGAAAATGAAAAAAATTGCATTTGAGACTTTCTTATTCCATTTTATGCAAAACAAATGCATAAACCTTTATTTTATAGAAACTTACAATACCTTTCAATTGTTTTGAGCAGTATATTTCATCACATATGAATTTTCGAAAACTTAAAAAAAAAGAACTGTAAAACTATTTGAAATTTTCAATTAAAGATTAAAATTTGCATAGTTAAAATTTTTTGGCATTAAAAAATAAGCATATACATATCTAAAAGCATATTTTCATTTCATTTAAATAAATTTTAGTGTATAAATGTTTTAAGCAGGTCCCCAATGAAATTTGCAATTATTTTGGGATAATATTCAAACATGTGATTTGCTATTGTTTTGCTATAAGTAATATATTAACATTTTATACATTTATTAAATGCATGTTTATTTTACTAATATGGATAAATAAAATATAATTTTATTCCTGTCAGAAAATAATTTTGCAATGATAATATGTACGATAATAGGCCGATTTTCATGAAAATTTCAAATGGTAAGCAATTATAAAATGTATAACATAAGTAGAGAAAAATAATATACATTTTTGAAATGATTATTTCATTTAAATAATTCTGCTTATGTATCATTTACAACGACATTTCTTTGTATATGAGGACTAGTTAGAACGATATCTACTTTATAAAGTTAATTACGAACCTCTATATAACCAAACTCTATTATCTATTTGCTTCCACGAGCTGTTGGTCCAGCAAGAGCGCAAACCATTTGACTGCCAACATTCCTTCTTTTTACGTATATCAGAATACCGGGAAAAAATTAAATTAAATAATGATATTTTCAGCAAATTTATTATTTTTTTGAATTAGTTTTTAGTTTTAATATAAGATATGATAATAATAATTGTTGTTATTGTTATATTTTTATTTCTAAAAAAAGCTTTAAGTTTTTCACGTTAATCATACAATAAAAATAAATAAATAATTAGTAAAAATTAATATAAGGATTTTTTTAATTCAAATGAATATAATATTTATATGTTGATGTAAATTATTTTGTTTCGTCTTCTTAGAATTTCTCTGATTTCCTTTATCTGACAAGATATGTTTGTAGATCAAAAGTGTATTTTTGATTGAAATAACAACATTAGAAAATATTGCATATTAATATTATACTCTACAACTATCAATAAAAATGTGACATTTATTTACGCATTATTTACGTGGTTTGGATAACCGCATATAACTTTATGTAATGTTTAAAACATTACTTAAACTACCTCTGCAAAAAATATGCATTTTGTACTGGAATCATATTTCCACAATAAACTATTATTTTATATTTAAGATTTGCATACATTTAAAATTATTATAGGTATTTATATATATACGAAATAATTTTAAATTATACTAAATTTAGTATAGGATTTATATGAAAACATGAATTAAATGAATTGTTTGGCATGTACAGAATGGTTATAAAACGTTAGATCTTAAATGACTAATTTTCTAACTTAAATGTGTATTATAATTTAAAAGAATTATAAAAGTAGGACTTACTAAATCATGAAATGTTTGTTATGTTTTTTTTTTTTTTTTTTTTTTTTTGCTGATAAAAGTTATGACAATAATAAAACAAAAAAAAATATTTAATGATTAGAGTACTTTTCTAGCTGACCGCCCTGCCTAGAAGTCAAAGTGCCTTTCTGCGGATAGCGAGGTCCTGGATTCGAATCTCGGTTCGGGCATGGATGTATTTTCTCTCTTATCTATCCTTTTTTTTTTGTCCTTTCTCTGTATGAATGAGGTGTGAATGGTTGCCTACCTTATAAACGGGTCCCTATGGCATGTGTATACTGAAGCAGTCGGACTCAACACCAAAGAGTTATGACAATAATAAAACAAAAAAAAAATATTTAATGATTAGAGTACTTCTGTATGAAAAAGTGCAGCAGAGCACCCCATATTGCCTGCCTAGCTGGCACAAGACAAAAAAAGTACGTTTCTAATATCAAACTTTAAAATTTTAATATTGAATTGTTGTAAAAGAATGATATTTACGCTTTTGTATAGCGACCCATTTCCTAATAAAGAAAGAATTTGCCCAAAAACGAGTGACATTTATTTACTCATTATCTGCATGGTTTGGATATCTGGAGTAAAAAGTGCCAACAAAAATATCCTCCTCATTGTTTGTGACACAAGGATGGTTATCTATCATTCTTTTCAGATTCAGCCTGGAAAAATGTTAGCTGTCGTATCAATTTCGCAATTAATCACCACAAGTAGAGAAAAATAAATTACTTAAATTTAATTCCTCGGAGAAAACTCTGAATTAAATGTGTATTAATGATTCATTCTTTTCAGAGTTCTTGATTTTGTAGGCATCTTTATTACAAAAAGTATAACAATAAAAATGTTACGAGATTCATCATAAAAATATTAATCAAAGTTTAAAAAAATTAAAAAGTAGATTTATAACTAGATGATATTGGCTTTTAAATATATATTCAAGCTTTTTTATATGAGATTTTTGTTTTTAAATTTTGGATTTCAATAAAAATTTTAACATATGTGTGTGTGACTAATATGAATGAAATAATGCTATTCTAGAACTTAATAAAATAATAGTTATATTCGCTCAATTAATAAAGAGATTTATGTAGCATAAAAATGTTTGCGACCTCAATTTTAATGGGAAAAAATATATAGATATTAAACAATAAAAATATAGATTTTAAGAATTGTAAATGCATTGTTGAGAATATTATATTTTTTTTAATTGAATACAAAATGATAGATCTGTCTCCATATTTTAGAAGACAGTTTTAATAACATCGTACGAAATTAGCATATATTGAAATTAGCATAGTATAATTCATCGACGTATAATCAGACATTTTATTTTGCACTTTTTATTAGCTCTAAAATATTAACTTCAAGTTTACTTTAAGATCAGACTATATGTATTGGATATAAGTTTATTTGATGTATTTAGGAATCCATTGAACACAAAAAATTGTAATTTTTAAGCGTTTAAAGGGATAACCTTTGTTTTTATAGTGATTATATTCATACAGTAATATGTAAGATCAGAAAGAAAGGTTGTGAATAATTCCAGTGTGTGTGAAAGAATTCTGATAAAAACAAGCACTTTAAGCATTAATTGGGAAATAGGCCTTGATTAAACAGATTCCTTAAAATTTATTGATTAATAGGCAAATCCAGATCATTTGAATGACATAAGGAACTATATATGTTGTTTGTTAAGATTTCTGGAAATAACATTTAAGTAATTCAATTCAATTCACTTATGTTATTTAATTTCCATATTAAATGAATGCATTTGTTGAAATGGAAAAGCTAATCGTTTTGTTAATTTAATAATATCTCTAATTTTTGTGCAAAGTCACCCACATTGATATCATTAATTATTTATTATAAGTGAGGAAGAAACAATTTCAATATAGGTCAAAGTAAATGTAATTATATACGTTAAAAATCATTAAATATTTAGACGCAGAATGAATCTTTTAAAAATAGATTAGAGGAAAACTATTATATGCCTTCAGTCTTTATAATAACTTTAGAATAATGTTTAAAAAACAATTAATGGAGTGTAATGCTTCATAGGAAAATATGTTTTAACAATTAATTCATTAATATAACTGAATAAGAAAAGAAAATAACTCCTTCAATGAACAAATGAAAAATTATTTTCATAGAAATTATATGATTTTTTAGTGAATAAACATAATATGAAATCAGAGTTTTTGAAATACGTAAGAATATTTCATGATTAAATCATAGTAAAAAATATATAATTATCGAAAAGAACTCAAATAAATTTATTTATTAATAATACAAATTTTATATGCAAATGTACCATCTTAATTGCAATGATAATAAATACATCTTTCTGAAAAATGATTAAGTTTGAAGAATATTCAATGTAACAAATCATTTATATAAACAGAAATATACATATAGTAAAACTAATTAAATTATATTATACGTGAGATGTATCTTCACTGAAAAGCATTAGCATTTAATTCAAATATATATATATATATATATATATATAACATTACTTTCAATGATGACAAATATTTTGAATGGAAATATCTTATTACACAGAAATACTAAAATATAATTTATAAGAGACTACGAGAAATTTGTATTTAATTAAATTATCGTATATTTAAATTCGGAAGAAATAAAATTTGTTCTAAAGTCGAAATAAAATTTTAATTTGTAATTAATTTTGAAATTGTTTTAAATTTAAAATTAAATACAATTCAAATTATAGAATTAACTTTCTTATTTACAACCAATTCAAAAATGAATATTCAAGGATAAATTAAAATTATTCTTATCTATGTTTTTAGTCAAAATAAAGATATACATAATCAAAAGAAAGATAAGAGATATTAATTCTGAATTTTATCGTTATATATATATTTTACGTATGTTGAATTGCATCTTATTTTTTCTTTAATGTTTCACTATTTTCTCATCTATTTTTATAATCAATCATTTTTACGCTCAATTGTATAACACACTCAGTTAAATTGCAAGTTATTTCCATTCGTAAATGTATGTGTTTTCATTGAAAGTTAGCAATATTATAACATTTTTTTTTATTTTAAGGTAAATAATATCTCACAAAAGTGATGAGAAACTTGTGCTCTTTACAAAAGAAAACTGTAATAAAATAAATTAAATATACATTGACAAATTTTTTGTGGGTGTTTTTCATATTTAAAGTTAGTAGCAATTATTACATGACATACATTTTGTAAAAATATTAAAATATTAATGAAATAAAGATACTTTTGCTTAGAACGGAACAAATAAAAGCTCACATAAGTGATGGGACACTAACTTTTCCATCAAATATTCATCCAAAAATTTTACTTTTTAAGTGGTTTTAATTTGTTGTTGGATTTTTTGTTTTTACTTTTTAAACATGATTTAATCTTCTTGGGATGTATTTAACTAATTTTTTTGTAATTACGGTTATCATTTTACCCCATTCTTCTTGAAGCACCTATTTTAATTGTTGTTAACGAAAGAATGGTGTGTTTGCAAATTCTTGATTCCAATTCTTGCCAAATATTATCAAAGGGATTTAAGTCTGGAGATAAGGTGGTGTTTTTGTTATTTCAGGACAGTTATACAGCAACCAGAGTCTAACGTTCAAAGAAGTGTGCTTGGGGTTATTGTTCTGGTAGAATTTAAAATCGTTATGAAGGTTCAATTGTCATGCTGAAGATTTTAAATTTTGTTTTAGAATGTCAATATACTTATACTTATCCATTTTACTGACAATAAAAACAAGATTACCAACTCCAGATGACAACATGCACCCCATACCATAACTCCTCCTCCACTATTTACTATTGGCACCGAGATCGGTTTACGAAATTCTTCCCTGTATTTTTCCCACACCAAGATTCTTCTGTAAAAACAAAATATCTTAAATTTACTCTCATCAGCAAATATAACTTTATTTCGGTAATCAGAATTTTTATTTATGTTGGATTTTACGAAAGCCAGTCTGAGTTTTCTATTCTTTTCACTTACGCAGAGTTTTTTTCTGGCTACTCTGCCGTGATATCCAGGATATTGAATTATTCTTCTTATACTCTCAGGATTAACAATTGCTCCAAATAATGCTTACAAATCAGCAACAATTTTAGCAACACTCATTCTTGGATTTTTTTAATAATTCGAATGACAATGTGTTTTACTTCATTGGTTAACTTTTGACGGTCCGCCATGTCCTCTTTTATTCTGAGACATAGGATTCTTTTTATATCGTTTTAATGATATTGAAAGCTGTTGAAAGACTCAAATTAACTGTTTCTGCAGTTTCTCTAATATATTTTCCTCTCTCAATATACCAATTAATAACTAACTTTCGAATTTCATGCGAAGCTTCTTTTCGTTTAGCATTCATGACTGAACACAGCAAAAGAACACAAAAATTTCAAAACAATCTGGAGATAAATACTGCAAACGATTTTATATTTTATTGCCAGTTGCTTTTCAGTAAAAATTACACAGCCAAAAAAATATTTTTATTGCTTATTTCAGTCACGATTTTTGTTGTATACCTAATGGTGTCTCATCACTTTTGTGAGCTATTCTTTGCTCCGTTCTAAGCAATTATATTTTTTATTAAATTGATATTTTATTATTTTGACAAAATGTATGCTTTGTAATCATTGTTACTAAGTTTAAGTATGAAACACACCCACAAAAATGTGTACATGTATTTTTAAGTTGTTTTATTACAGTTTGCTTTTAAAAAGAGAACAACTGCCCCATCACTTTTGTGAGACATTGTATAATAGCAGACGATAAGATATTTAGGACATCATTCCTAAATTTGAGAAATATTTACCATTACAAGTTGCTTTTTCAATCAAAAAAGTATATTCAATAAATTATATTTATATGTAGTTAACGATTTTTAGTTCATTTAAGAAATTTATAAATTAACTATGAAAAATCATTCAATTATATTGAACACATTTAAATTTTCTGATTGTTCTGTTAAAATATATTAAATGCATTATTTATATTTCAAAAAATGGTAAATGTTTTTAAAAACTGAATTTTAAAAACTTAGGGCTTTAGAAAAAAATTATAAGTTTTATTGAGTAATGTTAAATGAATATAAAGCCCATTATAAAGAAATTGTCTATTTTTCTCACTTATGAACCATTTTAACTTTCTAACTCTATGTACCACTATAAACATATTTTCTTATGAAGTAAATATTTGAATTTTTAGAGAAGAACGCTATTCATTATTATTTTTTACAGTATATTCAGTTATTTTATTCAGAACAATAACTTCTTACCATATCATTTTCACTATACTAAAATTTGTTTTGATCTCCCCCCTATTATGGAAATAAAATTATGGATTTTCTTTTATGGAAATAAAATATTATATTTAAGTAAGTAACTATATTTTTGATTAAAAAGTTAACAAGTTTGAATAATACAATTATTTTATGGCCCAATCTAAAATGCAATGCATTATATTTTTATCGTCTAGATTACAATCTTAATGCAAATGTGCTTATATTTCATTGTATTAAATGGTAGAACGGGCACATTGAAGCCTTTTCTTTACAACCTGGCGTTCCTAAAATCATTATGTGATGAAATTTTAATTCAAATGCTAATCTCTACACTGCAATTTTCTTATTTATTCTTTAATTTATGAATTTTAAATGATTTATTAATTCCAATTTTATACTATAATTTACTGGATGTAACACGTTAATTGCAAATTATTTATTTGAATAAATTTAAATCTGGATTTTAGCTCAATATTTATTGTACAAGATATTGTTTAGTTTAATATGTAAGCTAATCCGTCTGTATGTTTAAATAATTGCAGCTTCCTTATGATTTTTCAGTTTATATTTTATTAAGAATGTGCTTACTTTAGTTGATTTTTGCACATCTTAATTTTAGTAGTTGTCATATCAAAAGTAGGTAATATTTGTATTCTTACTTTGTAATATTTTTCCTTCGCACATTAATCTTGTCTCAAAAATATTCGTTATGTACCAATTTTATTGTTACTTTAAAATAAAATGATTATTAAATGTAGTTTGATTTAATGAAACAATGTATGAAATTTGTCCTGGACAGCCAAAATAAGTAATTAGGAAACTAAGCAAATTAAAATGGAAGTACTTACGGATTAGATTTTATTTAAGAGATGAAAAGTTTCATTTTTCATAAATATGATTATAAACATTAAAATTCATACATATATTTAATTTATAATAAAAATTAAAGTGTAGTATAAAATTTAAATAAAATAAATATGTTAATTAAAAAGTGATGAAAAAATGTTATGATATACAATTCCAATTTTGGTTCTGAATAATCAAAGTTTGAAAGAGGTGGTTATGTAGGATAAGCCTTCGAAAAATATACATGTACATCCAACTCGAGGGAATAACTTGGTCCTTCAGCAAACAGCTGCTACGTTCTAAAACCGAGAAGAGCTAAACTGCTGTCTCTTTCTCCGGTATACGTCTTGAAGGGGAATTAATTAGTGCTTTTACGACAATGAGGAACAAATCTCATTAAAATGAGCCATAACGCCACTTCCAAAACTCTCGTAGGCCTCTCCTCATCCAATGCACTTCTATTTCAGTTCTTCCGTAAATACTTAAAAGATGTGTATATGGAAAACAGAACTTGTGAGCACTTGGATGTTGTATGCTTAATTATGAAACTGTTGGTAAAGTATTTCAGAAAATGACTTTTCTACTATAGGCTATTTTGTATTTATTAGGTTACTGCTAAATTAATTTGGTTAAGAGTTTCCTTCTGCTCAGTATAAGATATTATGAATTATTCAAGTGAAACATTTTTAATCATTTCTTCTTTACATAATTTTCATCATACTTTCAAAGCTAATAACATTCTAATAATATATTACAATTGAGATTATTTTTATTAAAAAATTTAACTGTATCTATGCTATTTTTTTAACAAAGAAATTTCACTTGAATGAACATGTAAAGTTTCAATATCACTTTATTTATGAGTGAATATATATTATGTAAACGAATCTGGACTGAAAATAGAGAAACCTAATTTTCCCACTAAAAGCATAATGAAACCTCAATAATAATTATAATAATATATTTGAATATTCATTTCTGAACTCAACTGATCAAAGATATTACTATATTTCAAAAGAGTATTCATCATATACATATATGTATCCTTGTTTTCAATTTTTTAATTCCAGTATGAATATTAAAAAAATAGTAAATAATGATGACTTATCAAGATTGGAAAATTACACTGAAACACCGACAAAATCAAGTACATGAATGTTTCAGTATCCAGTCTGAAACAACTAGCAATGTAGGAAAGACAATCTGAAAATCTGCCAGCTTTTAAGGAAGAAATTGTTTTAATTTTAAACTTGAGACTATCATGATAAATAATTATTTTATTGCAATAATAATTACAATCTATTTCTTACAAGACAAAGCATAAAGAAAACTTAATTGTTCAACAATTTCTTTCTTAATCAGAGGAAAAAGATATTTTACAATATTTTGAAAATTCCAATCCTATATGTTTTCTTTAATATAATAAATGGCTTAATGAAGTACCATCAGAGGAGAATAAAAAAGAAGATTCGGAGACCCATGATCAGATTTAAATAAATATAAATTAAAAAAAAGTTTAAATTGAAATGTTTTATGAAAAGAGCAGATTTATTTTCCTTCCCAAAGAAATGTAATATGTTTTCATTTTTACTGCAAAATATTTTTTCTGCATATATCTGATTTGTATTGAATTGTATCGAATAAAGATATATTTGTATCGAAAAAAGATATAGTTGTTACAGAATTAAGAAAGAAGGAAACGTAGAATTAACCAGATTAAATGTAAATGCATTTTTATCATATTAAGTTTCAAAAACAATCATGTTAAATTAAAATCTTACATTATTGAGAAACAATTTATTTTATCAAATCATATATTATTATCATCATCATCATCCTAAAATTAAATATTTCAATAAAATTTAGTATCTGTAGCTGAAAAATTAAATTAACATTAAACATGATTATTTTCTACTACGTGATAAAATGCACATTTAATGAAATATTGCTGAATTTTTCAGGGTAAGAAATGTAAAATTAATAGGTCATAGGAAATTAACTAAATCAAAGAACAAGCCAATGTATTTCATACTTTCACTACACTTTATTTAATATTTTCATAGAGATAGTAATCTCTGTACATAGTTTACTTAAGAATTTTGTGAATTAATATTTCTTTACACTTAATTAACTTTTGAATATTTTAAGTACAATATTCTATAAAAAAAGAACTAAAAATATGAAAAGAAAATGTAATCTGCTTGCATTAAGCATTTATTCAACTATTTTGCTGAGTTAAAATTAATCCCTATACTAGAATGTAAATAACAAAATGAATAAGCAATACTAAAATGTGAGCAAAAGAGTGCCATAATTTATCTATTTGAAACTTAATTTGCTTCATAATGTTAAATTAGACAGATTGATAATAATTATTTTTTAAATATTCTATAACAGCAGTTAGAAGATCAATCATGATATATTAGAAAATGCAATGTAATGTGTAAAATAATTTAAAAATATATTCTATGCTATATTTTTATTAAACTAAGCTTATAATTTCGATAGGAGTTTCTTAAAATAATTGACTTAAGTTAAGTATTAAGCCCGTTTATTACTAATTTTAGGTGTCTGCTTTGATTTTATTCATAAGAATATAATGATTGATGCTTATTTCTCTGTGATATGCTTCAGAATCAAAATAATTTTGAAATATCTCAAGCCTTTATGAAACGAAGATTTGGTAGCGTCTGTTTCCTGTATGTTTAGGTCATTGAAATACACTGAGAACACTGTATGCTATGTTCAACTAATTTCAAATATTTCCTTCACAATTTTATTCGTTTGTTGTTGAACATTATCATGTGGCTAAATTATAGGAATCTTTCTTTTCTGTAATGTTAGTAACGAAAAGTTGATGGTTGTGTGCAGTGTCTAACTTTAAAAATTAAATTGCCATTCAGAATGGTATACTTCTCCGTAAATACTTATATGCACACACACACACACACACACACACACACACACACACACACACACACACATATATATATATATATATATATATATATATATATATATATATATATATATATATATATATATATATATATATATATATATATATATATATATATATATATATACTAAAACTAGGAGTCTTAGTGTTTTGAAAATGTATGGTAATTTTGTGTTTTTTCCCATATTGAAAATCTGAAATTATCTAAGTTGAGTAAAGATAATTTATTCTAACTATTTTGTGTCTAATTTCTATAGGCCAGTCAGTCCATCATTATAAGGTATTGAACATTCAGAAAGCTATACTGTATTCTTTTAAGTGCTTAAAAACCATGCTTATTTATAAAGTCGCTTTGAGAACATCTGGTTTAAGAATATCTGTTTAAGAATATATAATTTTATATATAACATTTTTTTTCTTGGCATAATATCTCGTCTTCATGTTAAAAAAAACTGTTAACTCTGATAATTATTATCAGCATCTGTTTTTGTTGCCAAAAACAACTCTGCTATTGTAAATGCTTAGTACTCACCTAACTCTGCTTTATAATATTTCCTTTGTTTTGAATTGATAATCCTTACAACTCTAATGTTATCCAGGGCTCTGCTTGGGCTACCCTGCGTTAAAGGCTTCCTAATATGCCTCAAGCGATGGATTCTGCTAAATCAAGTTGCCATATGTTTTTAGGTCACATTATTTATAAGCTATATGTCATTTGCTTAGCTTCATTATTGAAAAAGAATTCTTTCTTTGCCCCACAAAACATTGTGTATGGTCAAAATGACAATATTTTATATGGTCAATTTCTTACTATGTTCTATAGATTATAAATGTTTCATTTGACATATAGCATTATTTTTATTTCAATTACAATACATATTTTGTTAATTTTGTCTTGATGAAACTATTAGATTTTTACTAATGTCTACGAAATTATTAAGAAAAATCATTAAATATTTTATTAATGTAAACGTGTTAAATATCATACCTCAATCTCCATTTTAATTTAAAAGTTCATAATTACTTCAAATAAAAAATTTTGAAAGTATAAGGACAAATAATTATGATTATAGCACAATTTTTATTTTGTATAAAAAATCTTGAAGGGTATTTAATTTCATAAATATACTAAAAATAACATTTGAAAACAAATTGTAAAAAAAGAGAGAATATTATTTTTAGCACCATAATTTAAAAATGAAAAGCATATGATTTTCACAGTAAATTTAAATATATTGTGTTTTTATTTTCATCATTTGAATAATAAAAAAAATGTATTTATTATTATATGTGTTCTAAGCTAATATTAAACACTTTATATTGACCTAAGCTAATATTGACCTTATTATAAAAACTAAGCTAATATTGACCTTTATTTACATTCATAAGTTATTTGTCAACAATAAATTTAAATGAAACAATTTCTAGAAATACTTATCGAATGTTAATTCATTTTTATATACTTCATCTAAAGCATATTTGGTTCCATTTTTTCAGATTTTATACAAGACTGAACACATATTTTAAGCTTAAAATACTGAGCTCACTTTTTCAAAATAAAAATAGCAGCTTTTTCACATTTTGCACTTTGGATGTATGAAATAGAGTTTTCTACGTCTTACTGATTGGCATCATTCTGAGTTATTGATGAACTATAAAAAAATCTGAGAATAAGAAAAATATGTAACAGACGGTATTGTCAAAAATCACTTCATCTGAAAAGTATTTCCATATCGATTTTCTCAGGCAGTAAACTACAGACTAGAAAAGTTCCAAGCAACCTATTTTAAATTTTTGATTTTCTGTCAAAGCTTTCAATCTCTGCTACTTTTTATCTACATTTTTTTATCTCCCAAATTTTATACAATGACTTATTTAAATTTGGGAGAATAAAATGCCAGAATATATAACATGAATGTATATGTTTTATGCATGCTATCAAATATTTTATTTATTTGCTTTGAAGAAAGATAGGTAGTGTTCATAACCCATGATTAAAGAAATTATCTGCATTATAACTCTTGTATGAATATGATTTGCTTTTGGCTTAAGTCTGATAAATATAAATGCGTTAAAAATATACTTTCTAGATAAAAGTTATAAGATACGGAGAAAAAAGCAACTAAGCCAGATTATTTTCTGAAATTAATATTTTAATCTAAAAGTCAAAAATTTCTTGCTATCATCTATATATCCATTTATTTATTTTTGATAAACATATAATTTTTTTTTAAACAAATAAGCAAGGTATCAATTTTTCTAGTGAAATTATAGGAAAAATTATGATTATCCCCCCTTTTGTGGTAGAAACTGTACATAGATATATTAAAATTTGAAAACTCATTTCTAGCTTAAATTTTATTTTTTTAAATTTTTCTATCAATATTATAACTTAATAAACAACTATATTATATGGTTCTATATTGTAGTTGTATTTCTAACATTCATCAAGTATTGCGCAATTCTATACTATATTTCCATTACTTTGAGATGATTTGAATATGTATTTAAGACAAAAATATAATTTTTATATAATTCTATTAATTTAAAATTACATGATAGTTAAATTTTACGTAATTTAAATTATAGTAAAATTAATTTCTTATTTGGTATACTGTTGCAATAAAATTGTAATAATTTATTAATACATATTTTAATTTTATTTGCGTGTAGCTCATGTAAGCATTTGAAGTACCTTTCTTAGTAACAAATAAACTTTAATTTACTGTATACAATTAAAGTAGTAAATTAAGTAAAAAACAAGAAATTTGCTTTTGATATATCCAGGCCTCATAAGTTGTAGAAATATTACAAAGATAAGTAAGAATCTATTTTAATGTAATTGATAATAAATGGAAGAAATTATAAGTAAGAATCTATTCTACACTTTCATAAATTTAACTATAAAGTTTTCTAAGTTCACAAATTGTTTTTAATGCAGGGATTTTATTAATTTTCTAAATATAGACTTTTCAAGTAATACTTGTACTATAATTTAAATTACAAAAGTAATACTTGACGTAATACTTCGTATATGCTTATCAACGCATTTTGAATGTCAGACTCATTTGATAATAATTGAAAAATAAATAACATTATTAATAATTGTAAATTCATAAATATTTTTTCTAGACAATAATATTTTGTTTCAACGTAAATTCAAAATTAACGTTTATGCCGTAATAAAATGAATTAAATATATGATCATTAAAAAAGTTAATAAATAGCATTATAAAGTTCTATTTACAATCTGTACTCTAACTTTGGCACAAAATGCCCTTTAAATATAATTAATAAAAACATATTTTTGTTTTAAAATGTTACTTCCATTCCAAACAACTCATTTATGCAATGATATACTTTCAATTTCAATATACAAAATCAAAATTAAGTGTATAAACTACTAAGAAAGAATGTTCATAATTAATTATGGAAATATCACATTTTCTATAAGTTCGTAATGATAAACAAGCTGATTTTGTTTTGATATTTACTAATAAAGTAAGCGAATTCAACCTTTTAATAGAAAATCAATACATTATATTATGTTTCATTATAAATTTTGCATATAAATTCAGTTGGGGTAATATTATATTTTACGGAAGTTTTATGGTGTCTTATAAATTTTAAAAAAGTGTTACATTTCTTCTTTCTTATAAACGATATAATTTTAATCTATAATTTAAAACGCAAACAAGATTAAAATTGTCGGCTAACTTGTCTAGTGGTCAGCGTGGCTGACTACGGATGGTTCTTGGGTTCCGCTCGGGCGTAGATGTACTTTCTCTCGCTATCTATCCTGTCTTTGTCCTTTCCTTGAGTGAATGAGTTGTGAATGATTGCTTACCCTATAAACGGGTCCCTATAGCTGGTGTGTGTACTCAGGAAGATGGACTCCACACCAAATATGGTTCAGTTGGAAAAGTGGAGCAGCGCACCCAATATTGTCAGCCTAACTGGCATAATGAAAAGAAAAAAAAAAGATAAAAATTAAAGCTAATATAAAAATAACATTTAAGTCATTGGAAAAACGTAATGCATATGTTAGTATCGTATATGCACAACGATTTTAGTAGATACTGAAAGTTAATTTATTTCGTCATTAACGATGAACCATAAAAACAATATATTTTGATAATAGAAGTACAAAACTATAAAGATATGAGTACACAATATAAAAAAAAAATAAGTTAAAGAATAAAAATACATATTCCTATTCCAATATATTTTGAATACTTTATCACAAAAAGAATATTAATTATTATTTTAAAAGAATATTCGAGTACGTGTTAATCGTGATACTGGTTTTTAAATGACGTTGATATACGAAAAAGAAATCTAGATTGAAATACTCAGACAAGAACTTTAAGTACAATATAAATAGAACTTAAAAATTTAAAATATGTCACATAATCATTTGTCAATTTTATTAGTAAATTATTGTACCAGTTAATTATTTTTCAGAGGGGCATTGCTATTTCTGAGTGTGTAGTGTTTCTGGACATGTGCTAGTCTTGCAATGCACATCATTTTCAAATTGATGATGTTACATCTATGACGAAACTTCTGCCTCGTTATCTTCAAGTGTTATTTTTGGAAACTTTAACATTAATGCTGACATATAAATATGAAGTACTGAAATTATTATCTGAACAAAATGTTATTCTCTCTATGTTAGACCAGTCGTAGTCTCATTAAACGCCTTTTTCTCGGTGGATACTTAATGCTCCATCCACATGTGTCTTCTTGTTTAATGTGTGATCTACAAAAGATTTATCCTGTATTATTATCCTTTTATAATTTAATTTATATATATTTAATCAATTTTCTGTTTATCATATTTTCAATTTGTGACATTAAAATTCTATAAATTATTAATATTATTTTGCGTATTTGCATTTCATTTATTAGTATTTCGAATACTATTTAAGCGAATTAATAAAGACTCATTAATAAAATATACTTTTTTCTTAGAAATGAGTTAAACTCCAAGTGGAAAAATGTTTTTCACTATTAAATTGACACATATAGTATTTTTAGAACAAAAGTACTTATAAAAATTGCATCTTTCTTAAGAATTATTTTTTTCTCTTATATATGCTGCTTAGCAATGTTACAAAACTGTTAAGAACATATGACAGGTTTGAGTTATTTTCAGGAATTTCAAATTTCTAATTGGAATATTTGTCGACATACTTAGTTAATGCATATTTCCTATTTGTTTATTAGATAAACAAAAATATCTTGATTAAACAAATGCAAATTAATATTTATAATTTTTTTTCCCAAGAGCTTACAGAATTTTTTATTAGATACTTTTACCAGCAGCAGTCAGCAAAACAATTTGACCCCATTTAAGAACAAAGCAAATTACTGAGTTCTAATTAAGTTTTACTGCCACATTATCGAAATTACGAAATGCGGATGAGGTCATTACGCAGAACGTCTGGAAGATGAAAAGCTTTTAGCGCTTCTCTGCTTATCTCCATTCTGATCATTTTAATCTCTATCCTGCAATTTAGCAATGGCAAGTTTTTTCATCAGTATGGAAACGAATATTTAATTAAACGTTTTTTATTCAAATTTCAAATACAAATCTTTAAATGCGGAAAGATTTCTTTGTAACAAATTTAAATTAAAATGTGGAATTTTTTGGTTTACTTGTAAGTAAATAAATAGATAGAGGACACTGAGTAAAAACTTTAACTTTTTATGAAAAAAATAATGAAATTTACGATAATATTTATACATATTATACCCAGTGTAAATATAACATAACAGAAATTAACAAAATTACCAAAAAAAGAAATTAAATTAAATATGAAGCATGTTATAAAGTTAAATTATTTAATTATCTGGCATGAAGATACATATACATTCATAATATATCCTTAGATTTTAAATCAATACTCATACATTTTGAATAAATAAAATAAATTATAATCATAATGAATAAATAGTATTAATCACTTTGTACAGATATTATTAAACCATTTCTCAGAACAATGACAAAGATATTTGATAATATAGAGTAATAAAGATTTGAAGTTTTTAGTAAGAATCATAATAAATTAATTTAATTGCAAATAGAAACTATAACTAATTACTGTAAAAGTTTTAATATCCTTAAAATGTACATAAACATAAACATGTAATATATTTTTCGGAAAAATGCAACTATGTTTTTACAAGAACAAATTTTATGAGCACATGAAGGGATTTTTGTGACTTATTCTTAGTGAGTAACGAAGCAATGATTATAATGTCAAGAAGAGTACTAAGCTAAAAAGATTACAAATAAATCTATTACAAATGTGTTATCATAAATTTAAATCTTTAAAAATGTAACAATGATAATATTTTTTTTCAATATACACTTATAATAAGTTCAAAACTGCAGGATATAAATGTGTTTTTAATTTAGAAATATTTTTCAAGCATAAATGCATATTTATTTTAAATAAATAAACAACAGGAAGTAATACGTTTTATTGTAATTTAAGTTAAAGAAGCGTTATGAAAAATTAATATTTAAAAGGAAATAAGTTGTATTTGTATATTTTTTTTATTTAAAAATAGTTGAATTTCGAAAATAACACAAATTCAAATATAGTAACCAGAGAGATCTTTTATGCACAAATATACAAAATTAAATTAAAATTTATATTATTTAACTCAATTTTAGGTGAGTGAAAAGCATTTAAAATGGTGTCAGGTTTTGGGACTAAAATGATAACGCTTTATTTTTTACGTGTTGACATTAATTCAGTAGCTGATATTTTAGATGCTTAAAATTATTTTGAACTGTCATTTCTTATTAAATTAACAATAAAGTGCAAACAAATTGTATGAAGAGTAAAAATCACCCGGTGTTTGGAAATGTCGGCAAGGAAGAAAGGCAGAATAGGGGAGGATCAAAAGATATAGATCTAAAATGTTGAAAAGAAGATATATAAACTGACAGAGAATGATAATTATTTAAGTAATTGCGTTTGCTATTTTCCTTAAAAATTAATAATTTTGTGTGAATTTTAAAAACAACATGTAGTGCAATTATGACTGTGAAGAGTTTTATTTAATAAAATTCCAAAATATTTTATTTCTTCTGGGAAATTTTATAAAAGTGTATCTGAGTTTGATGTCTGTAAATATACATTAATTTCACATCAATAGAAATTTTAATTTGTGATTTGATTTTAATTTCTGGTGTTCGCAAAGAAAATATGAAGGGTTCTCTCTCTCTGTATGTATATATGTGTATATATGTGTGTGTGTGTATGTGTGTGTGAGTGTGTTCTCTCAATATAAGGTTGCTATTTTTATATATAAATTTTCCCATTATAAAATTCGATACAATTCTATATTCAGTTAACTATTTATTTTATTTATTAATTTGCGATTTTAATTTATTATTAAAGTAATGCATGTATCAACTTTTCAGTACCTTAATTATAAATATGTGAATTTTTTTCATAACGTACATGAAACAATGTACAACGCTAATAAATGAATTCATCAATGCATACCCTTTAAATCAAATATTTTTAATTGATTAAGCTAATATGATTTTATCATTTATTAATATTAAGGAGAATTATGATGATAATTAAATATGATTAATACTAAAGAGAATTTAAGATTATTTAATATGAGAGACTTAATTAATAATTACTGCTAGGATAGAAATAGATTTTTTATGTCATTGTAAGTATAGAAAGAAATATAATTTTATGTTTCATTCATTCTTCTCTTTTAAAATTGCAAAGAACAATATATGGTTTTCAATTATTATCTTCAATAATGAAAACAAATTTCTTCAATTCTGCCTAAAATTATTAGAAATAATTTTTATTAGCATTTAAATACAAAATTTTGAAATTTTAACTATAATATTAAGTTTAAACAGATTATATCCTTCTTTAATTATGTATACGTAATGCAATTCATAGTTGCAAATAAGTCTGCAGTATATATAACCTGAAGTAATCAACCAAAAATGTATTATCTATTTTGAGCAATAGTTTCCAATGAGTATGATTAAGTTTATTGCTTTTATTGAATTTATATGTTACCAACACCATCACATATTTCTTGTTAGGTCTCAGCTTGTTAGATGATTTTCTAAAATTGAATTACAGTATATCGCAGTTTGTCGGATATTTCTGTATATTTTTTTTTGTCAGAAAATGTCACGATGTAGTGAATCCAGCTGTTTTTTTTGACGTTTAATTTTCTTTCACATATTGATTAGATCCCTTTAACTACGTTAGAGGCAAAGATATGACATCATTAATATGATTTTTTTAAATGCTACTATGGAATGCTTTAAATTATAAGAATATATATTTTACGTTATTCCTTTTGATTATATTAATACTGTTAAGCAATACATACTTATAAATAAATTCTCACTTGTTCTTTTTAATTTCAGTTTGCTTTGTTCGATTCTAAAATGTACTTAAATTTGCCTTAATTTGTTATGATTTTAAACCTTATAACATTGTAGTAAAGCTTTAAATAAGCCGAGGTCGATTCAGCTTTTCATGCCCAGAATGGGTTATAAAGCTCAGTACCAAACACGCTTAGAAACTAGGCTTTCATGTCAGGTTTGCACCTAACTAGAACAAATGAATTGTCCCTCAAGGCTAGGTAAAAAAATACATATGTAAGCCTAGAAAACAAAACTGTAGGTCTTGGCTCCACGGAGACTGTCGTGCCGCTGAAGGAAAATTATGATATTTTATAATGTTGTTGCTTGATATCAAAGAGAAATATATGAAGTTGTTACTATAAATATTATAGAACATTTTTAAATAAATATGCCTTTCTCATTTACCACTAAGACGGAATACCGTATTGTATTATAAGTCGTGCTGTAAAACCATTTGCACTATTACTTTGACTGTTGAGACTAGAGCTATTTTGTATATAATGAATGTACGAGTTCCATCTAAATTTTTAAGAACTTGGTTTTGTTCTCTGTAATACGTAAGCAGTTTCCAATATTATTTTTCTTACTTTGTGTTTTTGAATTAGATAAAGAGGTTCATTTTTTCGCCTCTTGTTTCTAGTTAATATATGTGTTAATCTAGTAAAATTTCTAGTATACCATTCTTATTTAAATTTATTTTGAAAGAACCTATTTATACACTCACACTTTGAATACAAGTATGAAAATTAAAAATTACGATTGTTTTTTTTATAGCAAGATATCTCTTATAAAAGAATATAAATTTATAAAACATTAATACAAAATTAAAACTATGAAATTTGGTAATGTTGACACCAGTATTAATGCATATGTATGCATGTATAACAAAACCAAGTAAAATGCCATTTACAATTTAAAGGCATGCTATCTATGATGGAATGAGTTACTTAAATGTAATTAAAGATACTGAAACTGTATAAAGTACAATTAAGAAAGTAAGGAAGCAAACATTCGATAAGATATCATTATAATACATATTTTTAAACTTGTTCGTTGTATATAATATAATGAGTTTTTTCATCTGAAGTTGGAATCAGATGATCTTGACGTTTCCAAATAAGCATTCAATCCGGGAAATATAAAAAAGCTTACAATATCTGCAATTATTTTTATCCGAAAAGAACTTAATGGTCGGCATTTTAGAAATTGATACGGTGAAATAGTGGTAGGTTTCCGTAAGTGTAAGCCTTCCTTCAGGGATAATCTTAGAAGATATTAGTCATATGTACCCTCGACTCCACACACACAAAGTGATGAACATTGCATTTTTTAATTTTGTTGAAGAATACTGGTAAAGAGCCATGTCTCGTTATTACACAATTCATTTATAGATTTACTTGGAGAGTATTAATTAAAATAAGAATAATTTATTTAGTGAATAAGACCCGTTCTACAATGTTCCATAGTTCTTGTCATACGATTAAAATCTGATTTTTAACAATAAAGCAGATTTTGAATGTGACAAAATTCTCATTTGAGCTCTATGATCCTTTGCAGTTTCTTTGACATTTGGATCCCAAATATCATTATTATGAGTTTCTGCAAAGACGTATATCTAGCTAAAAGGAATTTTCATGCTTTTGGGTTACTATTGAAAATACTGCTGCATTTTTAGGGTTTAACTTGATTTATGATGAGGATCACAGGTTGTCACTAAAACTTACAGTTTGTGTTTGTATGAACAATAAAGATATTTTTCTTTTGCATAGTTTATAGCTTTTGGGACCCCCAGAGCGTTTTCTTGGCATTCTGAAAGCTTGCAATTTGAAAAGACGTCATATTTCCTCAATCAAATTATCATATTTGTGAAAGCATCTCCAATAAATTGACCATATTTTGAGTTATCTGTATCATAACTTACAACTAATAATTTTAATTTGGGTGGTTGCCGTAAATTATACAAGTGAATATTCATTAGAGTTAGTGAGGTATGAAGATAACATTCATAAATTAAGGTTTCAATGGAGCCTGCTGAGAAATATTTATTTCATAGTGTGATATAGATTTGAAGCTGCACTACTAATGTTTTAAGCGCTTTTTGCTCTAATTTTGAATGCAATGTTTTGTAGCTCTGCTATCACATTTGTTGCTTCTGTAAATGCAATTTTGTACATAGCATTATGAAATGTTTGAAGTAGCATTGTATGCTGGAGAGTTGAGCTATTTTTTATACTCTGAGAGGAAGTCTTCAAAACGAAGAATCAACGGCGATGATACTTTCTATAATGGTTGAAGTAGAGGAAAAGCGTTATAGAACCCCACTCTCTGACTGTAATGACTCTCAGTCCTCTAGAAATCAGAGCTTTTTTGGAAGTTCTTAATGTGAGGCAGGAATAATGGATGGCTTTTATTTGAATACCAAGATATGTCAAGAAAACACGTTCATTTTAGGATTTTTCCATATGTTGTTATGTTATTTTGGAGTTGCTCATCATAGACTTCCTCTGCTTTATATCCAGTTAATCACACCATGGACATTTTGTAGAGAAACATTTAAATTGTTTTTTACAGAGGTATGAAAAATATGTAACGTCTTTTTTCTATTGTTTGTTAATTGTTTTCATCCATGCCCTTGAAATATGAAAAGCGTGTCTTCTGCAAATGTCACAATGTCTATGGGTTATTGTCATTAGTGAAATAGAATCTCATTAAATTAAATCTTCAAGATGGTCAGGCATTTGACAGAGCCTCAAGAGTAACCACTATTTTGCTGGATAATGGTTGAACCACATTCTAAAATGTTAGTTTTTAGCACTTGCAATTTTTTGTCTTCTGTGTGAAACTATAAAGTTTTCTGATAATATTGGAAGGACAGTTAGAGATTAGAAGCATAAATCTTAGACATGTTAACTCAAAACATTCAAAAGCTTGTTAAATATTTGAAATAAGAAGGCATAAGTATAGATTTATTTGACTATTCTAATTTATAGTATTCTAAATTATATTCAAGGATTGCTCTGTAGAGATATCAGAACGAGAATCAAATTAACTATTACTGTAAAAAGTAGTTTTATGTAGATACTACTTCAAACTATTGACTACCAGTATTTTCAATACATTTCTCAGCACTGGTAACAAATATATTAGATGATAAGAAGAAAAGGATTGTGATTTTTCTTCTTTTATAGAAAACATATCATTTTGTTGAACTTGAAATAATAGGGAAATTTTAAGTATATGTTGAATGAAAAAAGAAGAAACTACAGAAAAGCACGACAAAAAATGTTACATTGACTTATCAATGTCATGGACTCCTGAGATCATAGAGTTATTCAAGTTACTTATGGCATGCCTAAGCTCAGTAAAGATAAAAAGTGAATCCCGTTCTTTAGTGGGACATAACTAAAAGATTTTATTATATTCATTATTTTATTATATATAAAGTCAAATCACCCTGTGTTGTATCAGGTAGTAAAGCTTGAGAAAGAATTTCTAGAACTTAAACTGTGACCTGTGGTTAGTCAGAATTAGACATTTTTGTCATTGAAAGCAATTTTGCTCCATTACATTGTCTATGTACTTTGTCAATCATTGCACTATTATCAGCGAAAATATATTGTCAGGAAATAAAAGGAATTTTGAGTAAAGACTGAATGAAGTAGTGGACGCTCGTCAACTCCATACAATGATGAATGTTATGAGCAGACACCACTGATGCGTGACGGACTGAGTATGTGTCCTATGATGGTACAGGATGTGTCTTGAGAGATCCTTTTTTTGCTATTAGTACAATATGCATGATATCACTTGCAGTCGTGCAATGAAGTGGGTGCCATCGACCCAATTGATATTTTGTTATTTCCTACAATCAACTAATTATAGTTCGGCATTAGAGTTTCTTGAATTCATTCAACTCGATCACCGATCTCAAGGGAAAAAAACAGTACCTTTACTATTCGCTACTATTTTTTCAGTCAAACTTTTTCAAAAGACACCCAGTCTCCTCTGATATATAGTAAAAAACTTATTAAAAGGAAATAAACTACATAAAACACAAGGTGATTGCAGGGGGTACTAAACCAGTTTTGCAATGTCAATCGCTTAATTATCTCATAGCCACCAACATATGAATTAAATGTCACATGATTTGCATGTTTGAAACCGAGTGTTGTATTTTCAGTTGCCAAAAGTAATTTTTACCATTATAATATTTGGAATTGAACTTTGAAATGAAAGATATGCGATGTGCTTATATTTATGAGTTTAAAAATAATGGAACAAAATTTACATTTCTAGAAAAGATATTATTTTACCTTTCCATTTAAATTTATTTTGGAAAATGTCAGACAAGTGTTTAGACATTAGATTACTCACGATAGAGATAAAATATTCTCTAAGTGTCTTTCAGTCGCACTTCAATGTTTCATATTTTCTACTAAATGACGAAACACTAAATTTACCATTTTTGAAGTTAAAAAAATGTAATAAATTATGGATAAGTTATATTCAACCAATTTAACAGTAAAACTAAATACAAAATATTCTGCCTTATGATATTTAGAACACATAGCATATCCTACATGGAAGCTCATATTGCATAACATCTTAAAAAGTAGAATGTAAATATATTTTTATACATTCTTTAGCAAGTGACTGATAGAAAAGATTTAAACGCATAACGACTGTATAAAAATAACTGAATGTTTATAAACTTGTAATATTAATGATATGTACAAATGTGCGTGATAATAATATGATTTTCATGCCAATATTATTGAATTGATAGTAATAAGTAATTATAATCAATATTATAGAATTGATAGTAATAAGTAATTAAAAGTAGCTTAAAAACATTTACTTACCCATTGTATGTTATAATTTTATGTAAGTAACTGTAGCTAGTATTAACTTTTAAAAATTTAATGATGAATATAGTACAAACATTAATAATTATGACAATTTTAAACTAATTTTAATGAGTAAGACACTTTTTTCAAGAAAAGAATGTTTAGTACATCTATTTCAGAAAAGTAATTAATTTTCAAACATTTGGGTTTTTGAAAGTTTGTGTACTTATTTGATTAAATAAGTACACAAACTTCATTTGATTAAATATATATTGCACATTTTTTAATAAATCTTTACCTTGCATTTCCTGCTATATATACGCCTTAAATATATTGCGTAATCTTTTTTTTTCAGTTTTGATATATTTTTTCCTATCTAAGAAAATTCTATTTGTTTCACATTTAGAAAATTTTTCATTTGTGTTAAAAAATATTTGTGCCTTTGCATGTGCGTGTGTTTGGTTATAAGTTACATTTTTTTAATAATTATCATAATGAAGACAAGAAACAATCCCGTAATAATTGTGCGTTGCTTTAGATTTAAATACTCTATTTACAAAATATCGTACTAGATAAATTTTACAAAAGATGAAAATTTCAATTTTTACAAAAGAATCAAATAATACTGATTTCAAATATCAAATATAAATCAACTAATTCTCATTCTAATTGATAACATGTATAATTGGATTGCAGACATTTTAACACGTTTTCAAACATAATTTACCGTAATTTTGTTGAACGAAAAATATGCATTTTAAATTGCTAAATGATATATTTAATCACATGGACGATGTGATTAAATTCATATGAATGACGATAATAACAATTAAGGGGTAAAATAATAATAAAAATGATGGAATAAATTTAAAATATTAAATATAAAAATTATAGCATTTACTTAGCATAGAATATAGAAATGCTGTCTATTTAAAAATTATTTTATATATGCGTCCAAAACTTTGTAGAATTTAAAGAAATATATTGTAAGTAAAATTTGCTCCAAAATAATTCAATATTTTAAATTTAGTATTTCATATCACAATGCAAAATTTTACCCAACATTATTTATTTTAATTTAAAGATACTGTTAAAATATTGAATTTATTTTAATTTTAATTATTGGCAAATAAAAATGTTGAGGAAATCAATGAGAATTAAAATTATATATCTTTATATGTAATACATCTAAAAGTATATGTGATTTTTAAGCTACAATATTTGATCATTTAGGTAAGTATAAATTATAAATAAATTTAAAAATCTTCAAATTTTAACTTAATACTTACTTTCAAATAATAACTACATTTTTTTTATTTTTAAATGCTTAGATACATACAGACATTTCTAAAGCAACCACCAGCGTGAAATTACAAATGAAAAAACTTTTTAATAGAGAATAAATATACATTCTTTTTGTTAATTAAACTTAAAAATCATAACAAAAATGAAATTATTATCTATGTAATAAAACTAAATTAAAAAGTATTGTGTATTAATAAACACTTTTCCAATTGAATAAAAATTCATTTGAATAACTTCAAATGATGTGAATTTGCTGTTAGGTTGGAATTAAAGAAATTTAAACTTGAAAAATTGACTTCATGATCATATTTTAAAAGAATATTTAGATAGTACAATTATTTTAACAATGTAACTGGGAGTTTAACTTCATTTATAAATTTTATAATTTATTTCTTATTTTGATTAAAATTATCAATACAAGTATTTTCAGTGTTAAACTGTTGAAAATAATTTATAGTTGTCGAAATGATGTATTAAAGACTACTAAACTGTAAAAAATAAAATGCTTTGTAAACAAAAGTATATTTATCAATAGAAATCTTCATTATTTTTATTTCAGAACCAACAATTCTATAGATATCTAATATTTGTAAAACAAATAAAAATAATAGCAGTACTTAAAAGTGTAATTCCTCTAAAATATTTTTCATTATGAATATTAATCGGAAAGCATATAACAAAATAAAAACACTAAAAGTCGTCTTATCTCTTTCGCGATGGGTGTGTCATTCGCTAATCTTATCTCATGATAGAGTGTGTCAAACATGAGAATGACAGTTTTAAT
The DNA here is from genome assembly GCA_030067965.1 of Latrodectus elegans. Classification (NCBI taxonomy): domain Eukaryota; kingdom Metazoa; phylum Arthropoda; class Arachnida; order Araneae; family Theridiidae; genus Latrodectus; species Latrodectus elegans. Next base: position 118,016,389 of record CM057820.1, on the reverse strand, counting down.
TACTGTGTTAACGGGTATAACACATAAGAATTCTTATATTCAATTTTAATGTGGAATACATCATTCAATTTGTATTTTCGTCTGCCACTAGAAGAAATGTGTGAATGACATTATTAAACAATTATATAATACTACGTGCATTGTTTTCTTTTTTCCATTAAAGTATATTTTGCTTGTAAGGCTTTCATTTAAAGACGACGTTTTTTTCCTTTTTTTTTTTGACACAGTTAAAAAATATAACATTTATTAATACACATTAAAATATTTTCTAAAAAATTCATTAGGTTAATATTCATTCTTTGTTAGAGATTTGTTTTTTCCCGTCATAAAGTCTATTATTCTGTATTGCTGAAAATAAACTTTTAGCATTTATGAGTAAAAAGTCTCTCGTTCTCTTTTCAGAGCTCACCTATGGAAAGACGAAAATGCAATTTAATTGAATACAATAATTCACAGAAGAAAAACATTTTCCATTTCTTATTATTAACTTATATATAGAAAGGGAATCCTTTCTTTCTATATGAAAAATATATTCCTTTCCACTATATTGAAAATACAGTTTTTACGTATTTATTTTTACAATTTTACTTATATTAAAGATTATTAATAAATTAGTGCTTGGCAATGAAATAATATATACCGTTTTTATTATTTTTGATATTTGTTGACTGAAAAATAAGAAAATGTTTTATTTAAGAAATGTATATTTAAAAAAATTTCTAAGAAAAATAAATTGATTTAATTCTAATTACTCTCATAGTAAAGCAATACCTAAAAAAATATTATATTTTAAAGTGAATTTCAACTTGTGCTCAATGTCAAGGAATTTGCTTAAAATGTTCAAAGTAATAGAGTTAAATGTTTAATTTAATAAGGTATTACTCACGATACTTTATCAATATATATAAGTATATTATTAAAATAATAACTACTACGTTTAACTATCAAAATCTTTGATTAGATTTAAGTTAAAATTAAAATAGGTATATATTAATTATGAATATCAATATAATGCCTTTATTTCAACCAGTGTACTAATCACTGACGAAACGTTGGTGTACCTAAAAATTAATGAAAATAATGGGCCTTTCTTTTAAGTAGTAGAAATAATTGCTACGAGATTCTAGTAAACCTTGAATTTAATTCTGAAATATTTGCTTAATTTGAAGTATTTTCATGTTAAAGTCCGTTGCTATTAAAAAAAGACATTTCCTAAAAATTTTACCGTTTTATTTTAATTAATGCAAATGTGAGAAAATCAGGAATAGAAGAAAGTATTTTATAAATCGTTGCATATCAGAGCACTGCTAGCTTGCGATACAAAAGGGATAACTTTTAAACATTTTTTGTCACGATATCATGAAATTTTTGCAATATGGAAATTTTTATGCATAACATACAAAAAATAAGAGCATCCACGGCGAGAGTTTCTCCTATTACCAAAAACATAACTTTGTATATTTAGCAGCAGTACATACAATACTATTATCTTATTATATTTGTTAATATTACTTTCTCATATTTTAATGAACTTTGAGTTTTACATTAATAATCATTTCAACGATTATGGCTTTAACTTCCTATGACGTAACAATATTGACTGTAGCTCATTCAGTTATGTAATCTGTTTTGAATGTGTGTGTGTGAGAAAAATATGAAGTAGTGTTTTTAGTCAAATTTTAATTTTGTTTTCTGTGATTAAGCCGTAGTAGACATTCCCATGTTTTTCTACATCATAGTGAACTGATATTGCCAGAATTGCATTCGGATCCATTATACTAACCCATTTCTAAAGTGATGATGTTACCTAGAGTTAATTACAATTAGATATACTTCGCGGTCACTGATTATTTGATCTTTCCCTACTCTGAGAGTTGGTATTAGCATATCTATTTTCCTAATGACCCTGGGTATATTACGTTAACGAGCAATGACACAAAATGCGTTTCAACACAATAAAGTATTAAAAATTTATTTGGTATTGTACAAACTTATTTTGACACAGGAAATATTCAGCTGGAGTCCTGGCCTGTTATTTCTCTCGGATAATATTTCTGCAAAGGTATTACTGCTATCACAAAATTGGTATACATACATACATACATACATACATACATATATATATATATATATATATATATATATATATATATATATATATATATATATATATATATATATATATATATATATATATATATATATATATATATATATATATATATATATATGTATTTATATATATATTTGTGTGTGTATGTTAACTGCTAAGATATTATGAGGTGAAAATTATGCAAACATTTTACCATTAAAAAAATTTAAATTGGCCATCTCCAAGATCCTTATCGTGATAAGAAAACACAGAACAAACCAACGCTCTTGTGTGATAAAACTTGAATTAAAAGGCCAGCCACTGGCATACACCTATGGTTAAAATGAGGGAATATTTGTAAAATTAATATTACATAAATTCAAGCATATTAGTATATTTAAAAAAATATTAATAATTTCGTTGAAATTTTTAATATTATTTTAATTAGAATCTTAGTCTGGAGTTCTTAAAGAAATATAGAGTCTTAAAATTGGCATTTAGATACTACACAAATGATTTTTTTCGGCTGACACAGAAAATTAGTTCTTGAAAAAAATAAACTGTTTCCAGAAAAATGTGTACCTAGTTCTATAATGTTGGTAAGATGCATATTAAATTTAAATTAATTGTGTGTGAGATTACGAAAAAAATTCCTTCTTCTAAAATCACAAAGTATTGTTTTGACTTAATATCGTGGTACTGCAAAATAATAGATATTTTAAAATACAAATTGGAATGGTATTAAAATATCTGCGTATATTTATTATGCGATAGAATGTTGTTAGTCACATTATTTTTTTATTTAAAACAATGTTTCGTATTTTACTGAAAACAATTTTCATTACTTTACTCACGAACTATTTATTGCAATGTATATATATATATTTATATATATATATATATATATATATATATATATATATATATATATATATATATATATATATATATATATATAATATATATATAATATATATATATATATATATATATATATATATATATATATATATATATATATATATATATATATATATATATATATATATATATATATATATATATATATATATATATATATATATATATATATATATATATATATATATATATATATATATATATATATATATATATATATATATATATATATATATATATATATATATATATATATATATATATATATATATATATATATATATATATATATATATATATATATATATATATATATATATATAATATATATATATATATATATATATAATGACTTTACATAAATACGTAACATTTGAAATTATAATAACTAACTAGAATAGTAATAGAGTATTTATATAATCCAATGATAATACAATAAAATGGTTTAAGAATATTAGAAAACGTATATAACTCAATAAATTTGTAAAATGTGTTGTTCGCATTTTTGCATTTCATTCATTCGTGTGATGAACAAACTCTAAATTTTAATAAAACAAGTCCACTATAACTACTATCTACGTTATGAAGATATAATTTCAATAAGATTTAACAGTTTAACTGCTATTTTCTATGTATTTCTTGGTATAATAACATGTTATTCGATGCTAAATAGAAATTAGATATTCATAGGTGAGGAATTTAAAATTTGATTATATATATATATATATATATATATATATATATATATATATATATATATATATATATATATATATATATATATATATATATATATATATATATATATATATATATATATATATATATATATATATATATATATATGTATATATGTATATATATATATATGTATATATATATATATATATATATGATTAAAAGATTAAACATTATTATACATTTTATAAAATTTTAAATTGCTTATACATTGATTGAGTGATACATATAAGTATTACAATATAAATCTAGAGGCAATATCAACTATGAATTGTTTAAAAATAAAATAGAAAACACTAAATAATTCTATTTAGTTATCTATTCGATAAATAATTCTCCAAAAAATTAAGCAACAAAATATACATCAAAACTTCTTAATAATAAATAAAATTCTTTAATCTTTTAAAACACATGTTTGATATAAATTCAAGAATATTGCAATGCATATATCTTATTACTACAGATAATATAAACATTAATATTTCAACATTTACAATCTATGCCACAGCTGCAATCTTTGCATTCACAGCTCATTGGTTTAGCATGAATTTTACAGTAATGAGTTGTATGTTCGGATTCTGCAGAACAAGTGCACTGGCATTCATCAGGAGATTTCATTTCACTTTTAATTTCACTTGGCATTTTGAAAAGAAATTTTATCTGTGAAATAAAAAAAAAAGTTTAGTTTTAAAAATTTAGCTAAGAAACATTTAATAAGAGCTATTATGAAATACTAAACTAAGAGTTCATTTATAATTTTCAACTGAATAAATAGCTGCGTTTTACATAAGTAAAATAATAGAATCAAAATATACCCTTAAAACAATGTTTCTCAACTGGATTCACTCCAGTACAGTGAAAATATTTGAGTACGTTCTCGCGAACAGTAATAATTCTGTCGCGAGAGCGTAAAATATTTTAACGGTTGTAATATGTAATTAATAACTTGTAATAAATTTTAAAAAATTATTAATTCAACTCAAATTGTCAAGAAATGTTACTAAAAATTCCTAAGCTCAAGATATACTGCAATTGAATCATGGAGAAACGGAATACTTATTAAATATTTCAACATTGTGAACATTATATTTTTTTTTTATTTTCGGAATAAACGAATGTAAATAATTTTATTCATAAAGTATTCCTCTTTTGAAATTATATTTTTCCTTCAAAATATTTATGACCCTTGAAGTTCAATGATGAATAACTTGCCCCTAGTGATTTGGTTCATTATATATATATATATATATATATATATATTTAATAAAATTGCAAACATATTATAATAAAATTTCACATTATCATTTTATGCATATAGAACTATTTTTTAAATTAAGATAAATGTCAAAATTGATATCATAAGGTATGATAATTTTGTTGTAATATTTAATAATATTCTCTACATGATATGTCATGTCTCTTAGACCAATATTTTAAGCTATATTATTCTGGGAGCGAACATTCAATTTTGAAACATAAGTCAATCATGAATACATTGCCATGAGCTGAATAGTTATTTTTAAGATTAGTGATTACCTAAATCAATAATACAATTTAATAAAATAATATCTAAAAATACATAAAAACAGAAACTAATATATAAGTCTTTTATTTAACTATTTAAAATAAAATTCATATATTTAATTTTACAAATCCTCTTTTAATTTAAAATCAAAATAATGTTATGTACACAAATAATATTAAATTTACTTTCGATATAAAATTTCAAACAAAATTATGTTTTCCTTAATAGAAATGTGAAATTAATTTCTAAAAAATCTTTATTAACATTCGTACTACTATTGTTATTACAACTGTCGTGAGCACTCTAGATAATTTGAATCTTACAATGTGCATGATATTAATATTATGATGCATATAATTAAACAATAATCCATAATTCACAAGAAATCGTAAGAAAATGTATTACTACTTCGCTATGTTTCTTAAAACCTAGGATACAACAAATCTGTACCTAATAGTGCGGCCACGAATATGTATGTATGTGAGTGTATATACATTGTCATATGATATGAGAATTCTTAAAAATATTTCATCTTTAATATTGTAAAATGTCTTGTTTAAAAGGGTATTAATATTTGTATTTTTTCTGAAAGGTATTTTAGGAACAAAAAATTATAAGACTTCATATTCACCCTCGTATTGTAAGTAAAGAAATTTTTCTCTTCTGTTAAATATATTGTCTAATGATTATTTGCTTATATTTTAGATGTTCTTCGTGCGGCCATGAATACGTCACATTGTATATAATAATTATTATTTAAACTGTGCCTATGTCTATGTATATATATATATATATATATATATATATTATTTTAACGCAGTATCAAAAAACAATCAAAATACATCAAAAACAATTAGAAATAACATAAATGAGTGGCATCTAACTGTGGTTCTGTCTAACTCAAACACATATTACTCAAATTAATCATGGAATGATTTAAATAAAATATTATATAATTTTTATAATTATATTTTACTATAGCTAAAAAAGAATTTAAAACATGTATTTTTATTTATTCTTTAATAATCACGAACAATTTATACACCACAATTTTCGATAAATAATCAAACATCTTTTGTTATAAATAATAGTAAAATAACTTACTTTTGTGCGGAACAAAAAAGAAAAGAATTGAATTTGAACAATTTCAAATTGATTGTACAGTTCAGGAAGTGGTTTGTGATAGTTAATGAGATGATCGTCTTTTATATCCTGCAGTTGTCATTTATATCGCATTGAGGATGGAAGAACAAGTTTCGCAGATTCATGTATCAGTAAATAAATATCACGTGTTTGTATATAAAACGATATCTAATCTGACTTTTTGAAAATTTCTACTTGGGAATCTTTCCAGAATTTACTTAAATGACAGATAGCACTTTTCACCATGAATCCGTTAAAAAAGAAGTTTAAACTATCTTTTTTAATTCTTAGAATTATTTTCCCTGTGATTGTTTTCCTTTATATATTTTATGATAAATGAATCAGAAGAAAACTGCAGATAACAAATCACCTATTTCATGCTTACAATGCAAATTAGAACATCTAGTCACACTATCAATATGACCATTTGACAATGACAAAATAAGTTATATTTAAAATTTAGGATTTCCTTAGAAAGCGGGAAAAATAGTGGATGAAATTCAATCATTATGAAAGTAGATATTGCTAAAGTATATGCAATAAAATATGTTTAGTTCAATCATAAAAATTATATAATTACTTAAGCTAGATTTTTTTTAATGTACCAAAATAAATTTGCGAATATTCACCAGTTGCAAATCAAATATTTGGACAAAAACCTCACATTTTGGTAAGAAATGATATATTACATTTATTTATTAGCTTTAATGTAAAAATTAAATAATTTTCTATCGCTTACAATTATTTAAGAAAATGCATTACACATTTTAAAAATGAATATAAAATGAAATTTTTTTATTAAGTAATATTCGTAATTTTTTTACATATAGTATATATAGATAGACTTAATCAAAACTGGAAAATAAATTAACATGTTTTTTCAAAGTAATAAATAATATCTTATGAAAATTACAATAAATATAATATATAGCCGTTAATTAGTTCTAAATAGAAAACTACAGATTTAGTAAATATTTATTAGTCAAAAATAATTTTTTTTTTGAATTAAGATAACATTTAAGTGAAAAGACACTAGTATCGTGACCTAGGATGTTAATAAAACATTACGGCAGAGAACAAAATGTATTTAATAAATTTTCACAAATAATTTTTCAACTTTACTAAAAAAATAAATAATATATACATATAAAAAGTATTGAAGTTGGCTAAATCATTTTTATAAACATTTAAGTAATATATCATATCTCTTAATTTATAAATTCAAATATGATCTCTATTAATATTTTACAATAAATATTAATAATTATCTTAATATATTGTTATATTCTTAACTGTGAAGTTCTAAAATTATTATTTCATTTATATAAATCCTTTGCGATACGATAAAAAATACAATATAAGAATCAAGGAAGTATTTTATAAAATACTATTTCAAAAAATGTGAGCATAAATCAGCTAAATTATTGATACTTTATTATCTAAGCAATTATATCTTCAGTTAAGTGAGAAATATATTTTTTAAATGTGAATTATAAGAGTATAACATATTTCACAAAAAGAATGTGGTGATTTTTGATGATATACAAGTATTCAATTGCACATATCTTATAAAATGAGATAAGATGAAAAAGAAAGAATATTAACTAAATTTAGAATTAGAATTTATAAGAAAAATAACAAGTTTTATAATATTGTTTTTTACAACTGAACAAAATCGCTGATTATTTTGTTGGCATATTATCTGATATTAATAGTTCACACTTTTCAACAATTTTTAATTGCAAAAGGATTTCTATTTTAACATCATTAGATATCAATAAAAATATTATTATAAGCACAGAATGTAAGGAAAATATAACGTATTTCCTGCTTATAAATTAAAAATTGCCGAAAAGAAATATATATATATATATATATATATATATATATATATATATATATATATATATATATATATATATATATATATATATATATATATATATATATATATATATATATATATATATAATTGGTTTATTTAGTTGGTTGCTATTATATGTGTAAGGATCAGTTGATAATCAATTCTGAGTCATAACAATGTGCTCTTTTCCAAAGACTTATTTTTACGACACAAGTGATTGAAGTCTCATCACAAATACAATTCCAAAACCTCATGTCTTTAAATCAAACATCAACTCACAAGTCCTTATATAATTTGCTCGTTACCATTAAACAAACCTAACATATAAAGCCTAATGAAGGGTAAATTAAATCTAAAAGCAAAAATTTTCTCACAGGAGAGAATGAATGAAAATAAAGACGGGGAAGTGCGTTATTGAATGTGGAGAAGCAGAAATTTACTATTGGCCATGGGCTTCCACGTTAGAAAACACATATCATTGTTGTAACAACATGTGTTTGTACGAGACTGACAGTAAATTTGTGAAGGAAATTGTTTTAAGAATTGGAAGAAACTATAAAACTTAAAAAATAAAAACTCGGTAGAGGGCGCTCTCCTATACTAATATCAAGGTCGAGAGGAGTGAATATTTAACCCAAATTAATTTATTAAAAATGGGCAATAAATTATGAAAAAGAAATATTTCATTGTCAGCAATAAATACATAATTTAATTGAGAAAGCTTAATATTTTCCTTAAAAAATATTTTTAATATTTATGAACTTATAATATTTATAAATAATAAAAAATATTTACTTTAAATTTTTACATTAAATATTTTTAATTTACATACAATTCGGGCAACAGATAGATTTTATCAAGTAAAATAAATGATCGCACTTTATGCAAAAAAAATAAATAAAATAAAAATAAAAAATAAAAAAATTCTGTTTGAATTATCTTTGGATCTTGGATACTTAACAAATCGGCCTTTAACAAATTCTGACTATTTGTTGGAGATCGATTATTTTCTGGTTTACTGGTACTAGCTTCGTTAATTTTTCTGCAGAATTCTCTTAGAAAACATTTGTATATACCTTGACTTTATATGAGGTATGGATCTTAGTTTTTAAAGAATTTTCTTTTATGTGTTTATTGTTATGGAGTATTATTTTTAACCTTACAGAAATACCAGTATCCAATTTAGTGGTGTTCAATGTTCAATGCAAACAATAATGGCTGATTTGCTAAGTTTTTCATATGTAGCTTATTATATAGCCATTTTATTTACAGTATCTCCACCTCATATTATTGCTGTATTAATGAAATAGGGTTATCTTCTTATTAACTTCATCAATCATTAAATGTTATGATGTATTTTTATGTAGTTTTTCTTCACTTCAAATTGTTTGATTTTTGCTTAAAATTTTTTTTCTCTGATTTAGATTCTTCATCATTTTCCTCTCCCTGCACAAATTTCCTATCCCTATCATAATAACTGTATATTTCTTCATCATACTCTCCCTTACTAAATTAATCAATATCTTCTATAAAAGATCCAGTTACATCTAAAAGAGTTCACACAAGTTTAATATTTTTCTACTCGGCTAATTAAATAATTATGTTTAGAAATAAAATGGCAAAAAAAATACAGAAACACGCCAGAACACGAAACTTAGCTTCTTACAGCAGAAGGTTTTAATCAGTTCTGGTCACATGGGGTAACATTTGAGTCTGATGGCAAGAAATGATAGAATTCCAAGAAATGATTGTTTGAAAGAAAAAAATGAAAAGCAGGTGAAAGCAACAGATATGCTTATTTCAAGTCAAGTATAATATAAAGAGATGCTAAAAAGTTGATTGATTATATATATATATATAAACATTCTTAGGTTTGTTGATTTTTTAAGCATATAGTGACTCAGACCTTCAGACTTACCGACTGGTTAAGATAATTTGTTTGATGGTTTTTTTACAAATAATCTATATTTTTTTTAAATTAAATTTATTTTATGTCAATAAATAAATTACAAAATATTTACAAGTGCAAATTAATTTTAAAATTTTCTTAAATATAGTAAATGATTAATTTATAATTTAGTTTCTTACCATTAAATTATCTGTTACAATTACAAAATTTTAAATCAAAATTAAAAATACTTTGATCATTCACTTTTTTAAATAATTCTAAATATTTAATATTTCATTGAACTAATCCAGATTTTTACTAAAATCTTTGAAATCTCGTCTCATTTAGTCAAGTAGAATCTTTTGATTCATAGACAGTAAATCCTATAGTTATTTTTTGCATGTATTTGTCGAATGAATTAAATGATCTTTACATTTTTAATGGGTCTTGATGTGATAAACATATTGGCTATTATACGTTCCTTTATTCTGCAGCTAATTTTTTTATCTGATTTAGATACATAGAATGACATCCTCCTTTACAAAAATTACCAATTTGTCTTTTGATAATACAGCTAAAACTTATAAGGTGTTAGCAAAGCGTACAAAACTTTTTTGATAGTAATTTTTGAAGTATATTTTAATAATTAGTAATATTTGTAATATATTAAGTGATTTTCAAGTGTATTTGAAGTATATTTTTCTAGAAAAGCATAACATATCTTATTTTTCATCTTATCCACTATCACGAACCTAACATCTATCGGTCTACTAAAAAAAGTCTTGGATATTTTTTCTTAATAGTAAAAGTAATGGACACCACCATCCAAACCATTAACATTTACTTTATTTCATTTAAAAAATAACATTTTTCAAAATGACTTTTCGCGTCTTGATAGTCATCTTCCTCCTGTCTTGCTTATGATATTTATCAGTTCAGGTTTCTTTTCAAATGGTAAATATATCACTTGAATTTATTTTTAAAGTAAATCAGACATTTTAGGAATATACATAGTTTTCAAGTGGAGGACTTGAAATTCTCTTCATTATTTTGAGCTTTAATTTTTTCTCTCTTAGATTTCTTATATTTCTCGTAAAAATCGGTTTTACTTTGAGTGAACAATTTCAGAAAATTTTATTATTTTAATGTTTCATAGTTCTGATTTTCCAGATTTTTCAAATTTATGAAACAAATATCTTTTTTTACAGGTTATTGGTGATTTTCTCAAATAAAATAAATAAGTGTAATTTGTAGTTTATTCAAATCATAATTGTTTATGTTATACCGCAGTTTATATATGACTTGGAAAAGAAACACTTTAGAATTACTTGTCAGTATCAAATACTTTTGAGCACAAATTGATCATTGGTAACAATTATAGTTAAAAAATATTTAATTTATTGAAATTTATGTTTACCCCCCATTTAATATTTTAAATGGTTTTGTTTAAGATTATAATTTTATTTGAGTGTTTTACGTTTTATTTCTTAAAATACGAATCCTATTAGCATATGTGAAATTATGTGTGATGTAGTTATGTTGAGTTGCTCAGTAAATTTTTTACTACAAAAATATTCTATTTTGGAGCCAACAGGAAATATTTTTTTCTTTTAAAATTGGAGAAAAATATTAAACTTTGGCATTTATGTTTTTCCTCTTATTCTGTTTTTATACTGACAATTGATCTAAAAATATTTCATTTATTAATTTGATATATTATAATATTTGTTTATATTTTCCTACACATGCGAGTAAATTTCTAATAACATACTCATTTAAAAAATAGAGAATATAATGTTAAAATTAATTTAAGAAATGCAATCAGTTAATCATAACTGTATGCAGTTATATTATAGTTAATTAATATAATATTTAATTGATATTATATTGATTATATTATTTTGTTCACATTCCTTTCTTTAAAAGTGGTAACAATATTTTTGTGAGATTCATATTTTAATATCAGTAATGTTTGTATATATACAGAAATAAATTTATGCCTGTAAAATCATATGTATATTTATACAATTACTCGTTATAGCAATCCCACCACATGTAATTTTTTTTTCTTTATTGACGCAAAGTTAATTACAATCCTATCAGATTGAATAGTTTTAAAATATCTGATATTTTTGCTGCATATTTAAAAAATAAATGAAAAGAAAGTAAAAAAAAATGCATTGAACGAATAAAATCAAGTGAATTAATAAAACAATTAGGGAAAAAACTATTTTAATTTTATATTAATAATTGAAATATTATTATTAATTTTCTTATCAAAATTTATAAACAAAAACTATATATCTAAAATGAGATTTAAATCTCTAATTATTTTTCAATATTCATCCTTTAAATATCCCATACAAGAATTAAATAATCAAGCATTTGCTTCTCAGTTTCTATTATAAGTTATTAAAACATATGAATACAATCTAAAGAAACAGGTGTTTGAGTAACAGACATGGATACTTATCTTAGCGAAATTAACTTTGCATTTAAATAAACAAAGGCTGAAGTATAAAACGGTGAAGTACTTAACAGCTATCTGCGCAGCATAATTCTTGAAAACGAATTAATTAGCACTTGTCTGAGAATGATGGATCATTCTCATTAAAATGAATCATAAAGAGAGAGACAGAGAGAGAGAGAGTTTTGCAGATAGTATCTTTTCTAGTTTATTTATTTTGCTATTCATTTTAAACACTTAAATAATATTTGTACTGATAACAGAAGTACTGAGTAGCGTGATATAAATGATTAATATTAAATAAGTTAAAATAAAGTTTAAAGAATGACTTTTCTACCACATGTTAAATAAATGGTTCATCTTTAACATTAACAAATATCTATATAAAGATTTATTTCTTTTAAAGCCAACTCTCTGAAAATATATTTATAAGAATATTTTATTTTGAATGTTTATACATAGAGATGAATGCATTGTACTAAAAATAATATATTGTACTCCAGTGCATAGTACTTCATTTTCATCATGTACTTGATGAAATTCCGCTTCATTTTGATTTAGTATGATGAATAGATTTTTTTCTACTATTTTCTTTTATTTTCTTTATAGAAGTAATTGATTATTTGGTTTTATTTAGATATTTCAGTTAAGAAATTCTTCCATTTTTATATTTTCTTTTTACCAAATTCTCATTTGAAATAACTTAAAAATCAAAAGTTATATATTTGGAAAAATTCCTTGGCAACAATATATTTATAATCTGTTATATAAGTCTAAATTTTATCAGTACAAAATTGCATTTAGTTACTTCATTTTAAATTCACAAATAGAAAAGAACAAAAATAATTTAATTTATGAAATATAAATATTAAAAACTGCTTTTGTTTGATATATAAGGAAAATAATCAGCGTTTCAAAATTTTTATGCGAACAATCATTTATATTAAAATATATTTCTTTGTGAATGCTTCCAACAATTTTAAACTTACTGGGTTACGATAAATTTATATTCCTTCCGATTGTTATATTTAGCTAAAAAACGAATATAATAAAAAAATATCTCTAAATAAAATAATGATATGCTGTCAAAATTTTTTAAACTATTTTAACTAGATTATTACTTCTGAGGAAACTGTGTTGTTAAATATAAATAAGAAAAACCTATGAGAAATTCAATTACACAATTTGTATTATCGGAAATTTTAAAATATTTAGTGATAATTATATTCTGTTTAAATTCTCCCAAAATGAAATGGGCTCTTCTCAGTTTCCAGGTATTTTAAGAAATATGTGTCTTTAAGAAATTTATTAATAAGCGTACATTTTTCAAAATTAAATATTTGTATATAATTTGACGAACATCTAGGGATTGATTTAAAATAAAATTGCTTGAGTTATTTCATGAAATTTAAAATACAAAAACTTTTATATATTTTTTTAAATGTTTACGATATATTTTGCTAGAGATTCATTCAAAATAGTTTAACCATAGTTCATTAATTGGTTAATATATTTTATTAGTTATACACAAATCACGTTCAAGCATAAAATGAAAATACTATTGCAAGGACCACTTTTTAATTTATATTCATTTTTAATGAAAACAGATTTTATGACAAAGTTGTTTGTGGCAGTGTTTTAAAACTTCATTTGCTTAATAACTGCAAATTAAAATTGCAGATAACACAAAAAGCAAATTGAATTATTTTGATTGCAGAAACTTAACTGATGAAGAGATTTTTATAAATGAAATATTTTTAGATATTAAATATATTAAATATATTAAGATAATAGATGTAATTTTTCTCTTGCTTCACAAGTGATTATTGATAATAAGAAATCATTCGCATGAAATATTTTATAAAAATTTATAATTGAATAAAATAATATTTGATGTCAATAAAAGGATAACACTAAAGGAGATACTACTTTAACTATTATATTTATTATAACAACGCCGAAATCTTTACCCTTAAAAAATTCACTTAATTAAAATATAAATTTAATCAGGTTTGTATGTAGTTTTGCTTGTTCTAAAATAATACATTTAAAACTGTATTATTTACAAATATTTCGTAAATGCTATGAGATTACATTGTGAACATCTGTCCTATGTTTACAATATATGAAAATATTTCGTATTGCTCTAATTAACTCATGATATATAAAATATGTCATTAAACATAAAAGATACAAAACATTATGATATATTATGTATTGATTATTTTTAATATTCTTAAGTTATGTATATACGTATATAAATGATGTCTACGTGTTTGTGTGTTTTCGAAAAAAAATTTCAATAAATATTTTATCGTAATAAATGTATTATTTGCCATTTGCCTGAACGATGATTTCTTTTCTAATAGTAATATAAATAACAATATAGACTACAATCAACAAATATTTTCCTACACACACAGATATATATATATATATATATATATATATATATATATATATATATATATATATATATATATATATATATATATATATATATATATATATATATATATATATATATATATATATATATATATTTATATAACAAGATTTTATTAAATTCAGTGTCACACAGTTAAGCCGAAATACTTATTTGTATTAATACGGTTTTCTTTTGAATTATAACCAACATATATATTTAGATACTTTTTTCACATAAAAAGTTGTAGTTTTAAATTCAAAATGCGTAATTCTATCAATGATTTTAATCATAATAGCTTCACGAAAAATATTTATTGCTCTTACTGACTGGTGTTATTGCGAATTATTTGTGAAATCGGAATAGCTGATAAAATATAAATTATCTGCTCAGAAAATATTGCGATACATTTTTGTAACTAAAATATACTGAGACACTAATTTTAACTAGTTAATGTTAAACTAATCATCGTACTCTTTTCAATTTGAGTATATTATTTTTCCTGAATTTTTTAAGCTTTGCGAGCAGTGAATAACGCTATGAATTTTTCGCCCATCTCTCTCTGCTATGAATTTCTCGCCCATCATTCGAACTAGTCAGTTGTGATTTTTGTTTTCTAAACATTAAAAAAAAATATTGAAGGAAATTTTTTTTAAATTCTAGGATATATATATATATATATATATTAATGCTACAAATAGCTATTTTGATTCTTTCAACAATATTAATTTCTCAGAGGATTTAAAAATTTTGATTCTTTCAACAATATTAATTTCTCAGAGGATTTAAAAACGAAGACCTTTGTAGGACATTGCTGTCATTGTGTAAGAACATTATATATATATATATATATATATATATATATATATATATATATATATATATATATATATATATATATATATATATATATATATATATATATATATATATATATATATATATATATATATATATATATATATATATATTAGCACTGCATAATGTACCCACATCAAAGTAAACTATAATTCTACCTGAAAGTCGAGCAACAAAGGAAAGAGGTCTCTAATTTAAAACTCAGCAACTGGTGGTTTTATGTACTACTTAACTAAGTATTTTTGTAGACATTGAATATACTTCGATGAAACTTCTATGTTCAATTAAAAATGTGTGTATACGGATTGAGGATTGTCCTTAAGAGAAATTGGTGATCGTATGGTTAAAAATTAAGGTAGTTTTGGCCGGATCTGTAATAGCTGGATGCAGAAATAAAACTGTAGATTGACGGGACAAACTGTACGCGGATTTTCATGTCATTTTAAATGTTGATGCACATACGATGGAATAGAATGATATTATCTTTAAGGATGAATGCCGTTTAAAATCTCTTATGATCATATAAAAATTTGGAATCATCATATAAAAGTCTGGTAAAATATAGTGTTATGCATCGTCTTACTTGTCTTGAAAGAAATGTCATTGTTTGGGATAGTGTTAGGTTTTTTTCATACATCCCTCTAGTAAACATTCAAGACACAATGAGCTGCCAGATATACATCTCTGTGGTTCCAGAGCATGTGGTCTTTACAAGCATTCATCTCTTGCCATCAGATAGTCTTCAAAAGTATAATGCACGATTACACGTGTCCAGCAATTCATGGAGCTCTATTTTAATCGCAAGATGAATTGCTTCCTTTGTCTGCTTGTTCTCTTAAGCTTTCACCAATCAAGAGCATATTGTATATTATTCATAATAACTGAGCCCAGTCATACCACCGTCTTATACATGGATCAATTTT